>JAODKE010000015.1:12905710-12917882 GCA_026779605.1 Mormyrus hasselquistii
TTTCTATTAACTAGTATAAAATGATGCCGTGAGACATGTCCATCCATTAATCCGTCCATCCATCCATCCATCCATCCGTCCATCCATCCATCCGTCCATCCATCCATCAGTCCATCCATCCATCCATCCATCCATCCATCCATCCATCCATCCATGAATCTTCCACTCACCACTCATGCTGATCTGGATCAATCCAGATCTGGATCATGGGAAGTTCTGGCACCAACCCCTGGCAACCCAATTAGTCTAGCAAATCTTCGCATGTCAAAAAAAATGAGGTAGACAAAATTAGAATCTGTTTCAGGTTTTCTGCATTGTTTCTGTGAACCAGGAGCAATATGGCAGCTAAGGGTCCTTCCTGCATCCTCTGGTCTTGCATGTACTGATTTTGTTGACTTTATGTGCCCCTTAATCAACCAGTTTAACCAGTCACAGTTTAACTGGTCACAGTCTTCATTGTATGACATCACCACATTAATTAAAACCAGCGTTTCCTGTTAAGCAGCAAGGTGCACAGATTTGTAAGGTACCCATTTTATTTTGTTTGCTTTTTTTATGGGGCATGTCATAGATGCAAAACACAAGAACATTCTTACCTGGAAAGGCTGTACAGAACAAAGTAAAAGCACATCTTCATTTCTGCATGATGTTGATGACCAGAACCAGCATCCGCTTTATTCACCAAGAGTACTGGGGCACACAAGGAATTTGGTTCCAGCTGCTAGAGACTCCCTAGTACACAGACAATAAGTGACACTGTACAAACAATAAATTACACTATAGATGATGATGATAATAATAATAATAATTATTGTTATAACAAGGCTTAAAATGGTGACCTTCTGAACCCAGGCACAGAGGGCTTAGCCCGCGGAGTCACACTTTTGAGAAAAAAAAATATGACTAAAAAGATGTGAAATGCAACCCTCTCCCTTGTTGACCTAGGGACATGTCGAACTCAGCAAAATCAGGGTGTCCCTTGCATCTGCACTGATGGGCCTCCCCGTGAAGGATTTTTACCTGAACTGCCGGCTCACAGTTTTTTACTGAAATTTTGTCCCTGCGGTGACAGATTTTCTGGAGTCAGTCTCTACCCCGGTGTCTTGAGCCCAGTCCTTAGGCTCCGTCGGTAGATAATGTGAAGCAGTCATATGTGCTATAGAATGTAGGAAAGAGCCAAGAGCTAATGAGCTTCCACGACTACACACTCTACTGCCTTCATTTGTGCTGTTAACTTCATTAGCCCCATTAGCATGACGGGCTCGCCACCTCTCATTTCCTGTCCAGCAGACCATCGATCATGGAGATCAATTGTTCGGCCGCTTCCGTCACGCCCATACACGACGTATGCATCACCCTAAAGTGGAAACCCTCACAGTCGAACAAATGAATCACCTCCAGCGAAAACGGAGCCGCAACCTTTGTGTACTCTCACCTATTTGCACATCTGCGAGGCTTTTGAAGAGCGTCGTGATGAAGGGCTTGTAATTGCAGATAGGAGCTATATCACCAGCATAATTTCTAGCTAGTTTGATTTCTAGCTGGATACAGACTTCAGCGAGGTGGGTGTTGATAGAGCAGAGGTAGCTATTTAAAACACCATTCAGACATGAAAAGGCTCCCGGGGGAATGCGGTACCAATAAGCCCTACCCTTCTGGGCCTCAGGTGAGGCATCGGCTCTGCTTTGTTCTCAGGACGTGTGCGCCGACTTTGGCTTAGCGCTCAGTGACACACACCGCACACAAACACAGTGGGTCGCTGGGAGTCTGGGATGACTTTTGGCTCCACACGCCGGGGCCCCGGGGCCTCTGTTGGCAGAGCTTCAGCGGCGCACTCTGCATGCAGATACAGAGGGCTCCTTTCAGCCGGTGACCTTCCAGTCCCTGCCAGCCCCATTGTCGTTCGCGAATTCTCTGAGCTGTTCAGCATGACGATTGTAATGGGAATGATTCCTAGCTAATAGTCCAAATGAATCGTCATTGAATTTGCTCTTCTGTCCGCATCAATAAAACATGGGTTGAATTGATGCTTTGATATTTATCATACTTGTCATTATTACTGGTGATTCAGTGTAAGAGCCCAGTAGACTGGAAAGTTTGAATACAAGCACATAAACCATTCATTCCATTGTTTGTTAAATATATACGGTAACTTCATTTGCCCTGCTCACTAACTAGAATTTATTGCACGCGACTAAAACTCAAACGGTTTTGTTTTAATACAATTTATATTAAGTGAGGTATATGCACATTAATCAGATGGTTTTCTGTGATTGTGTGATTATTGAAGATACAGACCACATGTACATTTTGATTATAATGAATTATTAAGACATTCCCTGACTTTGACTTTAATGCAACAATTTCTTTATTTGGTTTGTTTAGTTTTTCTTCATATAGTTTTACATGACCTGTAATTTGTATGACCTTTAAATGTCCCTTTTGTTACAAACTTGGAAGGATTGTGGTTTGGGAAGAGGTTCATCAATGAAGCGGCCTAATTTGGGATCAGTCCGACCCCGGCTTCTGTTTGTATAGCCTCCCAATGTACACATTTTCCTAATTGGTTGCCAGGAGATATGTTGCAATTTAGCAGTCATGCAAAGATTAGTGCTACCCAATTAGATGAAGCACTTTTGGAGACCAAGCCCAGCTCTTCTTCAATAACAGCATTAATTTCACGATTCTAAAAGAAACAATTCTTTTGTCTCAAATTCTCAATTGTCTGCAGAACTTTGTACCCTATATGTCCCATTGTCACAAGCAGAGGATGCATTTAAAAAATACAATTACATTAAAGCCATTACCATAAACAAACACACACGATAATAGCAGTTTTATGCAAAATATGATAATACGTCTATGCATTAATTCATTTTGTCACGGGAATCAGAGTGTGATCTAATTCTCAATTTTTTTTTTGTGCAGGAAATAAGGAGTAAACTAAATAAAGGAAGTACTTACAATAACATAAAATTGACACCTAGTGAGGAGCTTGGACACTATTAGCCGTAAGATCAACTTCAGTGATTCCTGTGCTTCTTGGAATGCTGGGATATAGGACTTTTAGCTTTAGCGTTTAGCTTTGGTTTTCCCGGAAAATTTCCATTCTAATGTTCATGAAACCACATGAGTTTGTTCAGCAGGGATCATTATCACCTTGGAACACAGTAACATCACAAGCTATGGTGTTTGCACCATATGGTGCACCTGGTCCAGTAAATGGTCACATATTTCTTGAATTTTATATGACCATGCAAAGCAACTACCAGACTTAATGGCTCCCACGAGAGGCCCATGACATTATGTATTGCCCAGCATGCCTAATAGCTGGCAGTAGACATTGGGGCTTTCTAACCATACCTTTCTAACCATACCTCTAACCATGTGTAATGGAAATATGTGAAAGAAGACTAATCAGACCATAGTATTTTTACCATTGCTCAGAGGTCCAGGATTTTTGCCAGTTTTTGTGAATTAACCTGGGATAAAAACAGCTTCTAAACAGCTTTTCTGCAGTTTTGTGAAGCTCACAGCATACAGTATTTGTTTAGACTGGGTCACAGAGGTGCCGATTCGCTTGCATGGTAATTTTCAAGGCTGGACTGTTGTGGTGTTTAGCGAGCATCTGCTTAGTATCCCTGTCAGTCAGCTTCTGCTCATTACCACTGGTCCACAGAGTCTCTGTGAAGATTCATCCTGTGATTCCAGGCATCTGACTCTGCAGGCAACACTGACATCCACATCCTCATCCAGCGCTGGACCGAGATTAAAAAACAGCCCCAGACTATGGCAAAATTGGCAAATAGAGTGGGGTGGGGGCCCCCATACAGTAATAACCTTTGTCGAGCGATAAATATCACTGATCAGGGTAGGGGGGTGGGGGAGGGGACTCCCCTATGATAAATTTTGTTGACCCACATACCCATCGGCCCAATAGGAAAAGTCCCAGGATACCAGATGGCCCACATCCTCCATGGGGCCCACATCACATCCTCCACGGGGCCCACATCCCCCACAGGGCCCACATCCTCCATGGGGCCCACATCACATCCTCCACGGGGCCCACATCCTTCACAGGGTCCACATCCTCCACGGGGCTCACATCCTCCACAGTGCCCACATCACATCCTCTACGGGGCCCACATTACATCCTCCACGGGGCCCACATCACATCCTCCACGGGGCCCACATCCTTCACAGGGTCCACAACCTCCACGGGGCCCACATAACAACCTCCATGGGGCCCACATCACATCCTCCACAGGGCCCACATCCTCCACAGGGCCCACATCACATCCTCCACGGGGCCCACATCCTTCACAGGGTCCACAACCTCCACGGGGCCCACATCACATCCTCCACAGGGCCCACATCACATCCTCCACAGGGCCCACATCCTCCACAGGGTCCACATCCTTCACAGGGCCCACATCACATCCTTCATGGGGCCCACACATGACTCCCTCCCACTCCTTCTCTCTGCCAATGGTGTGCATTTACAGTAATCTGTGCCAGGGCAGGTGGCTCTGCCCCCCACCCGCAGTAATCGGCCGCCCCCAGCCATGTCTTGTCTGCATTCCTCACGGGTACCTCTGGGGCTGCAGCCTAATACGACTTTGCGTTTGTAATTGTGATTTAGCTACTTCAAAGTAAAAGTCCTTTTTCATGTGTAGTTTCCATTATTTTGTCTACACCCTGTGGACATTCACAATTGTCCTACTTTTACTTTCTGCTTGATATATTCACAGAAATGCATTTGAGAGTAATTTAAAACATACATGCAGATAAGCATAATAAAACTATTATCTCTTATAGACTGCCAATCTTTTTTTTTCTGTTATAATCCTGATGGCTTTGCAATACATATATTAATCTATCTTCTTATCCTGTCAAAGTTGGGGGGGTGGGGGGTGTAAGCTAGTAAGTTATTTCAAGCCTATGCCAGAGAATGTAGGGACAGAGGTGGATATTTCAATTCCAGAAAGTAAAAGTCCAGCCTAAGATTTTCTTCCAACCAAGTAGTTTAATATAAAGAGTCACAAACTATTTCACTGAAACTAAATCTTGGTCTGGAACTGTAACGTTCACTTCTGCATAGGGATACAGCCTGGGTGGGATGCCAGTCCAAATATACACTGACAGTCATATGCTACAGACACCATTGGACAGTAGGAGGACATGCAAACTCCACACACGCAGAGCAGAGGCAGGATTCAAACCCCAAGTCAGAGGATGTGGAGCCACAGCATTTCCACCCCCCCGATTCATCACGCTGCCCTGTTTCTGCAGGACTGATGGATTTATCTTTTTGAAAATCCTTTTCTGGCATACAATAGGATATCTGTCTGTTTAAATGAAACTACCCGTTATTTAGTCACTCTATTCTGGACGGAACTTGAGAGAATTGTTTGAGCACCACAGAGGCTGAATGACTGAGAGAGGGTCATAGCTGCCTACAATATAAATAAACCGAATATCAAAACTGGAGAACATAGCAAAAAATTACCAATTAAGAGACCAAATCCACTGACACTAATTAGCATTTATTTCCAAGGAAACTGACATTTTCATTCCAGCCCCCAAAGTTATTTACGGCTTTCGCATAAACTTATTTTATTTTGCTTCACAGTTTCCTCGTATGTTCGGCGACAGATGGAATGTGATCGAATGGCGACATTCATCTGCCCTGCTGTGATTTACATATTCAGCCTGGACCCCACAGATAACCACAAAAGATGCTGCCTGACACATCCTGAGCTTTCGGAGTGACCCGGTTTACATTTTACATGCGTCCGAGACAGTAACTCACCCAGACGCAAGTGCAAACATGGTTTCCCGCAAGTGATTTCACATCTTGCTGCAGGCACGTGTCAGACACTCCTCTCTGTAGGCAGAACCATTATATGTATTAAATAGATAATTAAATGCTTATCCCGTGAAGCACAGGCATAACGTTTCACTTCTCATCTGCTTTCACTGTTCAGCACATTCAGTGTCTCGTATAGCTGACTGGAAAGGCAAAGCATCTACATCCATCTAAAGGATAACTGCCCGCGATATTTTTATTATTTGTTAATACGTACACATTTTTCATAACTGCTTATGCAGTACAGGGGGCCTTTCGTAGGAAATTGGGCATACACTATGGCAATTTGAAGACGTCGTTCCCCCTAACCAGCTGTCTATGGACTATGGGAAAAACCCAACACAAACTCTGACAATATACAATCCTCCTCCTCGCACAGAGCCAGGTCAGAATAAAACCCATAGCAGCAGAGCCGTGAGGTCGACCCTAAGATTCAGCCAACCCGAAGGGCAAAGTTTATTATGAAACCTTTGTCTGTCCATGATCACCAGTCACTTTCAGATTGATAGATAACAAATGGTGTGTGAAAAATCTATGAATATCATTCGAAGGTCTGGCTTCACAGACTATCCTTGTAATAATTTTGCATATGAAATGTAGTATATTAAAAAAAAAAAAAAAAAACTTACTTTTCTAGTTTCAAAAAGTAAGTCAGAATAGGATTTGATGGGAACATTTATATCACAGAATGCCACATATAGGGTTAATAAACTCGTATCGATGGTTTGTCAGGTGCTTTACTTAGTTTGCATTTGCTTCTTTGATCATTTCTTGCCTTTTTAATGTGCTACATTTGATGCATGTTGCATGACACAGCTGAGGGGCTTCAGTGACTCAATGCCTAAATGGCTGTGGGAGTGAATCCGTCTCTTGCGGCATTCGTGGAGGTGTCACGTTCTCCCGGAGTCACATGGGTGTCCTGCAGGGACCGTTGCATCCTCTCGTGTCCTATGAAGGAGGAGCATCCAGTCCAGGGTGTTCCCTCACCCGATGTCCCAGCAAAAAATACACAATGCGTCGTAGAGACCTCCAGCTGAAGAGTGTCTCTTTTCTGATAAGATTTATCATTAAATTTTATCTATATATTTGAGGAAGCATTCTAAAATTGAATTCTGCGATATCATCAATGCAAAAGTAGAGCGTACATATTGTTCACTCTGTTATACGTACAGTGTAGTATTATGGAAAGAGAATCACAATATAATCACATGTCTACCATTTCCATCAGCCCAACATTGCTATGTAACTATAATGAACTCACAGTACACAGTATGAAATCCAATACGTTATATATATATATTTTTTTTTTATCGTAAAATAAAATACTTAATGCCAACCAAAATTTTCGTTTGTTAAGTTTGCTAACTATTGCCACAAAGAATAACATTCAAATCATTTTCAGTGTTAAATGAGTGTTTAGCTAAAAGCTCCACATCAAAGTTCACATCAAAGCTAGTAAGGTTTTAAAATGCTGTATTTTGCTGAAAACGTGAATGGGATTTATAGGATAATACGCACATTTTTATTTTTAACTTGGCATCCTTTTTGCAAAGGTCAGACGTTTTGTCATTCATGCAGTATCTTCAGTCCTTAAAAAATACTGCAGTTTGAGTGCTAAATAGGTTGGTAATCCGTTCCGAATTACCCCACAATTCAACTTATTCAAAAGCCAAATGTATTACGTTTTCAAGAATGGTCATGGCATTTAATATGCCAGAGCATGTTAATTAACCTCAAAGGTCCTCTTAGTCAACACCCTTGCAACCGTTAAATGATATTAAGTACAACCATTTGAATAGTAATTAAATAGTTTCTCCATCATCTTCCTTCATCAATGATTAGCTAAATCCTTCCTCTTCATATACAATCAACATAACAAACAGATGCTTTTTAAAAAAATACTGATGCCATTCACTATAATATTTTTTTTCACATTTTTAATAACAACTTTTTATACATGTGTGTGTGTGTGTGTGTCAAGTAAGAAAAAAAATCTTTCACAAAAATAGTAAGCTAAAAAATTGATATTCATAAATAATTTGGGCCACCCTGGGAAAAAAAATCCATTTCATTTGTCTTTTTTATGCATTTTTTTTAGAACAATATACCATTAGCATTGGGGGAAAATGGGCCCTTACAAATTAACCACAGTGAAAAATTGCAAATCACTTGCACTGTAATCTGAATGAGTGATTCTCTCTTCCAGTTCAGTTTTATGTTCTAGAGATCAATCTATTACAGATCTGTGACATCTGGTCTCCAGATTATAGTATAACACTGTTCCTATATCAGTGCCACACCGCCTTCACATCTGAACAGGACTTCTGCTAGAACAGGATAGTACATTTCTCAACTCAGTTAAAATGCCTCACTAAATTACTATACTCAAAGTTAAATTAACAAAAATGAGGATTTAAATTTACATGATTCATTAAGGCTGCTACGACTCCAGTATCCTGTACCGTGACCTAGATCAGCAGTGATAATGCAATGGCTTTTTGTACAATTCAGAAATCTACCACCTTCCCTCCCAGCTTAAACATGGGCCTTCATTCTACCTGCCACCGTACCTTCCTAAACTTCTCAAATATTAATACTTCATCATGGTAGAGGAAGGGATTGGGGGATAGGGACTGAATGATGATTCAGAGCAGGTAGCAGGTGGCGTGGTAGCTGTGGACATTAGGCACTGTGTAAATTAATGAATATTCATCTCAATAAAGTGTTAGCCGCAGCAGATAAACGACTTGGCACGGAAATTAAAAACAGACAACTTAAAGCAGATTCATTAAATTCAGTGCTTAAATATTAGAATCTTTCAGTCTACCCACTCTCCTGTCTAACAGAGAATACCTCAGAGGGCAGTAATCTTCCAGCAAGGTGAAGCTGCCGCTTCTGAAATTAATCATATTTATTCATCATGTATCAGTACTGGCAACATAATGAGAAACAATGTCTGTTTTAACTTTCTGAAACATTCGAAGGCAAATGACATTCTGTTTAAAGACTGCAAATGACTCCCTTGATAGTGGATTTAATTTTAATGAAACACTCAATAGAAACCTACTTCAAATTTGTTTTTGACTGAAAAAATGTGTCTGTAGTTGTGTTAATATTGACTTTTGAGAAATTAAATGTAATTTACATTTTTTTGCTTATACATGGCATTGTATGTTACATATTGCTGTTCTGTAAGATCACTGAGAAGGGCATCATGTTAAATTATGTGTAAAAATGAACATAACAAATAATCCCCACAACATCAAAATAACAGTTTTTTATCACATTGTGGGGGACAATGTGATGTGTCCCACAATGTAATGTGTACCTGGACCACACACCCATCCACACACACACATACACCCACACACGCACACACACACACACCCACACACAGATTAGGCATGTGTGTCTTTGTGGGGACTCTCCATTCATTTCTATGGCCGTAACCCTATTCCTAACTACGACAGCCTTAACCCCTACCCATCTCTAACCTTAACCGTAAGAAAGCAAACAAAATACAAGATTTTTGGCATTTTTACTTTTTTGATTGCAGTCACAACATTTCATGAAATTGAGTTTCCCCATGTGGGATCAAAAAAAATATGTACACAGCACCATACCAAAGTCAGTCAAAGGCTATTTATACTCAAAGGCTATTTATCTGGGTAGAAAGTGTATAATTTCTAGAAGATACACATAAATCTAGAAGGGCGCCATTTGATTCCCAAAACGCTCCTCACGGCCCCTCAGCCATTTACCATCAGCTCTAATACTTAATATCTTGGTCCCCCCTCCGACACACAGAGTCCAAAAACATACTGTGGTTAATTGGAGTTACCAAATTGCCCATAGTCGTGCGTGTGTGTGTGTGTGTGTGTATGTATGTGCACACACACACGCCCTCTGATGAGTCGACACCCCATGCTGGGTTATTCCTTTAAGGCTCCAGACTCCCCACAGCCCTGAAAAGGACAAGCAGTTATGGAAAATGGAGGGGTTTTGAGACACTAAGCTGACACACTGAAATAACATCATAATCTTACACAAACGAAAAGATTATTTTTGCATGAGCATCTCTAATAAAGTGTATTGTAAATATATATATATATATATATATATATATATATATATATTCATAGTTAAAAAACAAAGAAATTCACAGTATATCTTATTACAGTACATTCAAGTACATTTATCCCCATATAACTGGCGACAACTAACAATTTTCAACTAATTACATTGAATTACTGTGCTTTCATTATTTCCGTCCTTCTTTGCGCACGTTTTAGCGATACTGTCTCTGAAACTGCACTCGCCCAGTGCAATAATTCGCCCGCCATGACTCTCTAAACAGCTGTTACCCCTTTTATTATCTCTGGAGAGACAGCTAAAGTGGCAAGGCAGGCCGTCGTCTAACACTGATAGATGCGTGCAAGTCCCCTGTGCGCTAAACTGATACTTAAGCAATGATCCATGGCTTATAGGTCGAAGTGAATTTAATCAAGCAACATTAAGGTTCTCCGTATCTCTGGGCTTTTGTTGAAATGTCAGCAGCGTGTATGGGTGCTTGCTTGTGATTAAATACACACCTTTCCCCACAGGTGGCGGAAGTGGCTGTGTTATCCATTCATTCTGCGGTGGATATATTTGTTGTAAATAAACAATTAGTGATTTTTAAAAACGTACTGCTTTTTTTTTATATATATTTGTACCTAGAGCAGTAATTTGCATTAAACCTTTACAGGCAATTTGTTTCAGTATGTTTACTATTAGGTACAATACTGTAATGCCAACAGTCATACAAGAAAATAAGATGAAAGGCACCGTAGATTTCTAATGACAGAAATGCTGCTATAATTATTAATTGTCATTATAATGCTGGCTGCTGAAAATTAAACCCTGTATTGAAAAGATACATAATAAAGTATAGAATAGTATAGAATAGTATGTACTGCAGGGAGGGAAATGCAGGAGGATCCTGCTGAACCGTCCTTGATTTACTGAAATCCGGAATTTTGGCTGGTGACAAGCACTTAGTGTTTGTTTTGTCTGTGGCACATGGTCCTGTGTGATTCGAGAGTCAGTGGGTCACGTGGCCCTGTGTCATTCGAGAGTCAGTGGGTCACGTGGCACTGTGTGATTCGAGCATCTGTGGGTCACGTGACATTGTGAGACTCAAACTTCTGTGTGACACATGGCACTACGTGACTCGAGCTTCTGTGTGTCACATCGCACTGTGTGACTCGAGCTTCTGTGCGACACATGGCAAGCTTGTGTGTGACTCGAGCTCCTGTGGCTTCGTGTGGCTTGTCACTCCACAGAACATGCTTCCACTGCTGCAAAGTTCAGTGGTGGAGTGCTTTAGACCACTCCATCCAACGTTTGGCACTGCACCTGGTGGAGGCTTGCATGCAGCTGCTCGGCTATGGAAGCCCATTATGCTTCCATACCCATGCAGCCCATTAGAAGCTCTCGGCACACACTTTTTGTGCTGGAGTTAATTCCAGGGGAAGTTTGAAACTCTGTAGTTACTGAGTCAACAGTGCGCTGGCGACTTTTACACACTACATGTGTGTGAATTAGCTTGTATGCTAATTCCAGCATACAGGCCGCTCGTCAAGCGCTCAAAATCGGTCCTGAAGCAGGTGAGAACCTGGCCTGCAGGAGCTATATCTGCTCTTCAGGATTGTTTGGAGCACACTGACTGGAGCATGTTCAGGGAGGCTGCATCCAACGGCGATAACACAAACTTGGAGGAGTACACGTCATCAGTGACCGGCTACATCAGCAAGTGCATCGATGACGTCACTTTCTCCAAGACCATCACCGCGAGGACGAACCAGAAGCCGTGGATGACTGCTGAGGTGCGTGAGCTGCTGAAGACCTGAGATTCTGCATTTAAAGCAAGAAACAAGACGGCCCTAAGAACAGCGAGGGCCAAACTGTCTCGGGCAATCAGAGCAGCAAAACGCACCCATGGGCGGGAGATCCACAGCCACTTCAGGGACAGCGGTGACACACGGCGCATGTGGCAGGGTATCCAGGCCATCACCAACTACAGGACAACACCACCTACCTGTGATGGTGATGCCACTCTACCAGATGCACTGAACGACATCTACTCACGGTTCGACGCACAGAACGATGTAGCGGCAAAGAAACTCTCCCCCCTCACCCGATGACCAGATGACACCCATAATCATGAAGTGCTTCGAGAGGTTCGTCATGAGGCACGTTAAGACCCTGCTGCCACCTACTCTGGATCCTCTTCAGTTCGCCTATCGTCCCAACCGCTCCACG
>JAODKE010000015.1:12924013-12942564 GCA_026779605.1 Mormyrus hasselquistii
TCACAAAGGGCCCCAAAGCTGATCCCAGATATCACAAAGGGCCCCATAGCCGATCCCAGATCTCACAAAGGGCCCCAGAGCAGATCACAGATCTCACAAAGTGCCCCATAGCCGATCTCAGATCTCATAAAGGACCCAGTAGGCGATCCCAGATCTCACAAAGGGCTCCATAGCCGATCTCAGATCTCACAAAGGGCCCCATAGCCGATCCCAGATATCACAAAGGGCCCCATAGCCGATCCCAGATCTCACAAAGGGCCCCAAAGCTGATCCCAGATATCACAAAGGGCCCCATAGCCGATCCCAGATCTCACAAAGGGCCCCATGGCTGATCCCAGATCTCACAAAGTGCCCCATAGCCGATCTCAGATCTCATAAAGGACCCAGTAGGCAATCCCAGATCTCACAAAGGGCCCCAGAGCTGATCACAGATCTTACGAAGGGCCACATAGCCGATCTCAGATCTCATAAAGGACCCAGTAGGCGATCCCAGATCTCACCAAGTGCCCCATAGCTAATCCCAGATCTCCATTCTCACCGGCAAACCACATCACTTCGCTCTCCAGAATCTCTTACTGCTTCTAAATAGATTCCCACAGCAGAAAATTTCTGCAGATAAATCACGCAATGATTCCAGAATGTCAATCTATAGTTTTCCAGCATAAAAACTCCCGTTTGAAGCATTTAACAAGAGAATGTAATGGAGGGAATTTTCCGGTGAGAGAAGGATTACATGAATGTAAGGGCATTACTTTGATTTGAACATTGGTGGGATCTCTACCCATTTAAGGGGGTTCTGGGGGCTGTATTTGGCTGGTTTTGATTATTGGGAGGGGGGGGGGGTGCGTGAACAACTAAAGCATGGAGGTTAAATATCAGTGCTCTCTTCTCTGGCTATATTAAATTCTCACTTGGGTTTTAAGTGTGGGGCTCCTGAAGTGGGATTTGTGGTAAGTGATGTTTTTAAAGCCAAAAAATGACTTAATTGTCACATAATTACAAGCTGCTCCTGGGAGAAAGCGGCCAGCTAGCACTGGATGGTGAGTGCTAACTGCTACGATACTGCCTGTATGCTACTTGAGGGCTGCTCTAAATATAGACTCAGCATGCTAACGGTTTTGTTATTCCTGTATGAATTCACAAGCTTTTAAGAAAAGAGAGAGTCACAGTATGTTAGCGCGTATGTTCTGCATGTATGGGTTCACAAGCTGCTGTGAACAGACTGGGTCATAGCGTGCTAAGTGCTACAACACTGTAAAGATCGACTAGCCAAGATGGATGCACAGGTTTACGCCATTCAAACAGAAATCATTTTCCCTAGTTTATATTTTAAATCAGTGTACTAATTCATACAAAGTGTTACAGAATTTTTTTTAGCGTTGTCCCTAAGAAATATATAGAATTGTTTTCTTCTGATTGATTAAGTATGGCTACATTACCCTATTATTTTTTGTTCACTAACCATGTTATATGTGTATAAACCACTAGAATTATTCTCTATCCAGATATACGGAACAGGACATTGTTAAAGATATACTGTTAACATAGACTCCTAATCATCATTTACTGCAGCTTTCTGACCGCATGCCTGGATGGAGTTGGTTGTATTGTGATTCACTGAATCTGAAAGCGCTACTAGCACGGAGCTTCATGAGGGTGAAGACAATGACAGGGGCCTCGCCCTTTGGCAGATGAGAACACCCGAGATAGGAGGCCCAACATGTCCCCGAACAGATCACAGTAACAGGGGGGGTTCTTCCACTGAGGTCTCTAAATTAGTAATTTAAGTGCATGGCTCAAATTAAATTAGATTGAAAAGGCCCCGCGGATTCTTTACCCTGCTTCTTGGTGCCATCTAGTGGTGCCTTTGGGATTTATTTATGGTTTATCAAGCATTTCAAATGCAGTAATTTTCCATCAGTTTCAGATATTAAAAAATGCAGAGCTTTACTGAAAAGAAGGAAAAGAATGTATCATACATAATTGTTTCAATTATTCCACAAATACAGAGCAGAAGGATCATTACAAGATTTTGTTACGTCTGACACTGTTATACCGGTAGCATCACGTTGTTGTATCTTTATACCCGACATTCACATTGTGACACCGTACATAGCCGTTAAACATTCAGCCCTTGCTCAAAATATAAACTTATGCATTTTATAAAACAAATATTGGTATATAACTTATGTTCTTCACAATTAAATATTTTAGGCACTGAGGTTGGTTGGCCCACACACACATACACCAGTGTTCTATACCCTAAAATACTGTATCTTTCTTTACTAGTATACAGCCACATCAACTTTCTTGTTGGTGAAAAGCCCAGTCATACAAAGATAATAGCCCATATATTAATCCATAGTGACTTTCCCGTAATCTTTCTTTTAAGTGGTACACCTCACCCAAGAGAAGAGGGCACTGAAATAATCTACCAACTAAACACTTACATAAAACGCCAAAGAAAAGCCACTAGATGCAAATAAAAGACACGTGAAACACTAGTCCGCCTGAAAACAAAAACTCGTCATCGCCTGTAAGTTGCATACTGGAAGGTGCTGCATTCTTTTGCAGAACCAAGCATGTTTAACACTTAAGAGCATCAATATGAAGAATGGGAAAAGAAAGCAACAACCCCCCATGATGCACACTGGACGCTAGCCCGCTTTCTGTTAGCTATACACAGAATGAGAAACCTGGTGCCAGTTAGCCCAGAAACCACACTTGGCTCGGGAAGCTGTCACCGCTGCTTGGCAGAGAGAAAACGCCCGCTCCTTTACGAGAGTCATAATCGCAAACATCTGTAGGCAATCAGAAGCTGACAATGAGACGCAAAGCCCCGTGCCAACAGGGTAGTAACGTTAAATAAACGGTGGAGGCAGCCACGTCTTCATTTATTTATAATTGTTTTGAAAAAAAAAAGAGAACAATTGCGTCAAATTAAGCTTTCATGAAAGACTTGGGATGGGGGCTGTGTTTAAACGACCGTTACGGAACTAAGCACACCTGCTACTCCCTAGTTTATTATGTCCTAATGGGGGATTGAAAACTTCATCTGGAATATTACGTATTTCATCCGTATCTAGAATGTTCTAAACTTGGAGTAGAATTACACGTCAACGCAGTCAGTGACTGGAAACTTTTTAGCTTTGTGCATTTGTTCACGCATGTATAGCGCCATATCACACAGTAATTTCCCCGGAGGGGTGTCAGTGTTGGTGTGGTAGTGATTCCCACAAAAAAAAAAAAAAAAAAAATGGAAATTGATTTTTGCAGATCAGTAGGTTTGTGTACAGAAAGCTATTTTCCATTAAGCAAGTGATTTTTTTCCCCCAGTTTTCTGCCAAACGAGATAGAGACCAAATGAGGCAGGACACTTTTGTGTCATATCACATTCACGTACTGAGATCAATGGTAAAATTATATAGTAGAGACATAGTACAAAGCAACAGACACAGGCTTAGCTTATTGCATTTATTTATTTTGCAGGCACTTCTGTGTAAAGCAGCATACAAGTGAAGCAATGCTTTAGAAGTATAGGGCTGTGAAGCAACCAACTGGGCGTGCATGCAGCTTCCGATAGACCCTCAGTAGTAAGTGTCAGTAGAATTTCAGCAAGAGCTACGCAGAGTTTTTCAAATGTATAAAGATCTAATGCCAGTGTTTGATAAAAAGATAAAGCACAACGCTTAGAACATTTAAGGGACACAGGAGACTAGGGAGGCAACATAGAGTGTCAATGGACAGAGGTGTCCCCAGAACAGATGGGTTCTCAAGGTGTTTCATGCATGCAGAGTGTGAATCTGATGAGCAAATGTGGTTTGGCAGCTCATTCGATCCATTATCAAGGAACCATACATGATTAATGTCTCGAGTAAGGCTTCTCATATGAGGGACCCATTGGCTTGCTGACCAAAGACCAAAGAGGACGAGGGGGGACGCAGGTCTTGAGGAGCATGTTGATGGAGACAGGTACCATCCCATTAATGGCTTTCTACTAATGGAAATTCAGCAACGAGGACGTGAAATTGACGTGAGCTCCTACTGTACGTGGAGCCAAGGAAGTGAGACAAAGGGAGCATTTTGGCTGAATCCCACAGATGCTGCGGCATTTTGAATCATCTGCAGAGGTTTGACAGCACAAGCTGGTAGTCCCTGTCAGTAAGGAATCACAGTAGCCTACTTGTGAGATAACAGGTGCACGGACGAGAAGTTAAGCTGCATATTCTGACAAATAAGGCCTAATCTTCTTGATGTTAAACAGAGTGAATCTGCATGACTGGGAGATGTCTATGTAGACTAAGGGCTGCTATGCAAAGGATAGCTGGTCATCTGTCATCACCCCCGGGTTCCTGGCAGACCTTGATGGACACAATGTCAGTGAAGCAGCCTGTACAGCAATGTCATGGTGGATGGTGAGGCTGCCAGACAGGATACTCGGTCTTAGAGAAATTCAGCTGGAGGTGATGATCCCTCGTTCCGGCTGCGATGTCAGCAGAGGCATGCAGGGATCCAGGCAGAGGCTGCGCTATCGTCAGGAGGCAAGGTCAGCTATAGCTGGCTGCTCTCAGCGTAATAGCTCAGGACACGATAAACACAATGAAAAATCAAAAACCAGAGAAAGAAATTCTAATTTTCGTTTTTAACTGAATATTTGTTGCAGTCATTCATTTGTATTCGTTTCAGGGAGAATGTGCTCACATGATGAGGCGAACGGGCATCGGAATTGCTGTCAATGTGCTAAGTAGTGCACCATATACAGTAGTGACTCTGCTGATTTGTATTGTTGTAAGACTCACTATTGCAGTGCAGTATATGATACCCACAATGCACTGTAATGTACTAGCATTGTCCTTACATACCACAATGCAATGCAAAGGTGATACCAGTTATCAGCTCACTAAAACAAACGAGATGGTGCAGGAGGGCAACTCTGTATACATTTTTTTTACAAAAAGTAAGATATTGTCTCTGTCTAAAGAAAACATATATCTAAAAAAAAAATCCATTATTTCCAAAATGTGAAAAAACACAGTTTCTCAGAAACTATCTTTTAAAACAGAACTAAAACAACATAAAATGACACCCTTAGCACCACTAATTGAAACCAGTCTTTACTCAGCCATCAACGAATGCTAAAATGCTTTAAACCGACTAATGTGAATTATTATCAGCAGGGAAAAGATATTAGCATCAACATTATAAAAACTGATCTCACTTTATATTCACAGTTAACTATGGTTTTAGTTACCTAACCATATATCCATCAGCTGTAAATTGTTAAGATTATGGATATACACTAATCCGAGTAAGAAACCATCATGGAAACAAATGCTATCGTTTGACAGAGGAGGATGGGCGTATTCCATCTCTAGTAAAACGTCACAATCGTCGAGAAGTGGATAACGGGCGATTTTCATTGGACAGTGACAATATAGTGGTGCTAGGGACGTCTGCAAAGACTGGAGTAAAGGGAAGAGGGAGCTACACAAGAAACGCAATCTGTAGTCACTGGTGTGGAGGAGCAAGAGCGGAGGCCTGAAGCGGACCTGGCAGGAGACCAGCAGACGGCATGGTGGCAGATATGGAGAAACGGTCTGGGTTCGGGGAAATGGGCGCAGAGGAGAACCAGAACGACGTTACAGCAGGGTTATGGCGTAGACTCTGGGAGGAGACATTGGAGAGTGACCACAACCAGCCGGATAACTTGTCAGGTACAAGCCACGGAATCGTAAGTGCAACTAATGCTGGACCTATGACATATTTACAGGTGGGGTGATATTCTAGGTTCACCTTCAGGCAATTGTTGTAAAATTCAACTTTGCCGTAAAGGAAATGCACTCTCACAGGATGAAAAAAAGCAAAACAAAAATGTGAGTGTTCCTTTAATTGTTGTTTTTTTTTATGGCCGTTTGTAGCACAGAATCCTGCAGGAGGCGACCATTTGCATTTCAGATGCATCCTGGGTAGCTGTTGTTTTGCTGCCACCCAAATGGAGCTCATCTTCCAAGACGAGGCCTGATCCAACATCCCTGGAGCCACAGGAAAGACCAGCTTTATCTCCATCTCTGGAGGCACGCTTCGCCGGGCACCTCCGCCTGTGTTTACCAAGCCGGTTGCACGCACTTGCAGGTTTCTTCAAAAGGACCTGTGAACTCCCCTTCAAAGGCTGCGGCAGAGATAACTGGCACTTGTCTCCCTGCATTTGGATCTGAGGGGTAAATCTGATAGAGGAGCGAGGGAACCACAGTTGTGTGCCATCGTGAACACACAGCGAGTTCATCAGATACACGGGATGAGCACATTCAGCACTCGACCCGGCACTGGCCCCCGTCATGCGGGACCCGTGCAAGCGCCTCGTGGGATTCGGTGACGCTGCACATATCCGCATCTGTACTTCCTGAAAAGCAGATGACCATTCCACTTGTGCAACAATTGGACATAGAGTCCAACTGTGATCTAGTGATCGATAAAAAATATAAGATATTTGCAATATGTCGGGGTAAAACTTGCATATTCGTGGCCCCGAGGAACCAGGTATCAGGATTTCCTTAGACCCTCTATCCTGTTGGCTTTTTATAAGCCATGGCCCAAGAAATGGGAAATAATCTGATGTTGGCACAGTCTACAAACAAAACAAACATGCCATTTTCTTGTTTTTCAAGTTGTGGTGCCCAATGCACACAGGAACGGCAGCGCGTCTCTAACTTCTCAAAGATTCTCAATAAGGCCCTCATGTACCTTTATGGGGCCCCAAATTCTAATGATTGAAGGAAGCCTTTAAAAAAATCACGTTCTCATCCTTGTTCTGCAATAAATGGACAGTCAGCAGTAAATATTTAATCCAACCATGCCACACTGATTCCAAGGATTCTAACATATATGTGAATCATTTATTAGGGTCTAAGCTCAGAGGGTGGAGCTCTCGCCAAAATGAACTATGCATTGGAACAGTGGTTCAGTCCTTTGGCCAGTAGAGGGCGACCCGAGATAAATGACATTTCGAAAGGCCCTTTTTGGCTGCCACTGGCCCATAATTTCAGTGAGAGCTGTAGCTCAGACAGAACAGAGGGCAGCCGTCTCGCTGACAGCCTTGTCGACCTGCTGAAAAGCTCCGGCAGCAGGCTGCCGCATAAACTCCACAAGTTGTCGGTCTCTCGAGTCAGATAAATGCTTGTCCCATCCCTTATCTCCCCTCCATATCACTATTACAGGGCTTGAATATTTTCCGTGCACGGAACTAAGGGATTTGGCTGGAGAAAACAGAACGTTAGACATGATAGAACACGTCTTTGGATAATGGTTTATTCCCTCCCGCGACCTCACATTGGAGAGCTTCTTCAGTACCAGTGCCATTACTTATCAGGTAGACATTGTTCATTGTCAGAAAACACAAGAAAGGCACATCATTGCGAGTTAGAATTTCCACAGTGTCTTTCCACAGGTTTTGATCATTCCAAAGTTCTGTAAAGAGCGGGGCGCAAATTAAAGAGTAGCCTCTTTCTCAAAGAGGAAAGCTGAACCAATGGCTAAAATAAGAAGAACATCATCTGACAAATTCCTCGAACAATGGTTGAAATCCAGGGCATTTCTCTGGGATCACGCCGATTAGCAGCGATCCTGTTACCCGCTGTAATCACGGTTTTGTTAGCTGTGAATACTCTCTGCATTCCTGATTCGTCTTAAGCGCCGAGGGTGTGACTTAAGAAAACACTGTGGCAGGTCCAGTGAGGAGATGTCACGCTTTTTTCCACGCAATGTTGAGCACAGAGGTAAATACATTTGTGTTGGCACATCTATAAAGGAGCCGGCAAAGGCAGTGCCAGTCTCTGAAACTTTCATCGCACACACACAAGCTTCCAGTCACAAACACATCTTGCACACCTCTGCATAGATTCAGACACATGGATATTCACACACCAATGTGCAAAAGCACACTTATGCACAGAATAACGTCTTCATTCGTGTAAGAGCAAACCATATACACACACAGACACTTACAAATGATAACACTTGCATCTGTCATCATTGTCACCTGTCGTTGTTCTTGGATGATGTTCTGTCATGGATTTAACTACCCTTAAAAACTGCAGTTTCACAACAGACAATCATAAATAATCACCGATCTGAATCTGATCTGTTAATTAAAATTCAAAATCAAGGCTCGTAGCATGTGATTTAATTGCATAGCTTTATTACGTGACACAAAGTTATGGGGGACACTGCATTGCTTTCTGCACTGCAGGATGAAAACTGGTAATGCTTTACATTAACTGCATTTATAATGCATTCTTAGAACATTCAGTGCACCTTCGTAATGCATTCATAAGCAGCATTATGAATGTTCTATGAATGCATTATGAAGGTGCAGTTAATGTAAAGCCTTACCAGACAATCTCTGAGAAAGCTCTGTGAAATAAGAATACTGTGTGTTAAATGGTTTCGGTGTCACAACAGAGGGTCAAGCAGCAGTTATAATCAGGAGCGAATATCCCAGAATTTTTTCTTATGTTTTAGGGGGCGGCGAATGTCGCTGAATGTCTTTTCGAGAAGTCGTCCTGAGCCGCTCATCAAAGGAGCCGTCTGCAGAGGCACCGCAGCCGTCAAACCGTGCAGGTGCCCTTTTACCAAATCAATTCTCACACTTCTCTGCTAACAGCGCCGGCTTCCGCGTGAGGCTGCCAGGCTCTGCTGCTCCCCTGCGTTTCCTCATTCCAGAACCACACATCACTTTGCTCTCCAGCACAAAACAGGGGATTATTTGCCCGTTCGAAAGCCCGAAATGTCAGATTGCGGCGTGACAATGGGGGCATGATACCGATAGCAGTGGTCGCGAACATGATCAACATGCTCGTCGGAGGTGAAAAACGCATCACGATAGCCTCAGTTACGGCCTTGCAGGCTTGGAAGGAATTTCCCGACTTCTTAAATATTGCACTATATCATGCATCTCCTGTTCTGTAGTGTCGTCAGAATGTGACACGCTATTGTAATGCAGTATAAAATTGCAGTGTGACCACCTAATCCATGTCAGGGAGGACACTTTGAGCTACTTCAGGTTTTACAAACTACTTTAAAACTGAAAGGCTCCTGTGCTCGGTTAAATAGTTCAGTTCTTCTTGTGCTTTGACTGGTTTGTTTCCGTGATTGAAAGACTCATCCAGGTGTTTCACATTAACATTAGTGATACATGCATGATTATTTTAGACTGACCAATCAGCACGCAGCAAGAACTCGGTGCTTAAGTGAAATCCGGGTCCTTTCGATCAAAATGGTAGTTTACAAATGATGTCCTAACACAAAGTGTCCTTTCTGACACGGATTAGCTGGTACACGTATGATATACCCACAATGCACTGCAGCTTGACCCCCACCACCTGCCAAGTTCTCCCCTTCGTGACACAAAGAACTCTAAAAGCAAATTAAGCTCCATTTCTTTCTTTTAAAGCCATGGAGCCAATAAAATAAGTCAGCCGGTAATAGAAGCACCCAGCTGACAGCTGACAGGCGCATAGACAGAGCCTCAGTCTCTCAGCCCTCGGAGCAGGACGCGTCTCTCTGAGACCATCTCAGCCTGCAGGAATGTGAGAATCTGTCCATCGCTATACCGCCACCAAATACCGCGTTTCCCTCCTTTCATTCCCTTGCTTTGCGTGATCTCTTTGAAGTGAGCAACGCGAGCAGCTCTGACTGCAGCAAATGACCCGCAGACTGAAGCATTTTTGACATGAGTCCCGAGCGCTGGGGCCGTCCGCCGCTGCTGTCCGACGCGCTGGCGGCGTTTCATCTGGCGCGACGGATCCGCTGCCGCCGCTGACAGAGTGGCAGACCCCTGGATGCGGTTGCGGGATGGCGCCACCAAGAGGTAACGGTGCCGTGACTGTGAAATACACGTTCGGGGACAGATGAGGACATGTGCGGGAGGTGGGAATGGAGACAGGAGACCTGCAGGACACACAGTGATACAGAGAGAGACACGGTGAGGGCAAGGAAGGGATGATGGGAATCAGAGCGAGTCGGAGAGGGACCCACGAGGTGGAGAGAAGCAGGGGCAGTTGGGGACAGACAGACGTGTCAAAATGGCGTCGTTCATTAAAGCTAAGACCAATTTAACAAGATCTCGAGTCACAGCGGCCGTCCGACAAGCGTGCATTGTTCACATCGCTCCTGCATCGACCTGTTGCTTGCGCTGTATCAGGTAAAGGATGAATCGTAGTGACACATTATCCCAAACGGCCTTTTCGGGGTCAGGACTTTCAGTGGAGTCCCAGATCTCCACAAAAGTTCATTATCATGGCAACATCTCACAGGGCCGGCAGGGAATGATTGGACTTTGGTGTCCTGGCAGTTGTGGTGTAAGCAGAGAGCCCTTCCGTTCCTGGAAACCACTCTCTCAGCAAATGTACTCTGTCGCTTTTAGCATTTAGCATTTAGCTCTCCATCCTCTTCACTTAATCATATAATAGGAATAATGACAACCAACGCAAGTGAAAGAAACCTCTCAGTCAGGCCACATGCAGACTGGAATATCCCCATACCTGCGTCTGAAAAGCTGCCTTTGTCTGCTGATTTACCATTAGAAACGTGATATTTTTTTGTCTCTGATTTCAATAACCACAACATCTATAAAGATGTTTATTAATTGTATATGAGGAGTCTTCCCTGTGACCCTGCATAGGAAATGTGGAAAATGCACTCATTCTAAGTTATTGTTTGAGGAAAGTACCAAGAATCCATGACCCATATGCCTCTAGTTCTCATCTGCACGTCTATCATGGTTGCAGTCAAACCTCTTTGCATCCCAATGAATTATTATCATTAGCATATGCAGCCTATAATGATTGAGGTCAACTGGGATCTGTTCTAAGTATATCCTTTGTTTCTTGAGCCCAAGGTCATTCATCATCGCTTTTGTTGGGCTCTGGTTTAGTTGGGTTCCGAAGACACTGAGTTGGGCTCCAGAATGCTACTGGGCAGTTTTAATCTGGCGTTGTTGTGCTCTCTGTCTGGCAGTTAGATTCTCATTAAATCTTTGTTTTTAGTACGCATGAGATCTGGTAAGGCTGAACTCGGCTCTTGAACCTTTGGTACCAGTAGTTTGAGTTGAGATTTGTACACTGTCGCAAAGTGTTTATGTCATTGGGTAAAAATGAACCTGAGTGGTTTCCGCTTGAAGGTCGCAGAGACGTCTGTCTCATCGATCCAGCTCTATATTTCCTTCAGTGCAACTGTGAGTCATCTTTAATAATAGTTCATACCCATGAAATTCCCTGTTATGTGTTTTAATGACCGCTTTAGTATCAGCCACACTGCGATTGAATCCTGCTTAGCTAATAATTTTATTCAGAGAGGTCCGTCGTACGTTCATGCGTTTGATCGTTTTTACGTTAAGGTGACACTCGACATTAAGACATTGAGTTTGGAAGCAAAGTTAAGTATAAAAGTTGAGGAAGAAAAAATGCGGTCATAAGTTAAACGCTTATGGTCTAGACCTTATTCTCTATCACTAAGTATATCCTATAGGTTCTGAACTCTGTACAAAGCTTTAAGTAAAATGCTATTTTTAACAATTAAGTAATGTAGTGTATGATGTATGTCTACTGTATTTAAAGTGTAAGGACTTTAAATAATACCGGCAGCAATGCATTTCGGGAGATCTGGGTAGTCTGCAGACTTGCCAAGACTATATCACACTCCTTCAGCATTTAAGAGTTTCTCAGACACTATATAGTAGTCAATGGTAAGTGTGACATGTCATAAACTAGGTGTTGCAGGTCTATAAATAATAAAACAATTATTTATTGTGCCATCTCATATTTAAAGATCATAGAGCTCAAGCAACCAGATGAATATGCATAGGACCATTAATCAGGGGATATGAAGAAAGAAAAGCCACCGATTCCGAACAGAATAATATCTGAGAGGTTTGTTGTGTTCCTAAGATTGCCCTCTGCTGGTCAATGTGTGTAACAAATGGAGGAAAACGTGGGCCCATCTCCTTGCATACTAAGTATATCCTCTTCACATCGCAGCAAGGCAGGAATTTGGCATGGGCTTATGTATTTCAGCTTCCACTGCTTAGATTTCACCTACCAGAACACTAAGATGGACTCCAAGATAGCAGGCCAGTTCATAGCAAAGGAGAGACTTTTTTCAGTTTCTGCTAATTTATTACCATCACTTTAAAATGACATTTTCATTTAAAGTAGCCCGGTGGCCACATCTAGGATTATCTAGTCTAGTTCATACATTCTCCCCATGTCTGTCCGGGTTTTCTCCCTGAACCACGGTTTTATTTCCTGTGTGTGTTTTGAGCATGTTGCCCTGTGAGTATGTGTGTGCTTGTGAGTATCTTAGGGCAGTGGATGTTCTACACCACTCGGGGGGGGGGGGGGGTGCAGGCTGGGGCCAGCTGTTCCGTAAGGGGGGGGCAGATACATTTGACCTTAATGTCCACCAAGTGTTACTGACACCAGATTGCCAGCATTAAGAAGCGAAAGTCAATTTTAAAAACTGTTATTTAAGCAGCGCCTTGGAGAGACATGTTCTATTAGAAACATGTAACTGACATGTAACTGGCATGTAACTGCCATGTAACTGGCATGTAACTGGCATGTAATTGACTGATTTCTGAGTTACACTGTCTTGCTTCCAGATGCCGGATTATTTTATTCTGTCAACTTTTGCTTTTCACCAACTGATGCGACTCAGCCACCTGGTGCAGCCGCATTAAGGGTCCATCAAGGAAATGTTTGTGTTTTACCTGTTCCCAGTGCACAAAAGTTATCCCACATATATAAATGCAATCAACAACAACAACAACAATAATAATAATAATAATAATAATAATAATAATATCGTCTTAGGCGTCTGACTGGTGTCCTGCCAAAGGTGTTTCTCCTCTTTTTCCTTCATAGCAGTTTACAACTTCCATATATACCGAAATGAGCCGAAATGCCTAGACAGACAGAGCTGGTCTTGGTAGGGAGAGTATGGGAGAAACAGGCAGCATGAAGCAGGCAGAGAGAAGCCAGGCGAGAGGTGAAAGGGAGAGAACAGAGATGGGGAGGAACCGAAGAGGCGCAGAGACGCGCGAGACGGGCAAGAACAGAAAGATGCAGGGAGGCGGGGGGGACAGAGCCACATTGTACCAGAGGCACCAAACCCCGGCTACTGTACATGCGGAATTAGTGCGGCTCCAACCAGAGCCCTCAGCTTTCATCCTGCATGTTCATCGTCACAGATTAATGCCGCCACCGTAAGCAGCTTATAGGACTTTATCGGCGAATGGTTGACCAAAGACCGTCAACGGTCATTTAGCCAACTGCAGCACAGACAGACTCATAGTTCTCTTTTGGTTAGGAAGTCTGAGACAGTATGACATACTAGGAAATGAAACGACCTTTTCGCTGAGTAATGTCAGTAATACCTCTTGAATCAATTCAGTGTATGTCCGCCAAAAAAGGGCCAAGAAAGTAGCCTGAGAATACAGTCCTGTATACTTCATTCATACTAATGACAATGCTAATGAACATGCTACCGTTAGCTTCATGTCAGCCGATTTATCATTTTACGATTTTATTCGTTATGATAACATGCTGTATGTTATAAAGCAGTGTTCCTCTAAGCAGTCCTCAGGGAGCCCAGAATGCGCCGCACTTTTGGCCAGTTCCCTGGGAGGTGGGTGGGAGCGAAGCATCGACTGTCTGAGGGTCTCCCGGGGACTGGATTGAGAAAAACTATTATAAATCATAGTATGATGACAAATTGCACACCAAACAATAGCAGAACAGCTGTTAATCTTGGTCATCCTTGACGGCTGTCCCCCCAGGATGCATCCATGTGTGTTACCAGGCCACCTGAGCGGACGGTGGGGGGGGCCTGATTCGTGCTCTGCCCCCTGGAAAATTAAGGCCTTTCATGCCTGGATATTTCATGTGCAGTCACTTCTTTGCTTGACGTGTCTGTGGCGGGATCCTTATTTTGGGAGATTAAGAAGAAGAAAGCCTTTATTTGAACTAGAATGAAGATGCTTAAGGCAGCCACACATCAAGATCATTCGGACGTGGGTGGAGCGAAATGCACTCTAAAAGCCTCTGGAAGGTTCTTAAAAGCCCCCGCTTGTATACCGCCTTCATCCTCTCCGCCATGAGTTGATAGGCGTCAGCTGTGGCTTCAGGAGATCAGCGACTGGGCAAACTTATGGTGGAGGGCGGCAGGCTGTAGCATTTATGACATTTAGGCTGCAACGACTACAGTCGCCCCTTCATATTTGCCAGCGTTCGGCGTACAAGATCATGGCAAATGTGAAAATTACCAAATAATACTTGGGCCCATCGTTTGAAATGCAAAATTAACGGTACTGAAGAGTTTATCAGTTACTTGGGGAGGAAGACGACGTTCTACATAGACAGCTAACGTGAGTGAGCCTGGATGCAGAGGCAAAGATGCCCGGCGTGTCGAAGCCAATTACAGATATGCAATGCGACGTGTAACAACATTTCGGTCAACAGCAGACCGGAGGACCCATAAGGTTATGATCGGGCTGAAAGATCGCCACCGCCTAGCGAAGTCGTAGTTATTGTAGTGCAACACGCTACTCACGTGTTTGTGGTGATGCTGGTGTAAACAAACCTACTGCCCTGAGAACTGTGTAAAAGTACAGCTCACACAAGTATGTACAGTACATAATACTTCATAATGATAATAAGCAACTATGTCACTGGTTAATGTATGCACTATTCTTTAGGTACTGTACTATACTTTTTATGATTAAGGCTATAACATGTAGCTTAGATGTATAATAGGGTTACACCTAGGTTTGTGTCTCTATAATGTTACAACAATGGCAAAATCACTTAACAACACATTTCTCTGTTTTTAAGCAATGCAGGACTGTATTGATTCCAGTAAATAAGACCACATTGTACATTCATTATTTCGACTTTATAAAGGCTGCGTATTTATGATATCTTTCTTGCTTTTGCTGTGTGTTATTTTAGATTTTATGTGTTATTCAGTATGATTTGGTAGGTTATGTTTTGGGTCATTACCACCAAGATATTGCCTTACAAAATGTTTCACAGGAACACACTACTTTCAGATAGCAGGGGAAACTTGTATATGATTTTATGCGATAAAATCATTTTCAGTATTATTTACAGTATATGCTTTTGGATTTTGTGTCTTCTCCCTAGAAATTTACATTTTAATTGATCAAAGCCAATTAGCGAATAACCAAAACCGCAAGTGTCAGTTTCACGAATCTGGAGGGGTGACTGTATACTGGGGGGGGGGGGGGGGGGAGTTCTCAGCACCCCCCGTGAAAAGGCTAGACTCTGAAAGGGCCAGCAGACACCTAAGACTGAATGTGAGTGAGTCTTCCGTCAGGGCACAGCAGGTGGGAGCAGTTGTGAGGCACACGAAACTCCAGGCTGGCTTTGAAATCATACAGCCAGCTGTCGGAGTGATCCACCCTCCTTTGATGTTGGGAGGCTGCCCCGAGTTTCCACAGCAAAGCCTTCCAGAACTTTCAGAGCACCAGCATGGCAGTGCAATAATGGCTGTTTTGACATTTTCAATCGCTGTTTACATTGTGAGGAGAACAACAATGAAGGCACCATCACAATCACTGGGAATACTTTAATCTGCCCATTATTCATGTATCTCTTGTAGAAGAGACATATTTCTTCAAAGCCAAAATCTGTTTTACAGAGTCTTGCTTTGGCACCACAGACGATGAATAAATGCAGCCAATTTGTGCTCTAATTTGTCATGCTTGAAATATTGTATTTGATGGAGCAATTCCACTTAAACAGAAATTATTGGAGCTAAATACACACAACAGACCATTTAACGTTCTGCTGAAGGAGGCTCTGCTTATACATGTATGTTACACAAATTGAATTAGCGAGGGTGACCAGATAATCCGTCAGGGAGGGACACCCTCAGCTACTTCTCATTTTTACAAGCTGCTTTAAAACTGAAAGGCTCCTGTGCTTTGGCTAAATAACTCAGTTTGGCTTTGGCTGGTTTGTTTCCAGGATTGAACAACTTATCCCGCTGTTTCACATTAATATTAGCGACATCTGCATAATTTCGGGAGACCGACCAATCGGCACGCAGCAAGAACTCAGTTTTTAAGCGAAATATAGGTCTTCCTAATTAAAGTGCTAGTTTACAAAACCCTGCCCTAGCTCAGAGTGTCCCCCTTGACATGGACTCTCCGTTTCCGTAAATTAGCATGTAAAGTGTGTGCAGTCCTGTGTAGCCGCTGTGGGTTTGCACCCATTTCCTACCGTTTCATCTAGCGTTGTTATAACATCGAGATTTAGTTTTGATAAAGATGAAAGTCGCTTTGGCATATGCCCTTACTGAAATGGACCACCAGGCCTGCCTAGCTATTGATGGGTAGGGGCAGCTCTTTGTGGACGGGGTCTGCCGCTACTTCATCTAGGAGATGCACGCGATAGTATGCGACAATAAGTAACATTAAAGGATCCTGCCATCAGTTCTTCGTCTCCTGCCCGACTGTGATGGCGGAGGAGAACGACGTGTCAGAGACTCCCGGAGAAGATGAAGACGCTTGTATCTCTGGCGATGGCTTCTTCTGAGACGCCACCGGCAGGCGCTGATGCGTTCATATTCATGACGTGAGATTTTACGCTCATTAGGACGAATGCGGAAATGTTTCGCTTACCTGTGCGCCATCTTTACTGAATGTTAATGAGAGGGAGGCACTGTAATTGTCTCGGTGTGTAAAGACGTTTGATGCCCTTAAAGTGGCAGTAATGAAACACCACAGACAGAGTGATCCCACGAGGATACGAGCGTGTCGGGTAAATGGAAAGAGTCGACTTGTGTGGCATTTATAAATAAACATAGTGGCGGATCGCTGCTTGAACGGAGCTCCGTTTCAGATGGAAGATGGACTGACCGATCTGATATTCCCTCTGATCTCCACCTGTGAGATGTGGAAGGGCTGCCTTCATCAGTCTGCCACCTATCATGACCAACACTCCACCTGTAGGACACATTATTTATTCAAAGCTAACTGCTCCGGCCAGTGCTCTACCTAAGAGACAGAATGAGCTGTTTATTCTAAGCTAGCATGCTACCGACCCCAGAAAGCCGTGTCAATCCCCTCGCAGAGCCCAGTGAAGGGCCCTTTTGTTCTGCTGATCAGTCAGTCATTGTTTGTCTCCTGGAGCTCCAGCCACAGGGGATAATGGAGCACAATGCATTCCCTCTTAATGCCATTTTCCCCGGGAGCCAGAACAGTTCAAACCTGGACGGATGCTTAGGAGAGGTCTGACGCACTGGGGCCCATCTGGCATCAGTGCTGCATGCGATTCGATCTGACCACTGGGGGCTCCGAAGTTCTCAAGGTCCGTGCTGATGTAGCACCTGTTCCAGGCAGGGACACCTTGTTGTCTGAGGGGAAACGTAGCATCCAGAGGTGTTTAGCTCTTGTCTTATCTCATACCTTGTTTGCAGTCCAATTATCTGGATCTGGAGAAAATGTACACCTGAGAACTATCCACCCTATCTAGGACCACGTGGCTCCTCTAAAATATGAGGATATTCTCATGATTTATGTTCTTTGTTTCCAGCAAGATATGGGATCCACTTCACAGGAATGTCATTTACCGAGAATATGGCCCCTCTGCTGTCAATAGTAGTAGTATAAACATTATGCTTTTCAGTACAGTTTTGTGAAAACAGGTCTTCTCCTTGGGTGACTTGTCTCGTGGTAAACTCACTGACTAAGAAAGCGGCATCACAACCATGACAGATAGATGCTTTTTAATCCGATCGGACTCTCAATCACTTTGCTCATCAGGCTTATATATTAATAAATTGGATATTGATACATATTATGCAATAATAAACTGGATGCAATAACGTTACAAATGATGCATCCCGAGTTCATCCTAATTTGTACCTGGTGCACCCTTTCAATGGGGGCAGTCACACTCTTTTAATGGGGGCAGTCACACTCTTTCAATGGGGGCAGTCACACTCTTGATCTTCTGTCATTGAACTTTTATGATGGTGGATTGATTCTTAACCCAGTCCTGAAGGACCTCCAGTAATAAAGTGGACTGACTGGGGTCCCCGACACCGTTTAAGAGAAGCCCCTGGAGAAGCATATATGTGTGTGTGTGTCAAACACTGGAATTTAATGCGTATTCTCTGTGCGTCCCTCGCTGAGCGTTTTTCTCTCCCCATGAATACTGACGGGTGTTTATCCATCAAAATGATACCTGCACCTGAAGATGGGGCCTGGCCTGTCGGGTACGGAAGCTTAACCTTATACTAAAACTGATTTTTACCTTTTGCCTGAACTCTGGCATATAATGGCAGCTTGACAATATTAGTAACTTCTCATGAAATACTCTCACGTTCGACAGTACAACTGTGACGGCTATGAAGTTCCAAGTATTTAAAATGAAATGAAATATAAATTAAATGCCGGAATTAAAACATCCATTCCTTTTCTGTTATTTTTAGAAATGTCTTTATCAGTAATAACAGTGGATTGTGATGTA
>JAODKE010000015.1:12978579-13007538 GCA_026779605.1 Mormyrus hasselquistii
AATGCTCAGAGATGGACAATTACAATGCTCAGAGATGGACAATTACAATGCTCAGAGATGGACAATTTCAATGCTCAAAGATGGACAATTTCAATGCTCAGAGATGGACAATTACAATGCTCAGAGATGGACAATTACAATGCTCAGAGATGGACAATTTCAATGCTCAGAGATGGACAATTACAATTTCCTTGACAGAAGTGTTGATCCAGACTGACATACGATTGCAAGCAGGGTCAGCTAGTCCCTGGAGCGACTAGGAATTATTAATTAATTATTATTTTAGTGATCAATCGTCATTGTTGACACACCACAGTACACAGTGCACAATGACGAGATGTGTCCTCTGCATTTTTAAAGGTCCCAACAATGATGTCACCCTGCCAGCTCTGGGAATTGAACCAACAACTTTCTGATTTTAAGCACAGCATGAAAACCAATTGAGCCAGACACCAAAAGTCCCTCCACCTCCTTCCTGTTGAATAGGAAGATCCAGATGGGACATAAACGCACAACCCCCAGACAGAAATCTTATAAAATGGTTCAATCCAGATATTTAGTGATGTATTATAACCAAATGGCTTTAAAATATGACATTTCCCCCCATTGGAAATATTGCAAAATTTTACCTACACATATCATTTTACCTAATCTTTATTTTTCAGTGCTACAAGCTTCTGCAATTTTGTCAGAATAAATCTGATTAGGAGATGAAGAAAGGCTTCTCATAGCTCGGACAAAGCCACAGACCTGAGCCCAGAGGACGTCACCCTGCCTGGTCCGGCACAGGAGCTCTGTGACGGCCATGAAGTGCCTCGAGTTAGTAACGGGTGACTTTGTGTAGCGGAGCAGATGACAGGCCTGTGTTTACAGCTGGATTACAAACCAGTCATAAACAAACAGGTCGATCCCCTGAGGACTCACCGCATTGGCTGACGTGGTCCATTTTCACGCCAGACATACCTCATCTCAAGTGAAAGTTTCAGCCAAATTAATGTCATTTGCTCCGTTCTGCAATACTTATTCTCACGGCGTGGAAAAGGTGAGGAAAAGCAGTACTGACAAGGCAGTAGGGGATAAAGCCATAGGCAGGAGACCTCATCATCCCAGTTTTATAATCATTCGGCTCTGCTTGAATTAAAACAATATTGTTTTTTTCCCCTCCAGATTTCACTCATGTTTAATGAACTGCACTGGTCTTCAGATGCTTGACTTTAAGCGTACAGAGTCATTTTAACCCACACCCCCACCACTTTACACCCCACAGAAAAACAATAGATTTACCCTTAAATTGTGTTTATTTCCCCCGACATTGACCTTCTCATAAAGAGGATTCCCACCATTTCAACCCCTTAAAGGATCTTGCTGGTAGATCACCATTCACAGCAAAGTGGATGTTATCACTGGGTGAAGAGATATTTTTATGGCGTTCAGCTAGCAAAAGGCGGCGGAGGCCGGGTGCGAAGGCCGGGTGCGGAGCTCGCTAGTTCACGCGTGGAGGGCCTGCAGCGCGCGGCCATAGAGCAGCCACGGGAGCAGGGGCCCACGCTAACATGCCTGAACGAAAATCAATAGGGTTGGCGGCGGAGGAGCCCTTCGGCCCGGCGATGTTTTGGATACATCCCCTTTGTTTTTGTTGATGCAAGTGTCGGGTTAATCTGCTTTAGAGGAGATGGAGAACGGGCTGACCCCCGCCGGAACGGCTACAGTTCTGCCGCGTTGACAGCTTGGGCTTGTACATACCACAAAAAACACTGCGTACGCTCTGACTGTTTGCCTAAGTCGTCTCCTGCCTCTGGATCTGTTATCTTCCCGAAGGCGTCAAGGTCCAGCGGACGCCAAAGGTCTTTTCTGATGTAAAGGGTGGAAGTCGATGGAACTGATTCTGTCTGATAACATTAGGCAGTGTTACAATACCAAGACCATCTGTTTGGACATCTATGGTCACCACCCATTCATTGGTTACAAGGTAACACACCTCATTCACGGTGCAGGTCATGTCACCTGTCCTTTAATATTAATACTGCTTCAAGATAAATAAATATGCGAAAACAAATATGTCTCCCATTTTCACGCGAGTTTGATTGGGTTGCTCTTCTTCCCATTCGCTAAAGATATGCACTTTAAGCTGGTTAGTATTTCCACACTGGCTTTGGTTTGGTGTGAATATTCTTATGTCCCATTAACCAGCTGGCCTCCAATCCAAAGTGCTCCCTACCTCATGTCCAGTGCTTCCTAGGATAAGCTCAGTGTTACCCTGTTTGAGTGGCTTGTGAAAATGCATGATTTTTTTGATTCTTTCTTTATAGCTGCTGGGATTAAATTCTTTCCTTATTGCTTCTCTTATACTCAGTATGAGCATCTTTATTTCCGCCTCTGGCCGTAACCTTCTGGGTCGCGTTTCTCAATTTATGCAAAAACCGCTGTTTAAGAAGTTGGGTATTTGCTATTAATTTGCTAAAAATGCCAGACAGTGCAGGTCCTGCATTGCAGCAAACACACCCGTACTGAACTATACTAAGAAGACAGTGACCAATTCTTGGCAGTAGAGAGAAGCGTCACACAGTCTGTGAAGGAGTACCACTCACCTTGAGAAGGAGAATCACTCACCCTGTGAAGGAGCATCATTCATCATGTGAAAGAATATCACTCATCCTGTGAAGGAGCATCTTCCACCCTGCAATGGAGTATGACTCATCCCGTGAAGGAATATCACTCACCCTGTGAAGGAGAATCACTCACCATGTGAAGGAGCATCTTCCACCCTGCAATGGAGTATCACTCATCCTGTGAAGGATTATCACTCACCCTGTGAAGGAGTATCACATACATAATTACAAGACGTGGGATTGCACTTTGGAAAAATAAATATAATCTTAAAAATATCATTTGAAATTAAAAGGAAAGTGATCCCAGTAAGGATAAATTGAAGAGATGTCAAAATCAAAACATTCCAAGACCGTCAGCGGTATGACTTATTCTGAAACTTTGCTGCTTTTGTTGTACAGCCCCGCTGTTCGTGACGTTGTGCTGACGGACGGGCCCAGCACATCAAACAGCTACTTGTGACGCTGTGGCCCTTAGTGGCCTGTTTACGTGTCCCCATGCTTCCCAGTGACGTGATGAACAGGCTTCCCACAGCCCTGGATATCGTCCATGGGAGCACTGTGGTGTAACCTGGCGATCAACAACCTGTAAAGAAATGGATTTTTGTTTAAAGGAAAAGTTGTGATTTGTGGATCAATTCTTTGTAATAATATGACCAAGCATTCACTTACAATGCTGCTCTATGCTATTTTATACCTAGCATAAATGATCTTACAGATGTAGTAGCCCAATCTGATCATTATCTTATAAAAGTTCACAGGAGATTGTTACACTAGGCCAACAGCGTGTCTTTTACAAAACTGCATATGTCGCTGGCTGCAACCACGCAGTCCATAGGAGGAGAGACCTCGATAGTGAACTTTTCTTTTACAATAATGATCCGGCACGTGAAATGTATTAAAATATCAACTAAATGTGGTGGAAATGTCAAATATGTTCATTTATTTAGTACTACAAAATTCAACATTAAAGCAGCCTGTTTTATTGTATGAAAATAGACATCTGTCCATTGCGAAGATTATGTGATGTTTTGCTGCCACCTTGTGGCCGTTGGGATTTAGAGCTGCGTGAATACCCACTACATTGACCACAGTATTCTTTCTGACACTTTAAAGATACACATTTTTAAGCGTTATATCAAAGATATTTAAGGCTAGCATTAGCAGAGCAGTATGCCAATCGTCCATGCCTGGGAAACCCAGGAAATCTGTTCGTCTCTTTGTCTCTTTCCTGAAATGTGATATCGCCTTGGTCCGGATTCAGAACCAGCTTCCCGGTCATAATGGTCTGATGCTGAACAGAAATATAATGCTATCTGTTTCAAGCTGGCTGAGAAAACATGTGTGTCATTATCCTGTAATTACAGTCTTTTTCAGAACTCTGTGGCGTTTCTGCTGATCTTTCATGGTCTTTAGGGTCTCTGTGAACCGGAGGACGGAGATAGTTTGGCTTTAGGAGCCCATTAGAGGCCCACAGTGTCCCCCCTTCGGCATCAAATTACACCAATATATTGTCACCTGAGACATGGTAGCATCTCAGCTCTGAGTAGCTTGTGCTGGCTGTAGGTGCTGCGAGTATCTATGTAAAATGAGGATCGAGTAGCACCTTTTATCCTAAGTCTGCCATCATCAATACATCACATCCCCTCCATACTGATATATCATTCAGCCAGCAGCATGGGACTAACCAAGCCGTATACCAAAGCCCAACCATTGTACAACCAATCATATGCTGATGCTGCACGTGATTAGTACTGAATGCCAGGGAAATTATACTGAAAATTTTAAGAATCCTGATTATAAAAAAATGATGTTGTTGGATATAGTTAAGTAAGGTTATACAGTTCTGGGTGTGGTATAGTGAGGATTAATGCTGAATAGGGTATAATAAGGATGTAGGATGCTTGAAATGGTATAGTGAGGATGTAGGATGACGGATATGTATAATGAGGATGTAGCATGCTGGACATAGTATAGTGAAGATATAGCATGTTGAATATTGTGTAATGATGATTGTGGGATGCTTGGTATGATATAGTGGAGATGTAGCATGTTGGATATGTATAATGAGGATGTAGCATGCTGGACATGGTATAGTGAAGATATAGGTTGTTGAATATTGTATAGTGATGATTGTAGGGTTCTGGGTATGGAACAGACAGAATCTAGGACGCTGAATATGATATAGTGAGGATGTAGTTTGTTGGATATGCTATATTGAGAATGTATGACGTTGGGTATGGTATGACAAGGATCTAGGATACAGGATATTATATAGTGAGGATACAGAATCCGTAATTAATCTCTAGAACGGTGAGCACAGTATGAACATGACACTGTCGAAAAGGCTTTGCTATGCTATGTCATACAACATCACATTGTCTTGCGAATGGCTTTTGTACTACACACAGCTTATGACAGCGAAATTAAGTGTAGTTATGTGGCGTTAACTGACTGATCCCTGATGGTCAAAGACTCTATTACTTTGCAAACAGGCCAGGGCATTGTTTCAGCAGCAGGGAGAAGCCTGTATCAGTTACTGTAGATGCTATCAGCCCCTCAGCCTGGCTTTTAACGACGACCCGTGAGCTCCCCACAGCCGTCATGAATTATGCATCCGCCAGCACTATCACTCTTCATTACTCATGTCCTCACACAACCCATCTCTTTGGGGACACCAGGCAGCAGGTGGCAAGTGTTAGTTCAGCAGTCACTACAGCACTTTTCCCACGGCTCAAAGGAAGCGACATTTCCTATGACTTAATTCGATATGATGGCTGAACGCTGTAGCTGTTAGAATAGACGAGAATAAAATAGAATTGAATAGCCTTTATTGTCATTGCATGACATACAAAGTAATTTAAAAAGCACTACTCTTGATCGATGCAAACTCAACAAACAACCACAGCAAGAACAAACAATAAATATAAAAAGGTTTTAAATCAAATAAGATGTAGCAGCTCAATAGGTACATGTGGGTATGAAAGCTATGAATCCATTTATAGCAGTTTGAGGTCTGAACCCTCCAGTAAATATACACTTCAGGATATTATATGCACTGCAGTGTCACAGACGCAGATTAGAGTAATGGATGAGAATGGGTTATAGAGTTCAATTTACATATTGGCCTTGGGAAGATTTTAAATTTAGTGGTTTTTGTTTTAATCGACCTGTAGCACTTGCGAGAGGGTAACAGATCGTGCAGGTAGTGACCAGGACGTGAGGAATCTTTGCTGATTTTTCTTATGCGGAGAGAGCTAACAACGTCTTCCAGTGAGGGTAGTGTGATCCAGGGTGATCTTCAGCTCTTTGAGTAAAGTGTTAGTTTGTTCCAGTCTGATTGTTCACTTTTGCAGTTATTAAATTGATTTTGCTCTGCTCCCAACATGAGGACCTGCATCTGTATGTTTGGGTACGGTACCTTTATCGAGATGTTCGAATTGCTAAACTCAGCCACTGGTCCCGGTTCAAAAAGCATAAATGTAGTAATTGTACAAATAATTTTATATACTGATTTTGTTACTCTAAACAAACTGCAATGGACTTCCAACAGAGGTTTTGATTTGCTGTGTAATTGGCTCAAATCTAGGAGATGTAGTTATAGACTCCGACTGAGAGAAAGACTGGGCAAAGGAATGGGAAAGGAGGAGGACTGACTAACAGCCTCTCTCATCACATCCCTTGCCTAGTCGGACGCCCTGCTTCTGTGCATTCTTTCTTGTCAGGCTTCTGTAGCACATTTCGTCCCTGCCTGTCAGAGGAGCCTTTTTTTCCGCTGTGGGAATCTCCGAGGACGCAAGGATGTTGATACTCACTGAGATGGGATAGGCCGGAAAATACCTGCGTGTGCGGAGAGATGGAATTCATGGTGCTGCAGGTGTTACCGCACACGTTGGGGATGTGACATGCCACACTACAGCTTCATATACAGCTTCATACAGCTTCACATACAGCTTCACATACCTCTCCTTTCACCCCAAAGCTTTTCCGTTGCCATTAAAGGTGCTTTTCATGGGATTCCCTGCAAAATACTGTACAGAGTTAAACACTTTTTATAGTATAGGTGCCCAAATCTGACCTGAGATTGAAATTCATACCCGTTTTGTTTTGTTTTGTCACTGTTATTAATATGTATCTGCATATATTTATTAATGGTCTTGGAATGCTATTTCACTGTGCCAGCTCGCCATGCAGCCTTCTAACCACAGGAACACTGAACCCTGCATTTTAATCAGCCTACAGGATGAACACATCGCTAAAGTGTTTTTCTCTATGCTGAGAGTAAGTCATGCGCTACAGTTTTTATATCACTACTGAGTCTGAGCATAACATTATGTGCTTTGCTTGGTCTCATTACATTTATATGTTTGGAAACAAGACTAGAACAAAGGGCTGTAGTAATAAATTGTTTTAGTTAGTGAGCATATTAATAACAAAAACAATTTCCTTTTGTTAAGACTGTTTGCGTCCTTTTGGTTGTTCTCATCCCCTGTAGTATATGGGAACGGTGCTGATGGTTTTGTTTGTTTTGATTCTTTTCTGTCAATCAGCACCATGAGTAGTGGTCTCTCTCACTCCTTCCTGCCGCTGGACACCAGTTAGCTTCATCCTCTGTACTGGTAATGAAAACCTTTGACTCTTCTTGTCGTGGACTCGACCGGTCATAAATTAGACCGTTATGACCAGGCACTGAACCAGATACACAGGAAGAGGATGATAATCAGGCTCTGCCAAAATACAGATCCTCTGTTATCCAAGGAATGTGAACTTTACTCTCACGCATACCACAGGTTTTTTTTTTTACCTTTCAGATTCAGAATTATTTGAATTAATTTGAAGCTAAAATTGACAGATAGCTAATGGATACAGATAGACCCTCAGGTCCACTGAGGAAAAAGTCTGGATCACCCCAAGTCTAGCCAGATGCCGAACAATCATTGAGTTTATTGTAAATAGGAAAGAATCAAGGTAAAATTAGGACATAACAAACGATTACACCCAAACCCCTCCCAGCATTCCAGAAAAGTCCTACCCTACACCTCAGGTTTTGTTAAAATTACATTATCTTATCACTGTATTACACATTGTTGTACAGCCGTTAAACAAATAACATCATGCTTAGTATTTCCAAGATACCTACACAACAATATTATTTAAAAGGAATTCTGCTTGAGCGTGGAGCCTGCCCCCTAATGAACAGTGATTCTCATATCGGGTGAACAGAAAGAGTATTATAATATACATCTAAAATATCTGAGTCCATTTTCTCTTGATAGCCGATGAGGTGGATTACTATCCGAATTATTACTTTAATTAAGCGGATAATAAGTATTATCCGAACCGGAAACCCTAATCCCATAGACAGAGAGTTTCCAGTCGTGTAGACTGGTATGTGTTTGATACAAAGCAATATGGAGAGTTGAATTCTTAACAGTACTGCTGTAATCTGCTGGGTTTCGTTATTTATCCTACGATTGGGAGCCTCGCAGTTGTGCGGGACGCACCGACGAAATGTGGCTCCGCTACTAGCTCTCCATGCAGAGGACGGCCAGCAGCCAGGAGGCGTCACGGCGGCTCGCTGGGGAAATGGGCGGTACCGCTGCGATGGACGGAAGCGCGGAGGAGCGCACCAGCTAAATACTACGGGCTCTGCCATCTGGATGCTGCTCACCAAACCCGGTACACCGGGGGGAAAAGAGGGGAAAAAAACTTCTTATTTATCTCGATTTGATGTTGCTTGAATAAAAGATGGCGCCGTCAGGCTCAAGGAGCGTTAAACGAAGCTGTCAGAGAGTTTTATACTGGATCCCAGTCCTTTTTATCAGCATCATAGTGGCTTGGTCCTACTACGCCTATGTTATTCAGCTCTGCATAGGTAAGGATACGATCCACCAGTGAAACTCAGCGCTGCGCATATAATGCAAAGCAATGGAATTAAAAATAGAATTTTAATTACTGATAGATAATTTCAATGTATATTATTTCAGCATCTCATGTTTGTTGTTTATAACAAAGGGGCGTGTTAATAAGATCGCATCTTATAGATTTGGGGTGATGGTTAAATAAGATGGGAATTTTAAAATAATGAATCGAAATTGATGGAAGGCGAATAAGTTGCAGAAACGTAAAAGGAGTAATCAAATTCTTTAGTATTAGGAGATTGGTAGTTGCTTTGGTCTAAATCGAACTATCGACTACATTGTAGCTTTCAGTGTCGTTCTGCTTTTCTGTGTAAGATGCGTGCTTAATTTTATAGCGATTCTGTGTATGGTGCGTGTTTAATTTTAATCGGAGCATATTCACCTTCTGCTTCCTCTTTTGGTCTCACCTTAAAGTTGTAGAAACCCACACATAAAATAAGTTTGGGTCGTAAACACTGTGAAGTTTGTCAGTTAGACACGGATGAAGCTGCACATTAGGTGCGTTTGACATTTTATCACGGCAAAAATAATCCCACGGCTCCCACAAGTGTCTCTGAATGATTTAGCAGACTCCCAGGATGCTTACCATCTCTTTGTACACATTATTTGACGATATCTGCTACGAGACTAAGTTAACGTGTTAATTCAAGCATGTAAGACACATCCATCTACATCACCTTCCAAACACTGAAATCCTATTGCCTGAAACCTGCAGGAAAATTGATATTTCCCGTGTCTTACTTAGTACTTCCCCTGAGTGTTGCAGATATCATTAATAACGCAGATATTAAGAATTTTTCACCAACATTTTGGTCATTTTTTATTTGTATATGTTTACTCAGTGGTGTAAATGCTTTTTTTTTTCAAATAGCAAAATGGATACCCCCAGGATAATTTGACAGTTGAAATACTAAACACCATTCCTTACACATAAGCCTTAAAATAAACACAGAAGCAGGACAGACCCCGAGCGCACGCTGGATCATTGGATGGTATCTCCTTTTTTATTTATTTATTTTTTTGTGCTAGATGAGGACAAGATGGAGTCTCCCTGTCTGCTGAATGAGGGCTGTGTCAGGTGTTGTAACTGCCCTTTGTTGATGAGCCAGGGGGAGCGATTTCAATTTGAACTGCACCCCAAAACGCGTTTAGTGGCTCGTAAGAGAACATGCAAGATGCTCCAGGCAGGGTGAGGTACGGCCAAGACGCATCTGCTGTGGAAATCTGGTCATTTCCCTTATTGCATCCCAGGCTGACAGACCCATGTTCAATGGGCCATGCTTCAGTTTTGTCACAGTTACCATGCCAATGGGAAATCTTTAGAATATTGTAGAACTGTGCTATATGAAAGTAATTTTACAACCACGCTAATACTGGATTTGGTTTTATAGCTGTACCTGATATTCACTCATTTGAACAGGTGATGCAGATGTCAGTTGTAGACGATCAGATTGGCACAGATTTGTAAGAGTAATCATTTGCCGAAGTGCATTACCACCCTCCCATTTCTGTGCTGTGTTGACCGACAATTTAATAGGCTGCATGTGCTGGATCTGACCCAGAGTATTCTGGGACCGATCCAGGATTGTTCTGATCGTTTTGCTGTTTTTGTAACCATGAATTTAGTCCAGCAGGTCAGCTACTTTGCCGCATCATAATTAATGTTTCTGCAAGTATTTATCACAGCTAGGCAGTCTGGGCCATTTTTTGTATTTTTAAGGGGGGGGGTTTGAAATGGTAACTGTCAGTCACAGTGCTGTCTGAGTACTGACAGAAAATCAAAACCAATCTCATTCTCCTCCCTCGAAATATTTCGCTCTGCACATACTGCACAGAGGCAGTCTGCATGTGGGCTTGTGGAGTAACAGACTTTGTTTGGGGTGACTGTGATAGCTTTGATTAAATCAGGCCTTAACAGAAAAACAACGGAGCAACTGAGTCTGCGGCTGTTTATCGGCCTAATATTCTCAGCCGACTGCTTACTTGGTAACCTGAGCGATCTCTGCTTTGCCGTCTCCGACGCGATGTAAGTGCGACTGAGGGATTTCCTCAAAGATTGGCTGGTTTTCTTGAGTATATCAGGTGATCTTCGGCATCATATCTACTAAGGATACAGAGAATAAGCGTCCAAGCACTCCTGGATACCATCTGCTTGGATTTATAGCACTCGGGGATGACGCGCTGATTAAAGTGACGGTTCAGGGCTTTCCGCAGCGCGGTGTCTTCCGTCAGCGTTACTTGTTTGTTAAATGCCACAGTGTCTTTAGTGGGGAGATACTGGAAACAGAAGGCACAGTGTTCTGCACACACATTCATAAAACATACGCAATATGATTTCAGCGTTACTTCCCTGCTTTTGCAAACAGACAGGTAATAAATAGGTGTCACTCCTTTGGAGTGAAGGAGGACGTGGGTGATTAAAGACGCGAAAATCCAAACATCTCGAGCAGAAATGCGTGACACTCTTCTGTTAATCACTTTCAGAGTCCATGGACAACATTGGAGAGAAAGGTAAGCCCTCTACAAATTACTGTGCACCTGTAATATCATAATCTTGCACAATTCCCACTCTGCCTGGCATGCTTTGTTCCTGTCACTTCTGGCAGACTTCCTGTCCTCTGGGCTTGTGCACTTTTTGCCAGTGCTTGGTATTTCGCAGTCATCTGACTTAACCGGTCACTGATTTAGCCAGGTACACTTCCTCTGCACTCGCTGAGGTAAGGAAGTCTCCCAATCCATACTCCACTGATGGACGTTTTGTGCTATCGGGTTTTCAGTAGAAGACTAGGGTGGATTAATAGAACAGGAATGTAAGGAGGATCAAAAATACCAGCTAATCTAGATGATAATGTACACCTTAATATTCATGACTACGATTATTTGCCGTCTGATTGATTTTACAAAGCCCCACCCATAGGTGGCACATTCTTAAAATTACCGGAATACCGTAATAGTTTATTATACTTATGCTCACAACGTTGAGTTCCTTCAGCAGGCGGCCTCTTTACAGCATTGCTGAGGTCATATTCCCACTCAGTCCTATCATCCTGTTCATCGTATCCATCCTACATGGTCGACATGAGGCCTCCCCCAACCTGACTCATCTAGGCTGCATTCATTCGCACCCCATTGGAAAAAAAACCCCACCTGATTCATGCTTCAGCAGCCAATCAAGCAGCTGTATCAACTGCAGATGATGATGGCATGACTCATATCCCGGTATTGTCAGGTGCGACAGGTCTACAGGCTCCGGTGCCATGTCTGTACTGGGAATTGTGGGTAAATGCATGGCCTGTCTTAAATTGGGAGCAGCAGTACTGATATAAATCACTTTTAACTCGTTAAAAACTGGTGTCAAGTGAATATATGGCTGTATTTAGTGGTCTATGTTACCTCCAAAAGGTGTAGAGCAGTGTTTCCCAATCCAGTCCTTTGGAACCCCTGGACGGTCCACATTTTTGCTCCCAGCCAATCAAAAACACAGAAGACCTGGTACGGGTATGTTGGGAGTTGGGAGGGAGCAAAAACATGGGCTGTCTGTGCGTCCCGAGGACTGGGTTGGGAGACACTGATGCAGAGGGACAGCTGAACACCTTCTGGGACACCAATGGTTACAACCTATGATAAAATAAGGAGAGTTTGTTCACTCGTCTGCGTGTGTTTTTTGTGTTTTAGTCGTTTGCCTCCTGACGTATCATGTGCTGTTCATCATGTTCGTCTGGGCCTACTGGCAGACCATTTTCACCAAACCGATGACACCGGTAAAGGAGGTGCGTGACTGGGTGCTGGGGGAAAGGTATTGCTGGGCAGAGGACAGTAGCTGGGGAAATCAGTATCATCACAGACTGTAGCTATGTCTGTAGGTTTAAGATGGTTACGGAGTCACCAGAAGGTCTAGACCAGGGGTTAGACAACCCTGATCATAGACCGCCGGTTTTCTAACAGGTTCTCTATACTACCTGATGAATTACTATCTGCCTGAGATCAGGGGTGTTTCCCAATATGCACACTTGACCGTACTTGTGTTCTCATGTGCCCATTTTACACCGCCTTCCATCGCCCGAAAACCAGTTCCGCTACTGAGAACATAAGTACAGAGGCCGGTAGAAACCCCCAGATGTTTCTCTCGCCCCGTCGTGAAGATGCATTAGCTGCATAGTCACCAAATGAGTACAATCCCATGATTCATTGCATCCTAAGATGGTTCTTGAGAAGACCACAAATACGATCTTTGTGTTCTTGGTATTGAGAAACATCCCATGCGCTTCCCAGAAATTAAGATTTTACCCATAATGTTCATATGTTTATATTTGAAAATGTATACGTGAATGTGTGTACTGTAAGTGTTTAATTGTTTGAGGCCGTACCAAAGCAGGTGGGCTCCATTTTTGATTTTATTAATGAAGTTAAAATGGAAGTTCATAGGTGAGAGTGATAAAAGGTCACAAAGGAGTGAAATGATGACATCATGACTACAGTAAAAAATGACATGTGGTTCCTCAGTCTTGTTTTTCATTATTGTCTTGTTTACTGATTGTCTTATTTTATTTGTGTGTATCGTTAAATGGATAGTTGGTGTACAAGTAGGGGCAATGTGCGATCAAAAGGTTACTGGTTCAAATCCCTCAGCTGGCAGAATGATTTCGCAGTTGGACTCTGGAGCAAGGCCCTTAACCCCAATCAATCCCTGCTTTCTCAACAGTACATTGCTTTGGTAAAAAGTAAATTGTCTCTGAACTGATCTTATGCGCCTACTGTAACTCCCTCAGGTAAAGGGGCGTAGGGGGAGTTCAGTGGAGGATTCATGTGTGCCAAGGATGTCTGGACATTCTGTTCCTTGCCTTTACCTTCCTGTTTACTTGACATTTGTGCATTTAATTTTGGAGGTCTGTGTCAGGCCTGAAAATGGCTGTATTTTATATTGGGAATCGTGTCTGGTACGTCTACCAACCTACCTGATCCCTCCTGCTTCTTTATGCTGATGCTTATACAGGTACCAGGATAGGACTTGTTTTCTCATCACTGTATGCAAGCACAGCAGGGGTATAGAAGTCGCGTTCCTGGTGGGGGTGGGTGAGAGGGCAGATGTCCCATAAAAGCATGTTTATTCACCTGTCTGCTCCCTTCTCAGGATAGGGTGGGGAGGAAAAGCCTTATTCGGTCATTTCTGCTGGGGAAACGGCAGAGAGGAGGGGAGACTGTGCTATACTACTCAAAGGTCTGTCACATGTGTGTGAGACGTGGCTCATAGCATTGCTTTGGCTTTAGCTGGGCCACACTGGCTTTTATTTGGCCACATGCCGCCTCTGACTGGCTGACTGAATGTCATGATCTTGCCTTTGGTGTTCTTGTGGTGTTCTTCACACAGTAAAAGCTGTATGAGCTGTGGGTGTGCTGACTTCAGCATCTTGATCTCTCACGTGCGTACAGTTGTGCAGTTATTGTGGTTGTCGTGATTGTGATTATTGTGTGGAAATCGCTTCTTTGTTCTGTCCTCACTCTAGAACAGTTGGTGGCTTTATAACCTCTATGTTGGTCCGTGACCTGGCAGCAAATGGACCTAAGATGGGTCTCAGTACTCCTGGCAGTATTATGGCATAAGCTACATGTACAATAAAACTGCATGCAGGCTGTTATCGAGGAGTGTAAATACCTATAAATACTGTTTCTTGTTTGTGCATATGATTTCTGTTGTGTTCTAATTTTGCATGTTTTCGTTTCGCACATTTTGTCCAGACCTACCGTACTTACAGGCGTAAGCTTTTAGTGACTTACTAACAAAAACACTATACAGTAACTGAGTGGAATGAAATTGAAGAGATAACAGATAATAACTGAGTGAAATTAAATTGAAAAGATAAAGATGGTGTGAATTAAATATATAAGAAAAAAACAACCCTTTATGGCATAAGCTGTATGGAAGATGGGGGAACTGGTGTGAAATATATAGGCAGGTAGTGACAATAAATTTTTTATATAAGAGTCATTGAACTTTATGTAATAGACTGTCTATAAAATCCATATAAAAATGAATTATGGTGCATGGAGCTGAAGAAGTGGGCTTCAAGATAAACTGATACCAAGATACCAAGACGGGCAGGTAGGGTGAGACCTGAGCGGGTAAAGAAGGTAAAATTAACTTTGCCCAGCTAGCAGCAGGTTACAGTGGTGGAAGTGGGATACGATAACAGGGCAGAGCTGGGCTTCAGAGGGGATTAAAGATGCTGGATACTGTAAAATTGTTATTTGCATCACAATCTTCCTAGAAACTTCATTCCGGGGGAAGCGGAGAAGGCGGAGTTTTACAGAGCCATCGGTCAGTGTGTCTGCTAGGATGTAACTGCACAAGGAATCCTTTCTCTTGCTTTGTTATACCCTGCAACCCTTGGTAATGTTCGGTGATCTTATTGTATGACATTAATATTATTCTACTGATTAACAGACTAAATCTGTCCCCGGCTGAATTCTGGCGTTTGTGATACCAGTCACGTCCTCATTACATCCGAATAGTTATATTATAGTCACTACCGAATTCAAACTATAATAGGCTATTCATTAAAGTTAAATGGAATCCCGTTGTCATAACAGGACATTTAAATCACCCTCCTGGAGACATATAGCATTTCAGAAATGGAAATAACTCTATTTTGAAACCATTGTAGGTTGTTGTCTACCATCCTAACAACTGCGTGCTTTCAGTTTTCAGTTATTGCGTAGAAGCTAGATGCTGTATGCTTGTGCGGAAACTCCGTTAGCATTCCTGACCTGCGGAGAAGGGACTTGAAAGGGCAAGGTGAAAATGCACAAACCCGGCTATAGAGGTTTCCTGTAGTTCTGCTCACCGGTGTCTTGCGGGCAGGGGCGTGGCCAGACTCTCGGCTCTCCCTGACAAAATGTCACATTGGACCCGACCCTTGGGTTTTCCGCTTTCAAAAGTGATGAAATTTGCTGGTGGGGGGTGGAGGTAGAATAATGTTCTAGTTTCGGGGTGTCCAACTCCGGTTCTGGAAATCTACTATCCAGTAGGTTTTCTATCCTCCCTGGCTTCTGATGAGCCACACCTGCTTTTGGGTAAATACCAGGAAGTATAGTGTGGCTCATCAGAAGACAGGTAGGATAGAAAACTTACTGGATAGTAGCCCCCCCAGGACCGGAGTTGGAGACCCCTGTTCTAGAATAATGTTTCCCAAGCCTATAACTTGAAATCTATAAAGTGCTGGGCCCCCTGAATCTGCCAGGGTATCTATGCCTCTCTGACGCCCCTGTTTGAGAGTGATCACATGTAACCTGAATGAATATTGTGTATTTTGTGAATGTTCAATGTGAGTGAATGAATGAGCATTAATGATGAATAGCTGTGTTTGTTTGGAGTTATAAGGTGAATTCTATGATGTCCATTGTCCTCTGCAGTTCCAGTTAACGCTTGCAGACAAAGAGATGCTGGAGCGGGAAGATCGCTCAGAGTCCCAGCAGGAGATACTGAGGAGGATCTCAAAGGATTTGCCCATCTATACGCGTACCATGTCTGGAGGTAGGAGGTAGATTTTTACTGCTCTTATATTGAGCCTATTCCTTTTTTTTTTTGCTATGATTTTAGCCACTCAGGTTTCTTACATTTTGTTTGAGTCGATAATATACATCATTGAAGTCCTAGGCTGTCGAGGTTGGGAAGTAATTCATACATCCGTCCATACGTCCATCCGTCAGCCGCATCCAGTGAAAACTTAAGTGAGGGGTTGCATAGGACAGAAGGCAGAGGAATACCCTATACAGGATGATATTTATATTAAAACTATTGATCAGTGTAACGGCTCCATGTTCGGAACTGTAGCCTAATACATCTCAGGTTATGGGTTTGATTCCTCCCCTTTCTTTGATTGTGGACTTTTCCTTTTCGTATTTTTACCGGTTTCCGCCTGCAGCCTAAAAACATGCAGTGATGCGAACCGCACTCTCCGAAATGCCTGCTGTGTGTGACTGTTTGCCCAGAGACGGACCGACATCCCATCCGCTGTGTTGTAGCCTCTGTTTCCTGGGATAGACTCCAGGCTTCACTGTGACAATCTGCTGGATAAGCAGCTACGGAGGAAGGAAGAATAAAAATCGGAAGAATCCTTAATACCTACGGCAGAAATATCTTTTATCGCAGTGCAAATTTCTGAACTAAACCAGTCAATATGCCACTGTAGAATTAACACATTAGCGATGTGGGCCGGCTGGCCTTAATTTCTGTGTCTCTCTTTACATGTGGCTTTCTTCAGCTGTCCGTTACTGCGACCGCTGTCAGATCGTGAAGCCGGATCGATGCCACCACTGCTCAGTCTGCGATAAGTATGACCCGATGCAAGCCCTACGCCGACACCACGACCTTCCGCATGGATCCTTCAGGTCCACTGTGGGTCTGTAATCTCACCACTAATATTTCACAGGTGCATCTTGAAGATGGATCATCACTGCCCATGGTAGGTCTCCTTTTTCTGTTTTTCCTACTACTGTACATTTTCTGTCGTTTCATGTTTCATGAAGCAAATGATTTAAAATCATGGCAAATAAGTGACAGATACATAATGTGATACAAGGTCCAGTCATTCTCAGCCTTCAGATTCTTGCCAATGACGGCAACCCTGTGCTGAACTTTGCCATGTGTGTAAATTTTTCACGCGTTAATGTGATCCTTGACCTAACTATGAGCAAGAAAAATAAAAATGATATGATAGGAAATTAAATGCCATGTCATGTATTTACACAGTCCTCATTATAGTTAAATGCCATAATAACCTTCAGCTGGCAGTAGTCGCCTAATAATTAATCAACACTCAGGCATGACTACATTGCGGTGAGATTGTTAAAGGAACATACCACTGGATGGGATATTATTTTGTCAGAGCGTTTTGCTGGATTCTCTCTTTGAATTAAGTGGGTTGTAGTAACATAAGTTCAGAGAGGTGTCGGTCCTGCTGGAAGGACTTCTGCAAAAGCCTAATTAAATGTAATCATCAAAGTCCACCTTCTCCCTAAGAGTCCATTCTGCGTTTGGTGTCATATCTGGTATTGCCTGTCGTACTCACTGGGACTGGTCCTCAGATTAGTTTATTTTTTCCAGGGTGAACAACTGCGTGGGATTTTCCAATTATAAGTTCTTCATGCTTTTCTTGGCGTATTCTCTCCTCTATTGCCTCTTCGTCGCCGCTACCGACTTACGATTTTTCATCAAGTTCTGGACCGTAAGTTTTGGATTATTTCTGTCTTTCAAAGTGAGTAAAATCTAGTTAAAGTATTCTTAAAGTGCTTCATGAGTGACATGTACCATGACGTTCGACGTGCTATACCCATAGTGGACCCGTACAGCCACGCATGCACACATGAATTCTGGGTTAGTATTACTGCTAATCTTCATTCAATCTTTTCAGGAACGCTGCACAGATTTCAGGTGCTTCTCATTTAGCTGTTTAAGGGTCATCACAGCTGGGAGCAGACGGCAGCATTTTAGCAGCACAGCAGGACATCTGTAATGAGATCGTTAATGGGTTACTGCATGGGAAATGGCATATTATTACTACTGATTATTACTCTGCTCTGGCCGCAGAAATGCTGTATTACCTCTCAATTTATCATTGGGTAATTTTCTCAGTAAACTTCTTTATTTATAATTGTCTATAAGAATAACTTATAAGAATGAGGTTAATTTTGCATATATATGAGACTATAAAAACTAGGTGAAACGAGGTACTAATTGAATTGATTAAAAAAAGAATCACAATCAATCACAATTAATTTCACCTTTACATTAAACATTAAAACTTGTAATCATAAATATTTACACATTTACACATTGAATATCAAAATGTATGTACAAATTAACACAAAGGAAATATATGGGTTATTCGAACAAACTCATTACTGTAACCCATCAATTTTTTTTGTTTTTAAAAGTAGTTTGGCGACAGACTCAAATTATACAACTTCACTGTTTAAATTTTGCCTCTATGGTAGTTAGTTAGTTTTGTGAAACTGTCATTTATATCAGTAGTAAACAAAAATATTTCATCAAATCCAGGGCGAGAGTTATGGACGTGAGGAAAAAATGCCAAAACGAATCAAAATTTGGGAAAAATATTCAGCTTACAAATTTTTTACTGGGGGGTACCTGCAATCAAGCTCTGTGCCCTTTGATTTTTGGCTACCTATTTGGAGAAAATGGTTTAAAAAGATCATCAGACCAGAGCAAAACCGGCATATAATACAGCTAAAAGCTTAAGGTAATGTCAATTACTCTACACGAAAAACAAACACTGTATTTCATTGTAACTTTGTAAATTGAAAAAAATCAGAAGTTTGTGACAATGACCCACATTTCAATATTTAATGGTGTAACTAAACTTATGATGTATAGATTATTTATTTCCAACAAAAGTACTACTTGCAAGCAAGTGCAAGCTGAATTTGAATGCTTTCAAAAAGTCATTGAGAAGACATATCACATGTACATATAATTGCAGGTACTCAACAGGTGTATTGACACATTATTTAATTCTGACAGCATGTTTGATCTAAAAACTAAAACATATTTGGCAAATGGCTCTAAAAACAAAAGCCGGACAGCCACTGAAAAAAAAAAACAAATACTGCAAATTACAATCTTTTTATCCTATCGATTCCTCCATCTGGCATTTAAAAAAAAAAACTAAAATTAACAGGTAACATCAGCTTGTGAGATGCTAACTGAATATTTTTGCTTTAGCTCTGAAGTCTGGGATTCTGTGTAACATCACGACATAAACTCTTACGCTGTTCAAATCCAGGATGGAATGTTATAGTATATGTTTTCTCATATTATTCTCCCATAAAAATGCTGCATGTGTTAATCAGATCAAAAATAATCATGCATAATGACTTTAAAATTAATGCTATGCATTAGCACGATAAATTTCCAAGCCCTCGTTTTTGCATTGACTTCTCCTACTCCAAGGGAAGCTCTGTTGTTCTTAATAAATGTCTCATCCTGGCTAGACATTGTCCTGCGTAGGTTGTGCGTGAGGCACAGTTTACATGTCAACGTTTATGTGTCTGCATGTTTCCACGTCGCCTCGTGTCTGTGTGAACGCGAAACAACTGCTTCCTCTTCACACCGCGTCTGAGCGTGTCTCTTCCCACAGAGCGGCCTACCCGACACCCAGGCCAAGTTCCACATCATGTTCCTGTTCTTTGCTGCCTCCATGTTCTCTGTCAGCCTGTCCTCTCTCTTTGGATACCACTGCTGGCTGGTGTGCAGAAACCGCTCCACACTGGGTGAGCCGCCGCAGCCAGACCCCATGCAGATATATAGAACCTGGGTGAGCCTCCCTAGAACCTGTTCCACACAGCGTGAGGGCCCCCCCCCTTCCAAAACCTGTTCCATGCAGGTTGAACCCCCCTTATAGAACCTGCTCCACTCAGCCCCCTTCAGCCAGACCCAGACTCATTTCACAGACAGACTCCTCATCCTGCCCCCCTCATCCTGGGTGAGTTCCCTGTGGCAAGACCGTAAGCCTATTCACACCACAATGAAATGCCTTAATTATGGTGTCAGGAAGTATACTACTCCTGGGTATGACATTTAACTGCATCCAACCTTGCAAGTGGTCTTCCAACTTGCAGGGAAATTACATAGGGGTTAGTGCCTGGGATTGGCACTCCAGCCACTGTAAAGACGTTTCAACACAGCTTCGAGAAAGCAGACAGGACTCTTTTCTGTTCTCTGCAGGAGTAGCTCTGCCGCAGCCGCCTACAGTTAGGCTGCACGCATGATGTAGAGGGTGGGGGAAAGCCCTCGGGAGCCTCATCCTTGAAAGATACAAGACTGCCGGAGAGCTAGTGGGGTCAGGCCCGTTGGGGATTAGAGTTGTTGTGGTGCTGAGGCATTGCTCTGACCATGGTGATGACGGCTCGATAAGGGAGACATTTTTTTTGCAGCTTCGCTTGGTTGTTGATGGGTGCCTATGAGGTGACACTCCTCTGGTCATGGGTGACTTCAGTGTGACCACAGGGATTGACAGCCTTGGCTATTGAGGATTGTGTCGGTCCCCAGGGGTCTGGTTACCATGGTGAAAGTGGCTCTATGTTCCTTGACTTTACAAAAAGTCAGGGGCTGCGGGTCGCTGGATCCTGGTTCGAGCACTTAGAGCCTCATTGTTGGACTTGGTTCTCTAACACTGGTGGTGCAGCAAAGGAGATCAGTGGGCAGACGCTAGAGGCTCCAACAGAACTGCTGGGTCTACAGGAGTGGCCAGTTTATGGATTCTGACCACAGACTCATTGGTGCTACTCTGACAATTCAGCCTAGGTCTAGTAGGCTACCACCTACTATGAGAATTAAACTGAACCTGGCCAGACTCCAAGATCAAGCTGTTTCTAAAGAGTTTGCATACAGTTTGTGTGAGGAACTTCCAGACTCAGGTGCGACTGCTGGAACTAATATGATGTGGGAGAATTTACATGACAAGTCCCTAAAGGTTGCTGAGGCTTGTGTTGGAGGTGCCAGTGTTCCTTGAAGGAGATGTTTGATCTCGCAGGCACCCTGGATATTATCGAGAGGAATCGCATTGCATGGCTTGATGGCAGCTCCGGCCTGTACCAGGAACTGAGAGGGACATCTGTGAGGGCTCTGAGGACAGATAAGCAGGAGTTTGTTAGAGAAACCAGTGAGCATGTGACACACCATCTATGGTCTAGTGACCCATGTCCTGTTTACAGAGGAATTGAAGCATTACGTACACCTGAATCTGTTCCTCGGAAAGTCTCAGCCAGTGTGGGTGATGGAACAATCCTTACGGATCATGCTGCAATTGTGACCTGATGAACCAGGTACTTTGAGCAGCTATTTAAAACTGATCCTCCAGCTATGACTCTGCACATCTCTGGGTCCACAGTTCTTGAGACTGATCCTCTAATTGGGTGGTTCAAAGCTAATTTTACTGATATCGCACAGGTGGTGAACCAGCTGAGGGTAGGGAAGTCCGCAGGGATTTATGGTATCTGGGGAGAACTTCTCCAGGCTGCTTAGTCAGGCTGTCCTCCTGGCATTGCAAGCAGTCTTTACTTATATTTAGGAGATGGATGTCATACTAACTGACTGGAAAACAGGACTCCTTGTTCCTATCTGGAAAGGGAAGGGTGATTACCCGGATTGCAGCAACTACAGAAGTTGCCCCGAGTGCTGGGTAAGGTCTTTGTTAGGGTCACCATCAACAGGATCCATGATCACCTGCTTACCTACCAGCGACCAGAGCAGTCTGGCTTTACATGTAAGAAGTCAATCTTTGCATCCTGGCACCAAGCATTGTCATTAAGCGCAAATGTGAATATTGGCAGAGTTTCTTGCAGCCTTTGTCGATTTTCATAAAACCTACACTGGTACTGTGAGTATTGTGCAGAGTAGAGGGAGAACCTCCGTGTACTTCCCTGTTGATTCTGGGGTTTGTCAGGGGTGTGTTGTTAGTCCAATTCTGTTCAGTGCTTGCATGGACTGGCTGCTGGGCATGGTCATGGAGTCCGATGGCTGTAGGGCATCTGCTGGTGAAAAAAGATTCAAAGATTTTGACATAAAGCTGCTATCTTCGCAGAGTCAGTGGAGACTGTGATCGGGGATCTCAAAACACTGAGCAAGGAGTCTAAGTGGCTGGGCTTACGAGTATCCTGGATAAAAACCAAGATCCAGGCCTTTAATGACCTCTTTGGCAGCGTCTGTCTGAATAGATAATGTGAACTTCATCGAGAGGTTCACTTACCTCGGCAGTGACATTTATTCCTATGAAGTCAGTAGACAGATTGGGAGAGCATGGGGGGTCATGATATCGCTGGAAAGGGGTATGTGGCGCTCTCAGTATTTTTGTAAGAGGACAAAAATCCAAGTCTTTAGAGTCCTGGTGCTTCCTGATTTGCAGTATATCTGCGAGACGTGGATGCTGTCCAGTGACCTGAGACAAACACTGGACTCCTTTGTGTCTTTCGGGAGAATCCTTGGGTATCACTGGTTTGACTTTGTCTCGAACGAATGGCTGCTCAGGGAGGCTCGAATGAGGCACATTGCCTGTATTGTGAGGGAGCGTCAGTTACGGAAGTATGGCCATGTGGTGAGATTCCCTGAGGGTGATCCTGTTCTCCTTCTTGGAAAAAAGCCTCCTAACCCGAGTACCTCCTTTGGTCTATTATCATTCCAATCTGCTGCTGCAATGGCTGAAATTTTTACAGAAATCTTTAAAACTGGATAAATTCATATGTGTGTATACCCTGCGGTGTATTGGACACTGCCCAGGGTTGGTTCCCCTTGTTCCTGGGATAGGCTCCGTGACCCCAGGTGGGATTAAGTGGTTACAGTGATGGATGGATAAAAATTGGTGTGGACCCACAGCAGCAGGATCAGGCCAAGGGATCGGCCACAAAACACCTGGCTGCAGCAGATAGACAGGCATTTCTGGAAAGTGGGACTGGACTGCCCATTAGCCTGGGGTGGGGTCGCCAACTGGGATCCTGAGATGTTTCATTGTGTGGTGAATGTGGCAATGTGCTATCCAAGTGCATGCCCTCCGAGCTGACATGACGGAATGTGCACTTACAAAAAAATGGGCAAATAGAACTGTGTGGTTAAATTAGTATCCCTGGTTGATGGTAATGTTGGCTTTGTGTAATATAGGGCAACATGACACAGAGTGGTGAAGGAACAGGGTGAGCCTTGTTGTCCTCATTCAGTGCTGGGTTGCATTGGAACATTGCTACTCAATACAGTACAAATTAGGGCTGTAGAGAAGAGCATCTGTTTATGCTGGCATCTTACCGGTTTGTGTGGGCTATTCTTAGTCTGCCGTGACATTTTCTGATGTGTGCGTACAGTGGCAGGGCTTTCTAAACCAATGTTTCCCAACCCGGTCCTTGGGGACCCTCAGATAGTCCATGTTTTTGCTTCCTGCCTATAGGGAGCAAAAATGTGGACTGTCTTGCAGAGGACCAGATTGGGAAACACTGCTCTGAACAGCTGTAGAGTGGATTTTCATTACAAACTCTGCTAGGAGGTCTGTCTATAGAAGTCTGGGGATTTACCTTTGCCTTTGCAGTATTTGAGAAGATGGGGCTATTATTATATATAGTGAGTGCTGTAAGACTTGGTTTTCTGAACCAAGGTCGTCATTTCAAATCCTGGGCTGGAAAAGTGATACTACTGTTGGGCCCTCGAGCAAGGCCTTTAACTTTGTTTGCTGTTGGGGTGCTGGATCCTGACTGACTCTGTTCTCCAACCCCAAAACTTCCTCTGACTTGTAAATGTGTCTGGGTGTCTAATGAAGAGCAAGATGGGACCACTGAAAACACAATGACCCCAAGGTGATGAATAAACTATCAGTATTCTATTCTATGGAAAATGATTCAAGGGCAATCTCATCATGATATATATTTTCTCACCATTTTCTGTGGTTCTACAACCTACAGAACCACAGAAGAGTACCTCTGACACATCAAAGCCCAGTATTTAAAAAGTACCACAGAAAGGGACACTGGTTGTAAATCAACACATATAGTAACACTAAGTGGGCAGTTCAGTTTGCACTGGAGGTTGACTGAGGTTTTTGATTTGTAACATTCCAGTTGGCGTGGTATGGTGACATAGTGGTTAGTATGGTCACCTCACTCCACTGGGACAAGCTTTGATGAAATCACCCCAACCGTTTGGGGTTTGTATGTTCTCTCCATGTTGTTGTGGGGTTTCCTCTGGGTTCTCCAGTTTCCCACTACAGTCCAAAAACATGCTTGAATTGTATGTACCCTGCAATGGGATAATGCCCCATCCTGGGTTATTCCCTGTCTTGGACCTGTTGCTTCTCAGAGAGATAGACCCCCACGACCCTGCATAGTGGGTACAGAAAGCAAATTAATTTTTCAGTTCTCATTGTAACCCTGTACTGGGTAAATAGTATGGAAGACTGGATTTCTCAATTGTTAGTAAATACAAGTGCAGTTGGTTTTATTTTTCATCCACCATTATTGTTCCAGAGGCCTTCCGAGCCCCAGCCTTCCACGATGGAGCAGACAAAAACGGCTTCAGCCTGGGCTTCAATGAAAATGTCCGCCAGGTGTTCGGCAATGATAAGAAGCTTTGGCTACTGCCTGTCTTTTCCAGGTGAAAGTCTCTCCCGGTGTGTAGGTGGCATTTGGCTGACACGATGAAACTGTCCGCAGTACTGTTCGTCATCGCTGCCGTCCTCTGTTTCATGGAGGGTTCCGCAGATTCCAAGAAATATTTTTACAGAAAGAAGTAATGGCTGAGTTTCATAATGCAGGCAATATTAGATTAATCACTCATGCTGAATGCATCAGTAGTCTGTCTCCTAGGGTTTTATTACCAGAGGGATATGGTTGCCAATGTCATCTAATGAGAAATGATCTAAGACTCATGTTATCTATGAGGCCAGAAGCTACTCATAGCTACTCATTACCCCAAAATAAATCAACATTATGCATTGAACTGTCATTTCCAACCTGATAGATGAATTGATTCTTTTAATGATCGTACTTGTACTAGTTTAAGTTTGTGGTTATTCGTCTAGTATTGATCTTTGCAGTCTGAAAGTTTCCGTGATGGTAGAAGGGGAGTGTTTAAGATCATGTCTTCGTGTGTATGGTGTGCAGCCTTGGCGATGGCTGCTCATACTCCACCAGCCTCGTTAAGCGGGATGCCGAACAGCCGCCCGTACCGGCTGGACCCAATTCACCCACCCAGAGGTCAGTGTGCACCCATGGGAGTTTTACTTACACAAAAATGCCCTGAGGGCAGAAAGAAAAACGATAGGTTCAGAGAGATAACCAATCAGATTGTAGAGGAAGTGGGTCCAAGCAACTAGGGGAGGCGGGACCAAGCAGTCAGATGTCTTGGTCTCGCTCCTCTAATTGCTTGGATCCATTTCCTCTACAATCTGATGGGTTATCTCATTTAAATCAGGGCTTGAAACGTTACTGTTTGCTGCAGCTTTTTAAAAGATAAATCGACAGGAGTTTATTCATGCACTGCCATTAAAATGTAAATGTTAAAGTTAGCTATTTGTTGTGGTTGTCAGTTTTTTGCTTTTATTGTCTTTTCAATGTTATTTTAATGTAGGGATACATTAAAATAACATTTAAAAGACAATACCTCTGTAAAGCACTTTGGATCGACTTGCATCTGAAATGTGGTATATAAATAAACTTGCCTCACCGCTTCACATTTTAATTCCCTCCAGTACTGGTGATGCCCCCCAGTTTCCCGCCAAGCCACTGAGAGAGTCCCAGAGTCGTCTACTGCCTACAGGCCATTCTTGGACGAGGAATGAGCAGGATACGCGCGGTGAGGTCACTTACAAGACAGGCCTGGGTGCAGAAACTTGGGGTGGAAAATACATGGTTAAACCCAGTGATAAATCAGCTTAAAGTACACAATAAACCGCAGTCTGCAAAATCTGCCTCAGGAGCGAGTCTAGTCATATAAATCATTACTTGCTGTCTACAACCTTTCTCCAGTTATGATAAATTATTCATGTAGCTTTTTGTAAGCCATATTATTCGTTCTCATTTGAAATTCTTTTTTCCCCACAAACAGTATTTGCATAGTAATTTTCTAACAGCAAATCTGACAAAGCAGTCTCATCTGATCTCTAGAAATGCACCTGATTAAAAAATATGGCTGTCATCACCATGGCAACTGACACAAATCAGCAGAATCAACAGATCCATAGTTACTTTTATTAGTTACAGACAGTGTGAAACAGGTGATATGATTCATTGTACCAGGCCTGTTGCTTTCCGTCTTAGTGGAGTTTGACTGGACATCGTCTGGGCTGTCCTGGGGAAGTTGGAGCTGTCATTTTAGGCTGCATAACCTTGGAGTAGATGCATCCTATTATAAATGTGCATCCATTCATCCATTCTGTGCCGCTTATCGGGTGTCAGGTCATTGGGCCACTCAACAGCTACCTCCTCCCGGTCCTCGGGGGGGGGGGGGGTTACCAAGGCATTCCCAGAGCAGCCGAGAGATATAATCTCACCAGTGTGTCCTGGGTCCGCCCCGGGGACTCCTCCCAGTTGGGTATGCCTGAAACACCAAAACACCACCCCAGTGAGCCGTCCAGGAGCCATCCTAACCGGATGCTCTGACCACCTCAACTGGCCCGTCTCAATACGGTGAAGTGGCTCTATTTTGAGATCGTTCAGAACGTTTGAGCTCTTCACCATGTCTCAAAGGCTGAGTCCAGACACCCTGCAGAGGAAACTCATCTCTGCCGCTTGTATCTGCGATCTCTTTCGGTCACTACCCAGAGCTCGTGGCCACAGGTGAGGGCGGAGACACAGATTGACTGGTAAAGTCTGTCCTTCCAGTCCAGCGTCCTCTTTACCACAACAGAACAGTACAGCGTCCACAACTCTGCACCCATTCCTCTGTCAATCAATAAATGTTAAATAAATATCAGTTGCTCCAATGCTCTTTGTTTGTTTTGTGTTTTAGGTGCAAGCAACCCAGCCATGACCGTAGAAAATGAGACTTAATTATTTAACCTGGAGGTAAAGGTGGGTCACTGAACTACTAAATGTATCACTCAGAATTCGAGGTTCATAATTTACAAAATTCAGGCCGGTCCAAAGATCAAGAGGTCATGATAATCATATTATGACATACTTTTCCTGGTAAACAGATTAATCAAGGAATATTTTTAACTTTTATTACAAACTTTTATTACAATGTAAAACTATTTAGATAATATGATTGATGTGACTGAGAAATCATATCCACATTTTAACTACATATCCTAGCTAGAATTTTCCAGTTTGTATACCGTATATGTCTAACACTGGATGTTTCTGCCATGAATACAAAATACAACTGCATACAATTTCTGAAGATCAGGAGGAAGGATTTCAGAGCATAAAGACTTGTTTTTTCTGCTAGCTGGTCACTGATAACAATCCCAGAGTTTCACAATGCCTGATTAGGCAGCACCAAGCGATGGATGCATCGGGCGTATCCGTTTCCCTACATATAATTGCGGCTTTTGAACACGATATGTGGGAATGAGGAAGCAGTGGCACTCATAAAGCACAGGGAGCTGTTTGGGTTTGGGATATGAAAGCTGAAATGCATCGGGGGTCGGCCCCCAGGGTGCAGATAACATCACTGAAAGGGAGTACAAGGTAATATTATGACTATTACTATGAAACACAATCGGTCCACTCAACCAGAGCAAAGACTGAGTCTATCCTGTTGAAGTAATCTCTCATTTGTGTGTGTTGTATATCCCAAAATCTTTAAAACATTGTATAAAGTTCTGAAAAAGGCACGAAAGGAACAGAATTAGCATTTTTTGAAATACAAGCCAGATAGTGGGGTTTTCTTTATGCAACATGAATAATTCACGCGCTAAATCTTCAAGGCCAGGGGTGGGCAATCTTATCCACAAAGGGCCGGTGTATGCGGATTTTCACTGCAACTCCCTAATTACTAATTATCGGACTGATTGGTTGAAGAGTCCTCACACCTGGGTCTGAACAGGTGAAATAAAGGTTATCCCAAAAACCTGCATACACAGCGGCCCTTTGCGGGTAAGATTCCCCGCCCCTGCTCAAGGAACAACAACGGTAACTTAAATTGCAGTTTTAATAATCTGTTACCTTCAAGTCAAGAGGCACGCTCGAAAATGAATGCTAAAACATGCGACAGAATGTGATGTCACTGAATTTCCGATTTACTGGAAAGGTTTACTTGGGTAAAGTGATGATCCTGACTGGAAAAACATGCAGATTATGAGTATGTGATGCCTGCTTTGAAACATGAAGGCATTTTTCGTATGCATTCATTTGTAATTTTAACATTTCATCCACATACTGCAGCTCTTATGTAACAGAGCTATTTACCTGATCCGATGTCTACCCCCAACCCCCCCATGTTCTTCTCTGTGTCCACAGCCTCCAGACTGACAGCAGAGGGGTCCGATCAGCCCCCGCGCTCACCAGCCTGCGTAGGCACATGTCACCTGTCTGCGTGTAACTCTGCCATCACCTGTCTGGCTGTCTCCATGCTCCTGCTCGAACGCAGTTTGAAAAAAAAAAAACAGGTTTACGTCCTCTGTGTTCTTTATTTGCCAAGAAAGCAGCCGTGTAGCAGTTGGGGCCTGTGCTGCAGCCGTATGGAGCAGGATGAGCCTGAGGGCCAGGCTCATTTCGGTTATTACTCGAGCCAGTCTCATTTCAGTTAACCCAAGGGCCAGGCTCATTTCAGTTAACCCAAGGGCCAGGCTCATTTCGGTTATAACTCGAGCCAGTCTCAATTCAGTAACACCAGGAGCCAGGCTCATTTCAGTTAATCCAAGGGCCAGGCTCATTTCGGTTATAACTCGAGCCAGTCTCAATTCAGTAACACCAGGAGCCAGGCTCATTTCAGT
>JAODKE010000015.1:13012448-13033768 GCA_026779605.1 Mormyrus hasselquistii
ATGAGGTATTATTTTCTCCCCCTTCAGTGGAACATTAATGTAGAAAAGGCAACGAAAATGGGGGGGGGGGGGGGGGGGGGGGTTCTCTCAAACCATTGATCATGGAAGAAGTGCCAGTCTTGCAGCTTTATAAAAAGCAAAAATCTGGACGAGAGCTTTAAAGTGCCAATTTCCAAGGTCCATTTTATGGAAAGAAAAAAAAAAAAAAACTAAAAACCCACATTTGAAAGCACTGCATGTGATATTCAAATGAACCAATCGGCCACACTCTAAACTGCATTAACAGTAGTGGGGAAGGGGGGGGGGGGTTATGCGTCAGGCTGCCAGACCCGGAAAGTACTTCACGATCCTTCCATCCCCACTTTTCTCTTCGAGCCGTGGCCTTCCTGTAGTCACAGTGGTGGACTGTGATGCATACCAATGGAGGAAGGTCAGGGGTCAGGAGACAAGGTCAGGAGTCAGGGGTCAGGGGGGACGGGTGGGGTTAGGAGTCACGACTGAGGCTTGCTAGCCTCTTCTTCATAGGCGTTGCCCGTGCCATTCTGCACGTAGGATGAGCCTGAGCCCAGGCCATACAGGTGTCCACAGTACTTGGCATCATCGATATGGTCCTCAAAGAACATCTGGAAGAGGACAGGCATACATCACACTGGGAAGCATCGCACGCAGAAAGCATCGCACGCAGAAAGCATCAGGTTTAACAAACACTCCTACTGCAGCTTTTCTGCTCTGTGAATCCTGAGGTCGGCAAGTTTTTTTTGTTTTGCCTGGATAAGCAGAATATATTTTTTCCTGCTTGCAAAACTGACGGTTTCTCCATAAGAACCCTCTCATTATTATCCATTTTACAGGGCTGGATACTTATTGTAGCAGCTCAGCGTAACAATCTTGTACAACGGTCTCCCTCTAAGGATCGAATGATGGCAAACAGGTTAATAGGATTTGGTGCTTCAATACTACAGTGAATAAACCTGCCCCACGCCTTTGACTGAACCCCTCCTTTCTCATCAGTCTTCTTCACTCGCTGAGCTTTTTAAGATGTACTGCACCAGAATTGTCAAGCATAATACATAAAAAGCCACAGTCAGGGGTAATGAAAAGGCAATCAAATTTTAATCCTTAGTCTAGCTCGTCAGTGAGCTGATCACTGATGCTCTTATCTTAAATGGTGGCCATATTTGATTGCATTTGCTTGAACTAGCTGTCTCTAGTGAACATGTCTGTGCATGTTTACATACGTAAACGATATGCGTGTGGGCAATGGTGTGTAGTCTACCTCTCTCATCTTGAAGAAGGCCATTCCTGTGAGCAATGAGTCAGACCCAGCCTGGTGCTGGGGGCCAATTCTCTCAAGCTCCAGTTGTTCAGCCACTTCCTGCAGACCACCCTGTCAATCATCAGCACTTTGTCACCTGATTGGCTATGGCTCAAACCGGCCAACCTTTCATGTTGAACAGTCAGCTGAAGTTAGAGCAACCTTACTAGATGTGATAAGTAACCACTCTAGATTTAATAAGCCAATAGAGTTTGAGCAAAACCTACTGATATTAGTGGAAACCTTTCAAATGCTGACATCAGCCTTCACCTTTAGGTTTTTGCAGCTCTTCATGAGGTACTTCACGTCATAGATAATGGGAAAAAACAAACGCAGAATCTCAAAGAAGTCCACTTCTTCTTCAGGTAAATTGGAGTTGGACAGGATTTTGATCAGGTATCCAAAGTCGTACCCACTACAAAAAAAAGACAACAAGGTGAACAGGAATGAATATGGCAGTAAAAGTAATACAGTAGAATTCAAACACCTCCTAACTCAACCAACTTATACGAGTCGAGACGTGTTTGACTCTACCAATGCAGACCTCGAACGGGTCAGTCTAAAAAAAACCTAGCTGCAACTCGACCAAAAACCCGGAACAGGACAACACAAAACAAAACAGATTATCTAAGTACAAGTTTTAGCTAAACAAGATGCGTCTGCACTTCCAAACAATAACCGCCCCATCCCTCCTCCTGTCCACCTACCACTTATAGTATGCCATCACCTCACCCTAATACAGGCAAAGTGCTCATAAATTGCCATTTCACATTTATTGATTTTATATATGTGCTTCTTCATAAGTGCATTAGTTTTATATCGATTGTTAATTCTTTTTATCATTAGTCAGGTAGGTAGATTGCCTATTTAACGCTATCATTTGGAGGTCTGGAACAGATGAAATTCATTTACATTACTTCTTAAGGGGAAGTTCGACTTCGCCCTCGATCAAGTTGCAGCTCGACCAGTCTTCTGGAACAAATTTAGTTTGTGTTCCAAGGTACCACTGCATAGTAATATTTAATGAAGGAATGAATGAAGTTCAAAAATCTGTCCACAAGACAGAGTATGGTGCAAACCTTTGGGCGCTGGGGGACATACCTGTGGAACGACAGCCAGTGGATCCCTTCGCACAAGACAACCCCAGAGGTCATAAGCAGCTCCGCAAAGTAGTGAGTCTCGATTCCCTCGTCCTCATGCTTCTTGAACTGGATTCCCGACGAGGTCAGCAGCTCGATGGAGTCCTGAGCGTACATGTCTTCCCTGCCAAGCGCAGCACAAACGAAAACTGAGGGCCGACAGCCAAACGCAATCACCTCCCCAAGCAGCACCACAGAGAGTGCATTCTTTAGGTCATTGATCATGTCGTTCGATTTTATGCATGAGCGTTTCAGACTGGTCCTTAATTCACATCAAACATTGATTCACCTATTAAATTACAACACTAAGTTTGCATCCAAAAACCAACTGCAGGAAATAAACTACATATAAGTACATTATACTGGAACTCTAAACAAACACAATGATGCACATGTGACAGGATGAATGACAGTATGTTTGTAAGTAATGCATGTCTGGCATCAACAGCATAACTTAAGTGATACAATTCCGATAACCGATCAGCCGACACAATTTTATATGTTTAAGAAATTAAGACACCAATATCAGATTCAGGGCACTGTCAATTTGTCAAGCGCAAACAGCAGTGACCCAGTATACAAAACAAGGCCACCTTATATCAGACTTAAAACAAAAACTGTCATACAACAATATTAGGGGCGCAACTAATGATTATTTTGGTAGTCGACTAATCGTTGAAATATTTTATCGATTAGTCGCGATTATTTCATGCCTGGCTATTTTGATGCCTGTGACCTGAGGTTGCACATCCTGTTCTGGGCTCCAGTGCATATCTACCTCATCTGCTCACGTCTGTCCCCCTGTGAATGTCCTCCTCATGTGTCTGCATTAAGACGATTCAAATTTATAATAATCCAATTAAAATAACCAGTGAAACATATGAATTTGAAAATAACCGGATGTTTTTATATTAGTGTGACCATCACAATAAAACAGAAATACATTAAACAATACAAACTAAAGTGCACATAGGTGACACTAGTCTGCCTTAAAGTCCAAAAGTTTAAATAAAGCTTCAATTCAAATAAAATAAAACATTGTATAAAAGTTGACGTCACACTCGCCACAGCCGCAGTGTATTGTGGTTGTATACAACTCAAGTGCCAGCATTTGCGTGCGGCATTTTCTTTGGTAAGATGGGACACTCGTACTGTGTGAATGGCTGTCATACTAAATCACGTGGTAGAAATGGCAGAAAGGTGGACCACAACATGAGATTTTTTCGGTTTCCCACTTGGAAAAGAGGATATGGACAGCAGGTAGAGGAGGTGATGAAGAGGCATCAAGTGGCCTGGGTCACAGCGGTGAGACCGAAGGAGATCACATTCAACAAGATATCTCCCTTTATGCGTGTTTAATGCATTTCCATAAAGGCGACTGAGATGTTCTTAGGTTTGAGTAATATTACTGAATATGCATTTTTCGACTTCTAAAGTTGGTATTTTCACATTGGTTACCCTACGTTAGCAAGATAGCCTCACTACGGGGGGTAGCAGTTTGTGTTAAACTAGGGTTACAGAGTGAATGCTTTTTAAAGACAAAAGTAAACAGCAAAGGTGTAATGACACGTTTATCAGTACATGTATGTGTATATTTGCGTGCATGGATTATAAGCCACAATGCTGCATAAGGCTGTCACTGTCTGCTGCGCCCTGACAAACCATTCCCCAACTATCGTTTAAGTATAGCAACATTTGCAAGTACGGTTTTTAACGTTTCACATGATGTCTGGAAGGATTTCTATAAACTCATTGTATACCAAGCCTGTATTCTGCTTGCCACATATTTTATTTTAAATAACCAATAAAGTTATGTACAATGACATTTTTGTGGTGTTGACTCTTTTCCTTTCTTAAACACCTAATCACTAGTGTGTTTTCTAATGAGAATTGCTTATTAATAATTACATAAAACATTACATTTTTATGGAGTAAAAATCACTGAATATGATATATTTAGTTTGTTAACCAAATGTATTTACACCAGCGATACATTCAAAATGGCGAATTGGGGCATGTCAGACAGAGCAGACACTTGTTTCTGATGTGTCGACAATACAAAATCCGCGTTGACGATGTCGATTACGTCAACTAATCGTTGCAACCCTAAACAACATATGCACATGACAAATTCACAGACGCTCCTCTACTTATGAACGAGATATGTTCCGAACGGCCGTTCATACCTTAAAATGTTCATAAGTCGTTATTCAACAACATTTTAAGGGTATACACAAGTCTTAAGAACTAGGATGCAGGGGGTACGCACGCTACGCTGCTGCGCGGCGGGAGTAGCGGCTAGAAGTTGTACTAGGCGGAATTGGCGCAGAAAAAAAAATTTGTGTTGCAGACAGGAAACAACATTCCAGTGAACACAATTTGGACTTACAGTCCTCTTTGTTTGTATGTCCAAAAGTTCGTAAGTAGAGGAGCGTCTGTATATATTGTTGGCCCCCCTTTGCAGCTATAACAGCTGCCACGCTTCTGGAAGGTTTTCCACAAGATTTTAGAGTGTGTCTGTGGGAATTTTTGCCCATTCATCCAGAAGAGTCGAGTACTGATATAACGTTGGACGGGATGTCAAAAAAGTTCCTGTTGGTGTAATGGCCACGTGCTTTTGTTCATTTAATGTGTGTACACATATATACACATTCCAGTCCCAGCTGGTCACTAAAATCTTATATTACATATAAACTTGCATGTGACTAAGGACCCTTGGGTTTCAGGAGTTCTGTCACTTCCGTATTGTACATACCATAACACTTACTAATAATACCAGGCTGGTCTGGTTATGGCCTCACAGCATTTTCTCCAGTCAGAGAGCTCTCTCTTGCCGTAAACATTTTTAGAGACATCCATCAGTAAATTCAGCAAATGCACAAAGCCTTATTACTGCATACTGATATATCAGACAGACGGCTGGTATGATTTAATATTAAAAAAATTAAAAAAAAAAAAAAAAAAAAAAAGAGAGAGAGTTTTGGGCTTACGTGAGATTGAACTTGAAATTAAACTGCCACGTTGATGTTCCCGGAGGGTACTCCCCTTGCTCATTCATAAAGGTCAGGCCTAGCTGGATTATCTTCAGCAAATCCACATTGCACCGCAATAACTGGTACTGGTAATCCGCGTTGCTCCTAAACTCTCCAATTGGTCGAGCAACTACACCGGGAAACTCTGTATCCTGCAAGCGGTGAAGACCAACAAATAACCAATCAGGTAATTAAATAATCAGATAATCAGACAAATAAATGACTGACAGACAGACAGAGATAGATAAATCTGCAGTTTAATATTACTGTTGAATAATGCACCCGAAACGGTGTTCTCCGAATGATGCAATTTATCATTTACAAAAATACATACTGAGGATACACTGTCATATTAATCTATTTTGAAGTACTGCTAAATTTGACGGCTAACCCAAGAATTATCTTTGTACCATCTATTAATACCAACTACCGTCTTTGCGGAAATATGGAAATAAGAAAAGAGGCCTTATCAGAGAAATGAAACAAGAGTGCGGAAGAGACTGTCAGGGTTTGATGTGGTGCAGGCCAGTGAAAACTTACCATTGCAATGTAGTTATATTTGCGGATGACCTGACGGATTTTCTTCAGTTCCTCCTCCAGATTACAAGCCCAAACCTCACATATTCTTTGGCTATGATCCACAGTCGCCGCGGGCATAGTGCCAAGTTTAGATGCAAGGCATCAAAACCAAAAAACCTTCCTGGTGAGGACAATGTCATGGAATTAGGGGTCCTAGTCCTTCTTAAGGCCTATAACAAGAAGGCAAACATTGTGTAAATAGGACACTCATTCAACCTCTGTGAAAGATTAAAGGTGTACAGTACGCTTTTAAAAACGACCCAGAATTATGAATATGCCACATAACAGAAGCCACAATGCAGCATCAATATATGGTTCCGTGTGTGTGTATTTGCTATGAAGTATGTAGAAAAAATGCTTTATTTAAAAAGGCCCATTAACAGATTTTTCAGTTTACATTTCATATTAAAGTGTATGGTTGTGATTTTACTTCTGTACCAAACATTAACAGATGCATGACAGAGAGCGTCTTGGGGTGGAAATTATCTGCTGTACTGAAGCACTGTAAACGAGAGACTAAATACGCTACAGGTTTACGTATTCAGCAAAGGAGATTTTTCCAATCAGTTATCTTCTGCCAGAACAGTGCAGGTGTAGAATAGACCGCCAATACGTATATTAGAACAAATGAAAACCTATATTATTAAATAGGGACAACTTTGGTTTTAATGACATAACCTATAACTGTAGAGTACAATCTTCAGTAGTCAGGATTTCAATAAATCTATAGCAATAGTTTACAATGCCTTTGTCTATCGCATGCATAAGTCTGTCACCGGCACTGTCAATCTGCGCAGACTCACGCGGACCAAACACTCAGTAACGTCAAAGGCGGCGGCGACACTGGGAAGCTACAGGCAGCCAGTTCGCGAAAACACCCCCTGACCAACAAGTTCTTTCGCACAGACACAGAAAGCATGACACGTGTAAGCAGGTGCCCAGCACCAAAGTGACTCTTTTGGTGGTGTGAGATCTGATCTCCCAGTAGCTAACACCAGTTACCAAGTTGAGCAGCAAACACCACAGCGTTAGCGAACTGCAAGAGACAAACGTGGTTTAGTAACAGACTCAATATAGTCAGAAAGGTGGGCTTGTCTCATATCCCTCACAGCCGGAAATGCTTCCACGAGTAAATGGCTTAGTTAGTTAGATATACGGACTGACGTTACCCGGGCCAGCCCGCTGTGGCCAGTTCGGGTTTGTTTCGAATTCGGCTTCAGCGCTGGAGCCCTGCGGTCCACTCGGCTAGCGTGCTAATACTTGTAGCTCCCCTTAAACCGCAACGTTGACTTACCTCCGCTAAGCAAAGCCCGGTGCATTTAAGGCACCGCCCTGAGCACAATATTTACCTTATTTAGAAAGGACCGGGGCCCGGAGTCTAGCTTTTAAACAGTTTTATTTTTGTACAGCACGAAGTAAACAGTGAGCCTCCACCTCTCAACTTCCATCACGGCCACCGCGCCGCCCCGTGACGTCACCAAATCACGTGGCCATGACCTTTCAACTCCGCGCGTGGAGACGGCTTTTTTTTTTCCCTGAATAAAATTTTGAAAATGTTTGCGCTCCAGCTCGAATATTAATAATGCATTATATGTTTTGGGCAATAAGTGTTTTGCTCACAAACTTGATGACGTAAGTGAGCTAATCCCCGTGTCCGTGTCTGATGTGTTGAAGCCGGTCGGCTCTCCATTGTCATGTTTTACAGTACGGTGTTACATTAATTGCTCTTTTGCTTTAGCAAAGTATGACTATAATGCGACTGCAGACAGTCTGAGCTTGTGTCGATGAGTAGTGGGCCAGTAAACGGCTAATTGCAGCTCAGTTTTTGTTATAAGGACAATAGTACACACTTTTCATTTAAATACACTGATAAATAAATATTATTAAACAATAAGATTGTGAATGATTTTAACCGGTTCGTTACTGCTGCGTGATGTGTCTGCTAAAATTTAGCCAACTTAAAACAAAAAAACTAGACCATGCTTGTATTGTTTTATACCGTTTTTTATTTTTCCATGTTTTATAGACACTTGATTGATTGATCGATTGATTGATTGATTGATTGAATAATTCATTCATTGATTCATTAGAGCGAAACGCCATATGACAAGAGTGAAATGCCAAGGAGACATAGAGACGTACTTTATTGACTCCATGGGTAAATTCGGTTCCTCATAGAAATAAACAATAAACAATGAACATAAAATGCACCGATACGAACATATACTGCACACGCAAGACAAGGTGCAGGACAATGCGTAGGTTTTAAGAGGGGCATGGGGGCGGGGGGAGACGGGGCTAAAGCCCCGCTAAAATAGGACTACCGATGCCCGGATGCACACTATTATATATGAACAAATCTTGGCAAAAATAAATAAATAACTGAATAACTTTTTTATTTTTTCACATCTATAACGCTATATTTATCCCTGGGCTATGTCACAACTATCACTGACTCGGGGTGCATGCACAATCCACACACATGTAACCCAGGTGGAGACTCGAACCCAGGTCCCAGAGGTGTGAGGCAACAGTGCCAATATGTGTTTCAGGCTAATCCATTGTCTGTTTGTGAAACACAAATAAAACCTGTTCCATTTAAGAGCAGACACATGCAGATAGTCTGTATCAAATTTTGAATGTGATTCCTTAAAAGGGCTCTGATGTAGAGGCAAAAATGTAACAAACATTGCCGCTTTCCCCATCTCCTCAGCTTAGTCTTCTTACATGAAATTGCTCTGTGACAGTTACGACCATTTTCCCCCCACGCTAAGAAGAATACTATAGATTACTATGTTTAATGTGCAATAATATACATATTATTATATTACTAAATCTCTTAATGTATTGCACATAACAGTACCTTCATTCCATGATGATGTGTATATGAATAGAATAAATGAATAGTGGTCTATTATTGTACAAAAAGTAAAGTCTGTTGATTTAAAATGAGTCATAAAAAAAACTTTGACTGTCCAGTAACTCACCTGGTACGGGACACCGGGTCTGTTTTCTTTTTTTAATTGGTACTTTTTCTGCTTCATATTTGCCCGCAAGTGGCACTAGCTGTCGCTGGCAGGTTGTGAAATTTCACTTTTGGATTTATAGAACACAGTGGGAAGATAGTGAAGCACCCAAAACGCTTCTTCCGTTTCTGTACAGGTGCACGGTAACTTTAAATGGAAAATAATGGGGACTTTATTTTTACCTCTTAAAAAATACTCCTGCCACCTTTGCCCGCAGAGGCAAAGATGCTGTTATACAAGTGAAGAAGAAGAAAATCAACTACTAATTTGTCTAATTATATTTATTGTCTCGCTTCTATTATGCATGGATCTTACGCTGGAGGTCATTCCTCATTGGTCATAATTCTGAAAAGCAATAAATAGAATATAAATATAAATAAGGCATGAAAACATGAAACACATTATGACATAATATAGTAGAATCCAGACATGTATATAAGACAAAAAAATATACAGTACATGTGATTAGTTGGGAAATGTTATGAAAAGGGGCAATGAAATTGAATGGATAGATGCGAGAAATGTGAAATACATAGATGAAATAGATTTTAGTATCAAAGTGCTGAATATGAGATGTTATCCAGTCCCGTCCAGTGCAAAATACAGAAAATTAGTCCTTTTAATAGACCCAGTCTTGCGCAGGGAGGAGCTGAAGTGTTCCGTACTTGTAATGCCATAGGGGAAAGCTGTTTTTAAACTCGACTTCAGGTTTTGAGGCAGCAATACCTACTGCCAGACGGCTGTGGGGCTAAGAGGCCGGGAGTAGGGAGGGATGGGTTTCTGATCGTGCCAGTTGTAGACATCCAGCAGGAAAGCCAGCAAGGCCGTTTTCGTGACCCGCAGTAGAGAGCGGTGGTCTGAGGCTTTGCGGGATCTGAAGCAGGCCGCGATGCAGGACGCTCGAGATGGTACCTCTGTAGAAGATGGACAGGAAGGAAGGTGGCAGTCTCCCTAGTGGTTTGTAAAAATAAACAAACAAAGCAGTGTGATTCATGCCCAAAGCAGAATGTCATTGGACTGAGGGGGAAAAAAACTCACTGTCCAAGTTGCCTGACGTGTTTTAGCAGAAATGATTGCAAGAAAATAGATCCAGATGTCAAAGGCGGCGTCAATCTTTATTCCCACTAAAATTAGGTGTCAAGTGATAAAAATAACTAAATACTGTACAGTGATCAAGATTTGTGGAGGCTATTTTCCTTTCCTTTCATTTTCATCTTCTAAGATCAGTGGTGGCCTGATCCTTAACAAGCTTATTTCATAAGGATTCTCACACATACATTCACACACAAGTCACCTTTGAATGGTTATTCATCTCAAAAGCAGAATATCTTTGGACCGAGGGAAGAAACCACCGTCCAAGCTGCCTGATACCTGAAGCACAAGTGTTTTAGCAGAAATTAAGCAAGAATATAGATGCAGATATTGCATGCTGCCTATATCTTCTTTTCACTACAGTTTTGTGACAAGTGATAAAGTTAACTAAACACTGTACAGTGATCAATTATCTCACTTTAAATCTTTGTCTCTATATCCATCCATCTTCCAAATGTTTATCATAGTCACGACTGTGTGGGGTCTTTCTCTGGCAGCACAGGGCACAAGCGTGGGGTAAACACTCAAAAAGTTTAGCCTCAGCATGTCTTTGGGGGGAAACTGCTGTAGCCAGAGGAAACCCCACAAGGAGAACATGCAAACCTCACACACACGCAACCCAGGTGGAGACTCGAACCCAGGTCCTAGAGGCATGAGGCAACAGTGCTAACCGCTGTGCCACCATGTCACCCCTTCCACACTCAAAATGTTTAAAAATATTACTTATAATAAATGACATCTTAACAAATATTTTATGTTTGTATTGTTATGCCAGATACTGTCAACAGTGTATTTGCCCTGCAATGGACTAGTGTCTTGTGAAGTTTGTCTACAGCCCCTGTCCCCTATGCCTCCTGAGATACCGGACCATAGTGACCCTGGACTGGGTTAGCACTTATTGAAGATGGATGGATGGATGGATGGATGGATGGCACACCGAAGCCTAGTATCAACAGTTACATCCTTGAGGCAGTAGAGGGCATGAAAAAATCATTCTTGACACAGCTATGATGTAATGATGTAATGACCTGGTTCTAGTGTGTTCTGTCACAACATGAGTGCTGTATCAAGCTTGCTGTTTCACCAAATGCTGTCTGGAGGTACATTATGGGAAGGATGTATGTGATGAACCACAGTGAACAATATGTCGTCCTGCTCATTATCAGTGCTGTTTTCTGGTCCCTCTAATATTCTCAGATTACATACTGCAAACTTTGATATTTGTGCCTTTTTGTCACATGGTTGTTCCATGATTTTTGGTACATAAGAGTATGTCGAACCATTGAGATTCCAGCTTTATTCAACCTGCCATGCCACACACACTCCAGCAACTGAGCACAAAGAGGGCAGCTCCATTAGGTCATCATAAGCATGGCAATATCTGAGAAGACTGACAGCATGCTACTGCCCTCTATGGGCAGCCATGGGCATAGCAGTTGAACCAAAGTACATGTCAGGACATTTATTTGACATTTCCTTTTTAAAAAGAAACTTTTATGGTCTAAATTTATCCTGTCAGCCCCATTCCTCTGCTCTTACACTTTGTAACAAAAATAGAAAATGACTTGCAGGGCTGCCAGTTCAGAACTGGGCTGTCCAGTCATCACACTTGTGGACTTGTGTTTCATGGTTACATGCAGCATAACTATTTAGTGTAAATTGCTATTAGGGGAAGCTGTGTCCAAACAGCTCCCAATCCAACAGAGACAGAACCCTGTCAGTACATGGTAAAAGCTAATTTACTATTACATCCTGTTATATACCGTTACATTCCTGCTGCATTCCTGCTACATTTCTGTTACATTCCTGTTACATCCTGTTACATTCCTGTTACATCCCATTACATCCCGTTACATCCCGTTACATTCCTGCTACATCCTGTTACATTCCTGTTACATCCCATTACATCCCGTTACATTCTGTTACATTCCTGTTACATTCCTGCTACATCCTGTTACATTCCTGCTACATTCCTGTTACATTCCTGCTACATCCTGTTACATTCCTGTTACATTCCTGCTACATCCTGCTCCTTCTTAGTTTCTTCCTTTTGCTATCCTATAGCCTTCGTTCCATGAAATTCTCAATGTGGCACCACAACACACCAGCACACTTTACATGGAAGTTTAATTTCATCATGAACTGTGATTTCTCTCTCTTCTAGGTGCAACATGGCTACGTTAGCTGGAAAGCTCAAAATGTAATGGCCCTAAAACCCAGAACAAATATGGATAGTTCCGGTCCAGAAAGCAAAAAATCCAGACCAAGATTTTGTTTCAACCCACCAATTTGAATATAAATAGTCACTGTCAACAAGTAGCTACTCAACTCGTTGGTTGAAACAAAATCTTGATCTGGATTTGTGTTTTTTACTTTCTGGTCCTGAACTATCCACCTCTTACTCAGAGGGTGTGTGTTTTATTTTTACTTTTCCCAGGAAAGGAGCTGTCTAAATTACATACAGGATGTGTACAATTCCCAGTTTGCCATGCCATTTTCTTGGAAAATTCGAAAGACAATATTTTAAATTGCCAGAATTACAGAATTATTTCGAATTAGCCATTACTCTGTAGCATTGACTTTCCTAGAATGTCCTGAGGAAATAAAAGATAGTTTTCATCTGCGTTTGTTTCTCAGTGTTGGACGTTCGCTGGAGTTCAGACGCGCGCAGCAATCAAAGAGCCGACCAGACAATGGGCCCCGTCAGCGGAGCATAGATGTACTTAAATGTGTCAAGAACAGCAAATGTTAATGAGAGATTCCTAGTAATTGCTCAGAAAATGGCCATTGTGTTTGTTTGTCGGTGTAATGGAGAGACTGGAAAATGGTCTTGTGGAAATTTGCCTCTCATGAATTTGATTATTACAACCATGGGGACAAAATTACGATGATGCACTAAATGACTGTAAAGATAAAATTAATTATCATTTATTAAATGTCATTTCCATAATAAAGTATCAATAATCATCCTGTTTTTTGGAATGTATTCTCTGTCTCATTTTAATTATAACACATCCTGTTTGAATTTTCTCAGCATTTTTGACTAAATAAAATCTAAAAATGGATTTAAAGCGATTGTTCTTCCAGCCCTGTAGGGAGAGCCTGGAAGCCAACCTAGGCAGTGCAGGGGAACCGGCAGGGTGGGATGGCAGCCCTTCGCACGGCAGAGGCACGCTCACACACTCAGGGAGGAGGATGCATTTCCTGTGCCAAGTGCAGACGTTCAGTCTGCCAGAGACCATGATGGTGCAGCTCTACTCTGCCATCGCTGAGTCCATCCTCACCTCCTCCATCACCATCTGGTTGGCTGCTGCCAATGCCAAGGATAAATGTGCATCAGCCCCAGTGGCCAGAAGGTGATTTAAGAGCTGCATCCCTCCAGGACCGTAAGGCAAGCATCAAAGACAGCACCCCCCCCTCCTCATCCTGGGCAAGGACTTTTCCAAACGCTCTCTTCTAGTAAGAGGTTTAGAGATATCTAGACCGAAACCACATGCCCGAAGAACAGCTTCTTCCCCCTATGGTAGTGGGCTTCATCAACAGCCATTGTTTCTGTCCGCCCCCTGCCCCAGCCCATCTAATGACATGCTGTTAGATTACATCATCTTCATCACCCCCCTCCCAGCCCATGTGACTGACCTGCTGCTACACATTTTCTGCATTTGGCACATTATTATTATTTTGTTTTCGTACATTTTATACATTGATTGTTTTGCTTGGCCTTGCTTGTCATATGCTAAAGAACATGGCGATAAATAAATCGTTCTTTTTCTGATCATTATTATTATTGTTCTGAAATGGAGAGATGCCAGTTAGCCCAAGTGCATGGAGGAAACCAGAGGAAACCTATGCAACAAGGCCAAACGATGCGAACTTCGCATTCACGGCGCAGAGGCAAGAGTGAAATCCTCAATCCTAGAATTGTGAGACCTCACTTAGTGTACAGATTTTAGGCAAAGGCTGCTAAAGTTCTGGCAGCTGTCCAGCTGTGGCCATTTTAATTGCATTTTTTGGCCTGTTGCCGTGCTCTAAGGTGCATAAACCCTTTTATGACTTTATTGTACATAGACATATATGCCTAGCCCAAGCATTCATTAGCAATAGGTCAAATCATTTAAAGGGGACCTATTATAATTTTCCATTTTTTTCCAGTTTTGCTGCCTGGGACAGGCTTTCCTTTAGTCTATTATATAGCTTTAATCTTAAGGCCCAAAGGGAGTAACTCTCACCACAGAAACCACTCTCTTCTAACACCTTGCTGGAATTCTTGCGCTAACTTTCATAATATGGTGACATCATCTAGTAGCACAATCCATATTGGCCTACCTGCAAGGACCTGTGTCGGGCAAGCTGACCAATCAGGCACACTGACCAATCAGGCACGCTGACCAATCAGAGCACACTCAGCTCATGAGGGGTGGGGCTTAAAACTCTAACAGAGCTTTCCAGACAGAGGGTGAATAGAGATGTATAGTATGAGAAAAGTGATGTGTTTTTGGAATATTGTGCATGTGCCTTATCATGTCTCATGCATCATGCACTTCACTGTTTCTAACACATTCTTTTTAATTACCAGCCTGAATCACGAATCCGGATTGCTTACTTAGCCAGATAACTTGTCGGATTTAAGACATTCCAATTTAAAAAAACTTTATCCTTCATTCACTTACATTTAGCCCAGACTACCCTGAATCTGACAATTAATTTGGCTTTGCGATACAGGCCCCTGGAGTCCGTTACTTCTCAGTGGTTAATGCTTCTGTTCTCCAGTGATACCAGCAGACCCTGAATAGTCTAGCAGCATGACTCCAACGGCAGGCAGACCACAAAGAACCAAGCAGTAGCTGAGAACACGGCCAGCTCCTACGGACATGCAAAAGCATGCAAATGTGCGTATATAGAAGAATAAAGTACCTTAAGTATAACCACTTAAATAGGGCTTCTGCCAATAATAATAATAAGAAGTTGTGAATTGTGACCACAAATCTGCAGTTGCTGCCCTGAAGATGCAGCTTACAGTAGGTCCAGTAGACCTACCTAGTAGGAGAACAAGGCTGGACCTGGCCAGACTCCAAGATGAAGCTGTTTCTAATGAGTTTGCAGGCAGTTTGTCTGAGAACTCAGGTGCGACTGCTAAAACTAATGTGATGTAGGAGAATTTCCATGGCAAGACCCTGAAGGTTGCTGAGGGTTGTGTTGGTGTCGCCAGTGTTCCCAGAAGGAGGTGTTTCATCTCGCAGGGCACCCTGGATATTATCGAGAGCGGTCACAGGACACGGCTTGATGGCAGCACTGATCTGTGCCGGGAACTGACAAGGATGGCTTTCTGGCAGGGTCACAGTGTAGCACAATTCCCAGAATTCAAAGCTAGAATCAAAACATTCGGCTAGTCACACTCATGGTGAAACTGTCACATTATTTGTTTTATATTATTGAAGGCTTATACCTTAAAATCTTAAGATGTTTCATGATATTAAGTGTACTTTAAATTGTTGTGAAGCTTCTGTTTTTTAGGATTTAGATCGATCATGCAGGTATTAAAGAGGAGTATCATTTCTACGTATGCAGAAGTGGAAACAAAATGCCATCTCTGATCCCTTACCAATTCTCTAGAGGAGATGTAACCTATAGCAGACCACTTTCCCTACACCGCTGGTTAGAGAATTGGTGCGCCTCTCAAAACATTCCCTTTATCGATTATTGGGACCTTTTCTGGGAACGGCCTGGCTTTTATAAACAGGACGGTCTCCATCCTAACTGAAGGGGATCATTTATACTATATCAAAAACACGGTAAATAGTTTATCTGCCTGAATGAGATCCCCCCCCCACAGGCCACAGCCTCGCGATCTTACATCAAAGGTCGTTTATTCCCCCAGCTTCACACCATGTTCGGCCCTGACCCAAGTGTTCCCTCAAACAACCTCCCCTAAATCTAGCAGCTATTTAGAAACAGAGTTCAGTGAGCCTAGAAAGAATACAGTAACTATTATTAGGCTAAGACTTAGACCTAAACGTTCCACTGGGGCTCATGTGCGGAGAACTTAATATCAATCCCACTGATAGGATTAATTGAGCCACAACATAAACCCACCCTAAAATGTGCACTACTGAACGTTCGCTCTTTTTGAAGTAAATCACTTCTTGTTAACAATATGGTGCTTGACACTGGTACGGACTTTTTATGTTTTTTTTTTTTTTTTTTTTTTTTTAACTGAAACCTGGCTCAGACTCACTGACGCTATTCCTCTTGTTGAAGCCTCACCTGACAGGTTTAATTTTTTTTCGAGGGTTTGGTGGCGGCCTGGCAGCTCACTGTTAAAAACTGAACCCGATATTATAAAAGATTTTACAACATTTGAAGCGATGCTAATTCACATGCAGTCCAAACTGCCCATCTCTATTCTCACAGTATACAGACCACTGGGATCATACACTTCATTTCTGACAGAATTCAGGGAACTTCTCTCTGACTTAGTTATTAACTTAGAGAATATTATAATACTTGGAGATTTCACTATGCATGCGGACATAGACGCTGGTGCCTTCAGCAAAGGTTTTCTCTCCCTCCTATATTCTGTTAGTGCTGGTAGTAATAAAAAGAAATCAGAGAGACTGATTGGAGAGACGCTACTCATATTCACTGCAATGTTCCCTCCTCAACTGCACCTTGGGAATTATTGAAATAGCAAACGCGGCAACTAAACAAGCCTACTGGGGAATCAATGTATGATTTAAGGTCTTTTCCCAGTTTCTGTGAGAAACAGTTTCGAACTGCTGTTGAACAGCTATAGAGTCGGACACGTTGGAAGAACAGTGTGAGAGATCCGGCCAGGACCCCGTTTCCTTCAGATCTGCCCGCTGGGAGCTGGTCTTCACCGGATACAAGGACATTAGGGACAGCCAGAAAGCTTCACACCATGGAAAAGCACAGAATATGGCTGGCTTGCCAGGGACACATACTTATGAGAGGGTAGGGTTGGGTCAAAACATGCAAAATTCTATCTGTGTCTTTTGAGATATATGAAATAGCAAAGTCTATGTTACTTTATTTTAATACCAAAGTTCATCAAAATATGAATGTACAAAGATCAGCTCATTATTCTACAGTGAAGTACCTTTGTTTAAATTTTTGAAAAATGAAGTGTTTATGATTCCATATCTAAATTTACACCATGGAGGATCATCTGCATTGTAGCTCAGCCTGTGTGGCTTTCAGATATTAGTTTAGTTAATAATTGGCCACCTTCCATAAATACTCTGTTTCTAAGATCCATCAGCCGACTGCAGTAGTTCCGTCTCATCCATCTTCAACCCAATTATCCCAGCTGGGGGGGGTGGGGGGGGTGAACCCTGTCTTAGACAGCACAGGACACAAGGCAGGACAGCGGAGTACAGAATGTTAATCTGCTTCAGAGGAAATTCAAAGATGCTATTTCAAATCTCCATTACCGTTCTGCCCTTCGAGGAAGTGCCCCTGAATGATGTTGTAAGCTTCATGTCTCATTGTGTTTATTGTGTTCTGAGAAACAGTCAAATTCTAATGCCACAGACACAGAGTAGGAGACCGGCACATGGCGATACAATAGGAAAATCAGCAGTGCTAAACATGAGCGGCAGCGCCGTTAGATACACAACAGCCTCAATTTCACCTGTCTGCATGATTTGTGACCATGAGATGAGATCTGAAAAACATGGGAGGTGGTACTTAATCACCAACCCCTGGTCCTCATGGTCCATTTCTGTATCTTAAGAAGTACATTTACCTGCAGCTAGAGTGTAATTGGCAGACCATGAGGGCACAGCCCCAGTGACAAGCTAAGGTACAAATTGGTACTCTGTATTGAGTGTATTGAGTGTATTGAGTCGCTGTGCCTAAATCCAGTGCTGTTTCAGCACATCTCTGTCAAACTGAGTAGCTGATTTATAATTAAGTGAAATTCTCTAACAATATTTAATCAACTGTCAGACCATTTTAAAGCTGAAGAAGATATGACACCTTAAGTGACGAAGTAAATGAACTTCTTCTACGCAAAGGTACACTGCAATCCAAAGTACTACTTTTGTTTTATCATGTAACCTGTATACTGTAAGTGACTACTGAGTAACTACTGAGTGACTACCGAGTAACAGGTTTCCAGAAAGACAAAAAGAAAATCAGAAAAATACATCCTTTATTCGATTTCAGAGATCGAATATGCGTGTGTTTAGTTAGTCAATATTTACTTATCAAAATGTGTAATGTGCTCTGCTGATGCAAGACTTCTTTTAGAGACGGCTAAATGCATTTATTTATTTGTTTTCCTCCACAACATACAACACTAAAAGTTATTTTCTGTTTGAGAATTCAAAATCAATATTGGCTTACTCTTAAAAACAGAGATAGCAGTTTAGAGAACCATGACCTGGTCCATGCTGGCATTGGCTCAGTGCTATTAGGCAAGTGCTAATCCCTGCTCATAGAAATGACCGGAAAAGACATGAATACAAACATGTAGTGTGTGTGTCTGTGTGTGTGTGTGTGTGTCTGTGTGTGTGTGTGTGTGTGTGTGTGTGTGTGTGTGTGTGTGTGTGTGTGTGTGTGTTCACTTAAAGAATGGATAATATGAAAGCACATGGCGGAATTTAAGTTGCACAGTGCATCACATACCAAATAATAATTCACTGGAGATTTTCAGGGGATCAGGGCAGAGAAAGATGACTTCAGCGTTACATTCGTAAGTAAGATTATCAGAATAAATCTAGACCCAATGAAAATCCATTAGGACTGTAATGTTCTGTATTGGTCCTGATGAGACTTTAGTGTGTGTGTGTGTGTGCATCTAATGCTCTGTTAAGCACTTCTACTCAGTGATCTGCATTTGTGAGTTTAGTGATTTTGCTGCAAGCCTGGTATGTTAGGTCCCGCCACCAGGAGGCAGGAGAGAGAGCTTCGGCCCAAACACCATCCTCTGGAGTCGGCTCTCCTGGTCAGAGTGTCCATCAAGCCCACCCCCCAGGGAGTAATGCGCTCAGCTGTGCTCCTTGCTGCAGGTTTTACACACAACTCAATTCTAAGAAATTCTTGCCCTGGGAGTCATTTTTAAAAGCTGAAAGAGGCACCCTGAAACTGGAGGAAGCTACCAGTATGCCATTGTCGTGTGACACTAATGCCCCCCCCAAGCCCAACCGCTTCCCACCACCACAATCCCCAGTGCTTTTGGAGCAAAGGGTTATCACAGCTATGGTTAATATTACATTTTTCAAACACTAAATCACACGTTTCTCACGCTCTTAATCCCTCTTTAGGGGTAATGTCACATATCATCCGCCTGGAGAAACAAAAATAGTTCCGAGATGAAAACCAGATGGATGCAAAACATGCACACCCCTCCCTGCACTGCACCCAGAAGCACTCCTGAGCTGCAGCCCCGACTGACGAGTGACCCGGGGTGTTGCACGGAGCGCTATCTCCAGAGGAGCTGAGCAGTGGATTCAGGGAGTCCAGGCGAGCAGAATCATCTCAAACCCAGAGACTGCTAGCTCACTGCTCTCTGATGCTGCTTCGATTCCGTCTTCTGACGTTACAGACTAAACTGCAAAACGCGAGCAACTGCCCGCTACAGATGGGAGGAAACTCAGTGTTTCTTTTTCAGCATCTGTTCCTCGACCCATGCAGATTAACTGAAATGTGATGGTTAAACAAGATTAAACATGGCGTGTGGGGTTTGCATGTTCTCCCCGTGACATCATGGGGTTTCCCCTGGCTACTCTGGTTTCCCTCCATAGTCCAAAAACATGCTACTGGAGTTGCCAAATTGCCCACAGTGAATGGTGTGTGTACCATGTGATGGGTTGCCACTCCATCCTGGGTAATTTCTTGCCTTGGACCCATAGCTTCCAGGATAGGCTCTGTTCCCCATGACCCTGAATAGGATAAGTGGGTATAGAAGATGTATGGATGGGTGGGTGAATGGATGGACTGTTCTGTCTTGGTGTCTTGATTTACTCCACGATAACATGACTATCGCGAACACTTGATTTATCTGGTGGGTGTTTTGCACCCAAAGCACCCCAACTTCTCAGTGCAGGTAGGAAGGAAAAAACATGTTTATAAGCAAGATTAAATGTTTCCTAGATTAGCCAAATACTAATCCATCAAAATACGGATCTAGTGTTTTATTTTTCTGTGTATGCCTGTGCTAAACGTCGAATGTTCTTCCTAATGTCCTTCTTTGAAATGTCCACCAAGCACCACCAAGGCAGATTTCTTGTATGGAAACATGCTTGGCTAATCAAAATGATTGTGATTCAGATTCTGATATACAATGGCATGTAAAATATAAAATTATTGCAGTCCTTGCTCTTCATTTGAATTGGTCTGGCCAAACTCACCATGCTGCGTATTGCTTTCAATTAAATAAAATGTATATCAAGTTATGAAAGTCAATATCAGTGTAATAATTGATAAAGCGTGATTGCAAAGACGCTAAGTGTTTACACATTTCTGGTCACTGGTGTATGTATGGGTGTCCTCCTGCAGGTCAGCTGGTGTCTCTGCATGACCTTCGCTTGTGTGACTGTCTGTTCTCTGACGGTCTGGCCTGCTTTCCCATTCGTTTCTGCCTTCCTCTCTGTGTCTCCTGTGATGGGTTTTAGTTACACTGTGATTTTGTGCTGCATAAGTGGATATGGAACATTGATGAACGTGACGCAAACTGCACAAACCCACTTCTGCTCCAGACTCCTGTTCCTCTAACATCGGCACCACAGTCGTGTGTGGAAAGTGCCTCTCTGCTGTGGCGCCTGGGACACAGTGGCTGGCTTGGTAAGCGTGTGTAGCTCCTCCGAAACGTCAACGGGAGTCTAATGAGCTTCAAAATGAAATGGCCAGCTTTGGTTCAAGATTCAAGGTTCCTTAATTGTCACATGCATAGTTATACGAAGTACAACACGCAGTGAAATGCATCCTGAACTGCTCTTCTGCAGACTGTGCAAGTTAAAAATCCAATTATGCTAAATAATCCCACATTATACAATAACTAGACCAGGGGTCTCCAACTCCGGTCCTGGAGAGCTACCATCCAGTAAGTTTTCTATCCTCCCTGGCTTCTGATGAGCCACACCTGCTCCTGGTATTTACCCAAAGACAGGTGTGG
>JAODKE010000015.1:13045875-13065852 GCA_026779605.1 Mormyrus hasselquistii
CTACTTACAGAACTTTACATAGCCGTAATGGTGCTGGAGTACCCATAACCTTTCCTGGAGTATGCACAGGGAACAGAATAATATTGTACTACTTACAGAACTTTACATAGCCGTAATGGTGCTGGAGTACCCATAACCCTTCCTGGAGTATGCACAGGGAACAGAGTAATAATGTACTACCTACATAACATTGCACAACCTTATATAACCACAATGGTGCTGGAGTACCCATAACCCTTCCTGGAGTATGCACAGGGAACAGAATAATAATGTACTACTTACAGAACTTTACATAGCCGTAATGGTGCTGGAGTACCCATAACCTTTCCTGGAGTATGCACAGGGAACAGAGTAATAATGTACTACCTACATAACATTGCACAACCTTATATAACCACAATGGTGCTGGAGTACCCATAACCCTTCTTAAAGAACACAATGGGATCAGAGGAATGCTGGGCTGCTTACATAACCTCATATAACCTTAATGGTGCTGGAGTTACCCATGGCTCTTCTCAGAATATGCACAGGGAATAGAGAAATACTGTATTACTGCAGTTGTCCCAAAAACATGCCTTTTAGGAATACGGCTCTAGCTTCTAGCTGTGGACCCTGGGGAGCCTGGCTATCCTGACCAGTCTTTGACCCAGACAGTCAACGTCCGTAGGAGGTTCTGGCTTTTGTTTATTCAGAATCTTGTTGTAAGCCTTAAATAATTGAAATCGTAGTCAGGTGAATCCAGGAAATCTCCCGGAATGGACTGACTTCGTCTTCCGTGAGGATTGTATGTGAGGGAAGTGAACATTCTGTGGTCTGCTTAGCATGGTCTAATAAAGGTGGCATTAGGTGTGGATCAAAGGAGAACATGCATTTATTTCTGAAAGTAATCTCCTCCACAGGCCTCTGGATGAAATGAGTGGACCATTTATCAGATGCAATAGCAGTGGAATGTTTATGGTAGGGTTTTGTAAATATTCTTGGAAATATTGATGGGGGTTGTGCTTTTCCAAATGTTGAGTCTTGTCGTCTGTTATTATGGTTTGTTTTAGTGTATATTTATTTTTACTGTACTTATTTTCTCTTTGAGCATGAATGAAAAATCAAGGTGTATAAAATATAGTAGGTAGTTATACACATTAAATTCCTTCATGGTTCCCTGGCAGCACTGAGTTTATTTTGAGTTACAGAACCACCAGTTTTCTTTCACAGCTAAATTATTCAATATGTTGTGTGAGTCAGATGAGTAATTATTCAAATGCTGCCTGTAATCCAGCAACGTAGTTAAAATCTGCGGAAGAAGAATTGAAGAATAGGTAAATTCCTTTAGATTTTAGTGCTGCAAAAGTCGATTCACATCTAGCCATCTAATCAGGAGATTATATATTTTTTCGAAAGGTTGCCGTTGTATAGTTACTGAATGACAGTAAGATTCTGTCTACACATTTTTTGACCCGTCTCATTGGAAAAGGCTTGTTTGGCCTGTGTTTGATGTTCCTCAATCACCAAGATGGACCAGGGGCTGACCTGTGATCTGCTCGGTTCCTGTATGGCAGAACCGGAGCACGCCTGACCGCTCTACGTGTGCATGCGTGGCTGTATTCCAGTGCCTTGAACAAACATGAGTCACTTACAGGGTGGCAGACCTTTGAAACGTTAAGTCGGCTTCTCTGCTTGTTAGCGGCTTATGTTCTACAATTTACAATTTAGTGTCCATCTCACTCAACTTTCAGCATATTCTCTACTCCACTTACTATATACTTCGCCTTGACCTTTGAACTTCTGCAGAAAGACTTTACGCAAGGTAAGCAAACAGAATGACTTCATCGTTTCATATGATTTCATAATGCTGTTTGTTTTTTGGGGACATCTGGTGCGTGTGTCCATCCCGCTGCCTCCCACGATGCCTGGTGATGGACGCGGAGTGTGCAGGAGCTTCCTCAGCAAACACAACCGAGGCCATTGCTCACGGCTCGTTGGCGCGGTTGGGTTAATCTGCTGATGAGAGACGTATGTGTTCAACATTAGGAAGCAGGCCATTACCTGACTCTGCTCTTTCCTGCACACCCGCAGATATGCAGAGAATATAACCAGTGGTAAATAATGTGATTTTGAATGGTTCAGTACTACCTACGACGTAGGAGAGGATGAGGTTTTAGGAGTGTTTTAAGAGTGTCGTCATAGCAGTAATTTTGAATACTCCTACTCTAACTGAGTACTGCATGACTGACTGTGAATTTCCCAGCCTGAACCCATATTAACTTGGTACTTTTTCCAGGTTCTGGAGGTAATAAGATGATGGGAAGATGTTCTAGGCTTCTTCAGCCTTCCTGGCTCCTATTTGGTGTATCGATGTACGTGTTTGCACTAATTGTCTCACATTCAGCTCACCATTATGAGTCCAGGTTGGCGCATGTAACATTTGAGACCGTCTAACCCTGCTGGGGGAAGACTGTCCTTCCAAAGTCTAGAATCTAAAAAATCTAGAAAAGGCCTATGCTTTCCCGACAATGGTGCATAGTGAGAACAGCATGTAGCACTTGGAAAATTTAGGGAAACTATTTATGTTTTTTTGGGAAAAAGCTGGCCGGATCATATGTGACTGTTTTTTTTTTTTACGTCATCCATTAGTATGTAGATTGTACTAGTGCAGCTCTGACCTTCCACACTCGGGAGAATATTGTGCCACAGCTCTTTAAAGAAGCTCCTCCCTTTTGACTCCTCCCCTTCTGTGGACCAATAATCGGCCAGACCTTCAGCAGTTCTTCCAGGCTGCACTGGGCAAACACAAGTGTCTGATCTAATGTTTGTTGATGTCAGTTACCTAACCATTTATCTGTGGTCAGTAAGTACTCGGGCAGCTGGAACTGTTTGGTTTGTGGCTTCGTTACAAGCCTGTTTTCCAGGCAATATGAGAGAAAATCAGTCGCCTCCCCCCCCCCCTCCTTATCCGGCGTCACCCCCGTCTCTCTGCTCTGCCCCCGGCTGCGTCGGCTCACATCCTGCAGGTCTTCCGGGCCTGTCCGCCCTGCTGTTTCTGATGATAGATGTAGCAGGTCAGCTGAGGGCACGGGTGCCGGACACCTCGTTGTGGAATGTGGGCCTCCCCTTTTGGAGACATCACCGTCCACATCTCTGAGAGATTATTTTGAAATTATTTTGGTTTTCTGACAGTCACCTGGGAAGTGACTGTGACCAGGCGCCCTGCAGGACCTTTCTATACTTCTGCAAACAAACTATTTGGAATTTAATTTTTGAACTTTTAACAATCCATGGTCATGTCAAGTGATTTGAAACAAGTGATTATATATTTTTAAATATTTGTTGTTAATGGTTCTTCTAGATGGTGAAAAAGGTTCTTCACTGGTCCTTCATGATGGTGAAAGTGAAGTATTAGGGTTACTCTATCATTTTCTGCTGCCACCATGGATATGTGTGAAGCTCCCATCTATAATACAGAGGTGGGCAGCTGGATCGGGGTTCGACCCACACCTTTGAGCCCCCAGGGTACTAATTAGCATATAATGGTTAAGATGCACAATAACTTCTTGCCACATCGGCGCAAATGCACATAAAACAAGTATGAATTTGTGCTGTTACAACAATCGATTGTTTAAAGGTGAATGCGTACTCGCGTACCAGTTGTGTCAATCCCTGTCTTTGTAGTTTACAATGATTACATTGTAGGGACCAGATTACCCGACAATGTGATGAAAATGCCAGAAGTTATTTTGTACGTTTTGTGCATTTTGTGTGGTCAGGGTGAGGGTCTGGAGCCGGGTCCAGGCAGTATAAGGCACGAGACGGGGGACCTCCTGCCCCCCCCCCCCCCCCGATGCATCACGGGGAAATAATTATTCATCCATCCATTCATCCATTAAGCCATCTATCCTTTAACTGTTTATTCTGATCAGGGTTGCAGGTTCCTGGAAACTATCCCAGACAGCACTGCTTAGCTGGATAACTTATGGGATTTAAGGTAGTCTGGGCTAAATGTAAGGGAATGAAAATAAAGTTCAATTTAGCCCGGACTACCTTAAATCCAAGAATCTGTCTGGCTAAGCAAGAAATCCTCTGTCACAGAATACCCCCCAGGGGTAATGAACATTACCAGGCAACACCCCCAAAACATCGCCAGGCCACACCCCCAAAACATGGTGCAACAGTAGATTGTCGTGATTATATGAAAAGTATAATAAAGCAATCGGTAATATGTCAGACAACTGAAATACCACATTGGTTGCCAATCAACTAGTCCCCCGGAGGGGGAGGGAGAGGGGGGATTAAGAAAACTGCCTTCTTAGAAGAGAAGCCTGGTATATTTTAGTTTTAAATACTTTAGCAGCAAATGGCAGGAATGACGATTTCTCATTATCCTGTTTTTTAAGATATTAGTGCAAGGCAGGAAATAACCCAGGATGGGGCGCTGGGCTCACACACATTCATACCTACAGTACAGGCAATTTGGCGATCACTTAACCAGCAGAGGTGTCACCCAGTTATGTCAGCCAATGTGGCTTCGCTCTGGCCCAAATACAAGACAAGACAAAAAAACGACCATTAAATTCATACAACAGAAGCGTGACGAAGGTTTAATGTCATAGCAGTAACTTCCGTGACGGACAAGCAAGCTAACTGCCCTCTTCCCTGGCAGAACTCGAGGCAGGATGCTGGGACACATGCTGGCGTTCGCGCGCTCTCTGGTGCGCAGGAAGGTGGTGCCCACAGACGACCTGGAGAACTCCAAGCTGTGCCGCTGCCTGACCACGCTGGACCTGATGGCGCTGGGCGTGGGCAGCACGCTGGGCGCTGGCGTCTACATCCTGGCGGGCGAGGTGGCCAAGGGCAGCGCCGGCCCCAGCATCACCGTGTCATTCCTCATCGCCGCCTTAGCCTCCGTCATGGCCGGTCTGTGCTATGCGGAGTTTGGGGCCCGTGTGCCCAAGACTGGCTCCGCCTACTTATACAGCTACGTCACCGTCGGTGAGCTGTGGGCCTTCATCACGGGATGGAACCTCATCCTCTCCTACGTCATAGGTAGGACGTTTACCTTTTTGCTAAACTAGGGTGGCTAGATAATCCATGTCATCCCAGACACCATGAGCTACTTCAGGTTTTACAAACTGAAAGGCTCCTGTGCTCGGTTAAACAGTTCAGTTCTTCTTGTGCTTTTACTGGTTTGTTTCCTTGACTGAAAGACTCATCCAGGTGTTTCACATTAACATTAGTGACACATACATGATTATAGGAGACTGACCAATCAGCACACAGCAAGAGCTCAGTGCTTAAGTGAAATTCGGGTCCTTTAAATCGAAATGGTAGGATACAAATCCTGTCCTAGCTCAAGGTGTCCAGGGTGACGTGGATTATCTGGTCACCCTGGCTAAACGTTGCTTTTTGATTTACTACTTGCTTGCTTAAGTCACCACTTTTCCATTCAGTTGTAAGTGAAGAGAAAGCAACAGTGTTCCGAGTTCGAAACGATGGTATAAAACATTACCTAATTTAGAGTAAAATGGATCCTTTTTACATAGATGTCCCTATCTGTCTGAAGGTGTCCGTTTCCGTGCCTGTTTCTAGGTGCAGTGGCGCTCATTTTTGCATGAAGGTGTCCGTCTCTGTGCCTGTTTCTAGGTGCAGTGGCACCCATTTTTGCATGAAGGTGTCCGTTTTCGTGCCTGTTTCTAGGTGCAGTGGCGCCCATTTGTTTGTATTGTGGTTTTGTTCCACAGGAACCTCGAGTGTAGCTCGGGCCTGGAGTGGAACCTTTGACGAGCTGATCGGCGAGCACATAGAGACCTTCTGCAGAACGTACTTCAGTATGAATTCCCCTGGTCTGGCAGAGTACCCGGACTTCTTTGCTGTTTTCCTCATACTGCTGCTGTCAGGTAATGCATCAATCAGCAGTGCCACACCGTATTCGACGACCGTGTCTGACAAAGGCTGTCCCTGTTTATGGATAGAATGTCATTACTCCTGTTGGAAGCACTGAGGACAAACTTTGGGGCAACGCTTCAAAAACATCATGCCCAGTGGATCTACAAGCACATGCTTAGGAGCGTCGCCAGGTCTGCTTGGCACGAGGACAGGCGGGACCTTATACTGAGCGTTCGCTGAGAACACTCTGAGGCTGTAAACAAGAAAACAGAATCAAATGCTTTGCAGACTTTATCATGTGTTTTACGGGGAATAAAGAACAGGCTTTGAAATGTAGTTATTAAATTAGACCCTCCCCATGCATGAGGAACTTGGCTGCGCTGCTTTGTGCTACAGGATAATTTCCCTGGGAATGCTCTTGTGACTCTGTGCCATGTCTCATTCACCCGAGTGGGGTTCCACCTGATTGTCCTGCCTGCAGGCCCCTAATCAGTCATTTTATGCTCTCTCAGCCTTATATGTTGTTTCTATTCTGTGTTATTGGACTTGCATTATGGGCGACATGGTGGTGCAGTGTTAGCACTGTTGTCTCGCAACTCTAGGGCCTGAGTTTGAGTCTTTGCTGGGGTTCCATGTGTGTGGAGTTGGCTTGTTCCCTGGCTTGTGCCCTGCGATGGGTTGGCGCCCCATCCAGGGTTGTGCCCTGCCTTGTGCCCTGCGATGGGTCGGTGCCCCATCCTGGGTTGTTCCCTGCCTTGTGCCCTGCGATGGGTTGGCGCCCCATCCTGGGTTGTTCCCTGCCTTGTGCCCTGCGATGGGTCGGTGCCCCATCCTGGGTTGTTCCCTACCTTGTGCCCTGCGATGGGTTGGCACCCCATCCTGGGTTGTTCCCTGCCTTGTGCCCTGTGATGGGTTGGCGCCCCATCCTGGGTTGTTCGCAAGCATAAGATAGCTGGGCAGCCAGATGTATACATGAAGTTGTCTGTGGCATCTATATTAGGAAGGGCTGTAAAATGAATTGATCTAGTTGGGGTATTTCACCTAGATCCTACATAGCATCCCTCCTTTCTTGCAGGTTTCTTAGAGAGACCAAAGTCATTAGTGTCCTTCTCATCAATGGCGCCATTTTAGGCTATGTCCAACCAGTTAACCTATCAGCAGTGGACAGTCATTTCACTCCCTGTTTTGTTTAATTTCAGTCTTCATTTGTCATCCACAAGCCAATGAGCTTTGCTCCCCTTCTGCCGTTCCAGGACTCCTGTCCTTCGGCGTGAAGGAGTCCGCCTGGGTAAACAAGATCTTCACCGCCGTCAACGTGCTCGTCCTTATGTTTGTCATCATCTCGGGGTTCGTGAAAGGAGATACGAACAACTGGAGGATATCAGAAGAAACCCTCGTCAACTTCACCACTGTCACAAGGTGTGGACCAGCTGGGCCGAAAAACACACACATACGTGCGTGAGCGGGAGTTAGCAGATTATCACTGTGATTGTGACCTGAGGTCAGACTCTGAGCCCTGGTCCCTAGTAAGATGAAATGCATGATTCTGTGTTTGCCTGTACCCTGTGTGCATGTTTCAGGAACCTGTCCTTCAGTAGTAACGTCACCAGCGACTACGGCGTTGGGGGATTCATGCCCCACGGCTTCGCGGGAACCTTGGCAGGCGCTGCCACCTGCTTCTACGCTTTTGTCGGGTTTGACTGCATCGCGACCACGGGTATGTGATGCCAGGAGACACGGTCACCTGACGGGAACCCGGAATGGCTCGTCGGTGTGGGTGCGGCCATATTGGAGCACGGTTACATCTCACGATAACGTGCCGGCGTCAGCTTTTGCGAGAAGGTTTACCGGTTAGCTATGCAGTGAGAGGGCGTCACAAAACCAAGAAACGGCGACATTAGGGAAAACATTAACTTGTTCTCTTAAGGCGATTGAGTAAAAATGTGTCAATGAGAAGTATAAGTTGTAAATGCAGTTGTTTACATTATATAACGTCTTGATAATGCGTATGACCCACCATGATCCTCAGGGACCCACCGACGTGTCTTTGCTCTCTCTCAGCTGCCTCTCAGTTCATATTGTGTGGAGCAAAAATGTGGACCGGCTACGGGTCCCCCAGGACTGAATTTTGAAACACTAGACAGGCTGGATTTCTGCCTGTCTGGGTCCAGCTGATCGCCGTTTAGCTCAGGCCCAGATGGTCGAGAGAGAGACGCGGAAATGAAAGCAGGAAAAAAAGTTGTCAGTAGAGGTTATTCAGAAGTAGAGTTAACCATGTTAACCCCTCTAGTTGACCAAGTTAAGGAGTAGAAACTAAACAGAGAGGCTGTGACTTTAAACACTTAAATATAGGGAGTGAGTTTGTAACCTCTGACAGGTGGACAGTTTCAGCATAAAACAGAGCAAAAGCAGCCTGGATTAAGCATAATTATGTAGCTATATAGTTACATAGTTATATGAAAGTTTAATGCTATTATGGATAAGAAATGGGAGGTTCAGAGGAAATATAAAAAGGCTCTGTTTGATGTGGTCACCAGTCATGTGACTTGCTGGTGAGTAAGGAGGCGGAGCCTCAGTGCAGGGTGGTGGCAGCCCTGTGTGATGGGTGTCTTTCCGTCAGGTGAGGAAGTGAAGAACCCGCAGAAGGCCATCCCCATAGGCATCGTGGTCTCCCTGTTAGTCTGCTTCCTGGCCTACTTGGGCGTGTCAGCCGCCCTCACCCTCATGATGCCTTACTACCTGCTGGACGAGAAGAGCCCGCTGCCCGTGGCCTTCGAGTATGTGGGGTGGGGGCCGGCCAAGTACGTGGTGGCCTTGGGGTCCCTCTGTGCCCTGTCGACCAGGTAAGGTAGCCCCCGCATGACCTGTGCCCCCCCCTCTCCGGTCCAGTACGCCTCACTCACCCTACTCATTTTTCATAATCTAACGCTCAGGCTGGTGCCTGTGGGTAGCACCAAAATGCTAACAGGTAAACCAGCTTCTTTTTAGTTGCAAAATAATATTCACATGCTCTGTTTGTAGTGGTGCAGTTAGCATGTGTAAGATAGCGATAGCACGCTAATTCCCATCGAGTGTCTGAACACTTTTTATTGCACCAGTGTCACGGATGTGGTTTTCGGCCCAGTTCAGCTCCTTATTAGTTCTCATGTCTATATCTGATCACTTTAGCCCAACAGTTAATCATTGATCATTTTTTTATTTACTTGGGTGGGTGGTTAAACCGATCATACTGTATGTAGCCGTTTTTTATGTATTTATGCGATTTAGTCAATTGGCGGTTCGGCCAAGGCTAATTAATGAAGGGTTCAACTGGACCGTAAACCATCACACACAATGGAATAGATAATGCTACGTTTAGGTCATTCGTAAACCGTGATTCCAGCCGTTTGTCGTTTCTTCTGGCATCATAGCAGCGAAGAGCCAGCAAAATTGGAAAATAAAAGAATTCCAGGGAGTCACTGGGCTCCTTGTTTCTGGGGTTAAAATGGGGCTCTGGGACTCTTTGCATGTGAGGAAGTCCGGCTTGCCATTTTCTGGTACATTCATTCTCCGAGCCACTGCGCTTCTTTTATCAGTGACCTGATCACTGCTGCAGTGTACAGGCACACACAGGAGCTCCAGTGAGCCGATGGCTGTTTCCACTGGCGTGGGTGGGCCACACCAGACAACACTCCAGTTAAGCACAATATAGATGGCCAGTCGCATTAGTAAAACAGTGCTGTCCTGGCTTGTTTGTTTTTTTTTTTTTTAAATTACAGTAAATCTTGATTGTTCTTTTGAACTTTGTGACCTTGGTCAACAGCCCAGTGTGCTGCTTGAATGAATGTGACGGAAAAACTGCATGGAAGTCAGTCTGCATGAGGTGGAGAGGGGGGTGTTTCTGTGTGTTGCTTTGCATGTGTAAAGGCAGTGTTTCCCAACCCGGTTCTTGGGGACCTCCAGACAGTTCCTGTTTTTGACCTCCAGACAGTTCCTGTTTTTGCTTCCTCCCGGTTCCCAGCACACCTGACCCAAACAATTAAGCAATCAAGAACACCGAACATCTGGTACAGGCATGTTGGGATCTGGGTGGGACTGTCTGCGGTTCCCTGAGAACTGGACTGAAAAACACTGCAATAGAGTATGTGAATATACATTCTGATTATTTTAGATTTTGTTCCCAATATTGTTCCTGATTACGTGATCCTCTCTGTAATTTTGCATGCCTGGCTCTGGAAGCATGTGGATGCACCATGCATGCCCTTAGGGCGTGGTCTCAGTGACGACCATGTGACGTGTCCCTCTAATATGTGCCCCTCTGTGTCTCCGCCCCCTCCTCCCCCTGCAGTCTCCTTGGCACCATTTTCCCCATGCCACGTATAATCTATGCAATGGCCGAGGACGGGGTACTTTTCACTGTGTTAGCCCAAATCAATCCTAAGACGAAGACCCCAGTAATTGCCACTATGACCTCCGGTGTAATAGCAGGTGAGCCCAGGGGTAACTGCTCTGAAACCCGCAGGTGAACTGGTGTCCGATCCGGCTGTGGAAACACAACGAGTGGCGCATGCAAACTCCAGTAGGGGGCGCTCAAATTAAATCTTTCACCAGAAACAAGTTCTCCTTCTAGGCCTATGAACCAGAGGCACTCCCCGCGGTGGAGAACATGCCAGCCATGCGTTGTCCGGGTTTCCCAGCCGCTCCGGTTGCCTGTACGCCTTGGCGTCCCGCTGACTGTGGTTTGTTGACGCGCCGCTCTGTGTTCTAGCCTGCTGGGCTCCATGTTCCCGCTGCCGCGCGTTCTGTTCGCCATGGCGCGCGACGGCTTACTGTTCGCCTTTCTCTCCAAAGTGAGTAAGCGGCAGGCACCTGCGGCCGCCACGCTGGCGGCAGGCGTCACCGCGGGTAAGCTCTGGGCCGCAGGTGCCCGAGTGCATGCGGGGGAGCATGGGGTGTGGTGGCGATATCTCAGCATGCCAATCGCAATCAGCGGGGTTATGAGGACAGATGGGCGGGGCTTCGGCAGGGATAACGTGATCAGCTAAAGAACTGTTACGCCAGTAAATATATGTAAAAAAAAAAAAAATATTTGAAATTAAAATATTGAAATATTTCAAATTATGTTGAGCGATCTATATCATTTTATGTTTCTTAGCCAATACTTTTAGCAATTCCTGCTTACAGTTTGAAACATTTATACATCTGGACACTTTTAATAGATCAATTTTAGTTAATGACCTCGCTCAAGGGTACAACAGCTGGACCTGGCAATTTCAGCCGATATCTGTTTCAAGTTTGTGCCCTTATCCTCCCCCAAGCTGCACGCTGCCTGCATGACTGTACAACTGTACAGTTTAGAACAATATGTTAAAAATGCTGTTTTAGTTTACATTATGATGTAACTTTATCTAGATCCCTGGTGCGCTGCAATGTTCCTCGCGTTGGGGAGGGGTGGAGAGGGCTTTGATACAGCTGGTAGGGGGGTTTGGGAAAGGGTAGCGCTGCCGAAGACCCTGCTGTCCACACGTGCTCAGCCCATCTTGATGTGATTACCCATAATTCATTGCAGAGCCCTCTTCCTTCCAGCATTTAAGGTGAGCCAGAGAAAAAACCTCCGGAGAGATAAGAAGGTCTTTTAAATGTATATGTTTCAGTGCTATGTTCACTAAGCACAAGGCCCATTCTTGAGTTTTATGATATTTTATTGTTAAAGCAACGGACCGCAGGACTGGGGGGGGGGGCTGCATGTTTAATGTGACATCATCGGCAGCATTAGCAAATCTCAATGCGCATCATGTGGCAAACAAGTACATCTTGAGATGAGTCGATTTCATCAGTTTAGAGAAATTATGCGAAGAGACAGAAGGTTTTGTCGTAGTTTTTCAAACGCTAACAGACGGCTGCACATGACTTTAGCCCCCACAGCCCCCATGCCCAACCAGTTCAGATGCATTCTGTGGTCCATGGATTAAGCTGTGGTCCATTTATACGATGGGGCCTTATTAGATTGGTTGAGTTAAAGACTTTGTCATAGATTTTGATCCACAAACTCCCTGATGCTTTTTCTGTATACATTAATTGTTGGCTCTGTCCTCTTATCTTCAGAGGGGTGTTAATTTGTATATATTTGATGTATTTTAATTTTAATAATCTGTGAATTATGAGTCCAGTTTATTGTGGGATCATTTTGCCTGGAAGGTGTTTTATGTTGAAGAACCAGAGGATGTGTCACGGTGCCCTGACTTCTGCCTACGTTTCCCATGATTCCACAGCCATCATGGCCTTCCTCTTTGATCTGAAAGCTCTTGTGGACATGATGTCTATTGGAACCCTGCTGGCATATTCTCTGGTGGCCGTGTGTGTACTCATCCTCAGGTAAGATCTGCAGTGTGAGTGTGCGTGTGTGTGGGTCATGCATATACTACATTGCGGGTGTAAAATATTATAAAATTCTGTTATTTTTACATCGTGGGGTCCATTTTTTTTCATGAATTCTTAAGTCTCTGACTGTAATCAAAAAAACTAAAAATGCCAAAAGTCTTTTGTTTGGTTTGTTATGGTTACGGGTAAGGCTGGGTAGGGGTTAAGGTCGTCATTGCTGGGGTTAAGGTGTTCCCATAGAAATGAGTACGTGAAAGATTAATAATAATATAAGCATGTTTGTGTGTGGTTCCCCCTTATGTGTGTTCATTCTTTAGACACTACCGCTCAGGACAAATCTACCATTTTTTTTTTTTTACCAATTCTCTGTTACGTGTTAAGCAGAAGTGGTCAGAAGTAGCGTTCCTGCTTCATCGCAGGACATAGATCATAATAATGTTAACAGATTAACGGGTGCACTGTGTGAGAAGGGTCACGTGACTTTTTCCATTATTTCATACTTGCATCTCTACATGCACGATAACTGAAGAGCGAATTTCCAAAACACACTCAGCCCACAGGATACATCGTTTAGAAAATGTGTGTGAGTTTTGGACATTCTTTATTTAATTACATGAGGACTGCGTGGATTTTGTTCCCAATAATGTAACACGTGATGAGGTAGCCTCATCTCAATAACAACAAATCGACTGATTGAGTTTTGGAAGTTTCCTGTTTGATTCTGTAAGGATTGCGGTGCTTTGTGCAGTAATTAATTCAGAAGTTTTTCAGCACTGAGAAATTTCAGCAATGTTCAGGGTGTTGACCTGTGAACACGTAGCACAGTGTGATACAGTGAATAGGCAGGAGAGCTTGTTGACGTTTATTCACATTCTCAATGCTGTGTAGGATGGCCCTGGCTCTTGAGATGTTTAAAATGTGTTCCCTTCCTAGTCACGCTGGTTGACATGGCATGTGGCAGTAACCCCAGCACAAAGGCACAGTGTGTGCCCTGAGTCTTTTCAACCATGTCCACCATGAAAGTGACCGGCATTTTTACAAGCGAGCGATACTCGCCACCTTGTGGTCATTTTCAGTATAGCGGTGTGAAAAAATATTGAAGCTGGCAGATGTTCATTCTAAGCTTCACCCGCTCATAATTATCATCCCAGAAAAATTCATTGGACATGTGTGGTTATAAATGTTTTTACAACACGATTTAATGGCTAATTAAACTCACTGTGGGAGACTTTCTACTCATTTCCTGCTTTAAAACATTACAATCCTCCACTGGTGATGAAACACGTCATAATTTTCTGTTCCATTTCATACCAAAGACAAGTTGGTGTTTTGAGGTTGAGACATTTTGTTTGTCACCGTAGGGTCCTCATGTTAATTTCTGCAAGATAAAACCTTTACGTATTTTGTAGGCAAACCCAGGTTTATTCCACTGCAGCCGAATGACTTTCCCATGATTCTGATTCAATGGATTCTCATCTCCAGGTACCAGCCAGATTCTTCCTGCGACAAACCCAGAGAGAAAGACTCACCCTGGGGGCCTGAGCTGACTGAGTCGGAGTCCCACCTGAACATGCTAAGCCCCGGCTGCCGCCTGCCCACCGAGAAGTCGTCGAGTATAGTCAACATCGCAGTCAGCATTACAGGTGCGTCTCATGCTGGAGCAGCAAATATCAGCTAGCCTCTGATAGCGCCACGCTAGCTAGAGGGGTGTCAGAGGGGCTTGGATTTGGCAGATTCAGCCCTTGACTGGGACCCGCGAAAATGACGTAAAACTGGGAGGGATACTTTTCCAGGAGCCCGCGAACTTACAGGTACGCCTCTGGCTAGCTATGTTTGGCTATGTTATGTGTTTATTACCATTGCGCTAAATACCTCCACCAGCTGTAACACGTCAAGCAATCCACCTTGGTAACAGTACAAATCCAATACTATTCATCTTGGCAATAATACAAAACTGGTGCTATCTCTTTATTAATTGCAAAAATACTGTCGTTAAATAATAATAATAATAATAATTATTATTATTATTATTATTGTCTTTATTACTATTACTACTATTAGTATTGTGCGTAGTAGTAGTAGTGTTGTTGTTATCTTTAAATATTTGTTTCCTTAATACTCTTGTATTCTGCTCTTCTGGATGTTTTGTTTGTGTATTGCGTACTTTAATTTGTTAACTTGTTTGCACTTTGCATACGGTCTTTGCACTTAGTCTGTTTTTTCCACTAGATATATTTTTGTCTCTGTTCTTCATAATCGTTGCTGCGTGCGCAAGAATTTGCCCCTTGACCAACAGAGCTAACCCTAATGTTTACCTCGGGCCCAGCTGTGCCGCACTGGCTGTGCTTGTCTGTGACTCCGCTTTCCGTTGCAGTGCTGACGGTCTGCCTAATCAGCACACTCACCACATACTACGGCCATGCCGTTCTCGCCCTGGAGCCCTGGGCCTCGGCTCTGCTGGGCGCCGCTGTCATCTTACTGCTGTCATGCGTCGTCATCATCTGCAGGCAGCCGCAGACCAATAAAAAAGTCTCCTTCATGGTACGTGAGCCTCCCCTGAGCGATGCGCTACGCCGAAACGTAGCGCCAGTGAAGGCGGTATAGGAGGTTATGTACCAGGCATTGTACACGCTGACTGCCTGGTCACGTCAGCGTTGACTCAACAAACAGCTAAACAGTGTAGTACCGGTGTCCAATTTTTTTATGTCATTGCAAGTGTATCGATTAAAATGAGATGCATTTAAGGTAGACAAGCCCTCACTTTTGATGCTTTTTCATGTCAGTTTGGCTGTTATTAATCTGGACAAACAAGGGGTCTCCTTGATTATTACGTACAACCGCTGTTCCGTGCATTGTTAGAACGTGTTGGTAGAGCTCTGGAACCATGCTGTGCTTGATTGGCAGGTGCCGTTGCTTCCATTCCTCCCCATCATCAGCATTTTCGTCAACGTCTACCTCATGGTTCAGCTGAGCGGAGCCACTTGGGTCCGCTTCTCCGTCTGGATGGCCGTGGGTAAGTATAGGAATCTTGGGATATATATGTATATATATTTTGATTGGAATGGTGACAAGTACTGCTGGGATGGTATGTGTGTGCAAACTGATGTTCTGAACTTATTTCCAGGGTTCACTATTTACTTTGGCTATGGCGTCTGGCACAGCGTGGAACGGCAGCGCTCCAGTATCTCAGCAAAAGAGACGGCCATTGAGAAGGAGCGGATCGTAGCGAAAGCCAATGAGAGGCCACAGTTCATGCTTCAGGAGAAAAATGGGCAATGCTAAGTATCAGAGGCCACGCCCACAGATTTACCATTGGCTGTCCGGTGATGCTCTATTCTTACTGGCCAGCCTGAACTCGTCGCCTTTCCCTGTGTAGCAAGAGAGATGCAGAAACTGACACTAACACACCCAGCAATAATGTCGTACACAAAAGAAAGGGCCTTATTGTCAGTCTGTGCATTGACGGCTCTCTCGTGAACTTTGCCTTGACTTCATCCTCCTGCATGTGACCTGAGGATGCGGCCAAAAGAAAAGCCTGAGGTCACAGATGGTTCGCCAGCAAGCAAGGACTTGGCAGGATATCCCCAGGAACATTATTCGTCAGGGTATCGGTCTCCATGGAAACTCCACATTTCTTATTACAGAGTATTGTGTCATTTTATACAATTTGTGTGCAGTATTTCAGTTAATCCTGTAATTTAAAGGCACGGCAACATGAAGTGTTTTGTGTTACGCAGATCATTGACTATGTTTTGATTGTTACATAACGTAGAAACAGCACAACTTTGTCATCTGCAGATACTAGAGTATCTCTCTTGTTAATACTATGGATTATCTCTCACATTCTGGGTGACCCCTCCTCTCTCATTACCTTTATGGGCCCACAGGGAGCCCCTATACTCCTCCGCAAAGCGGTGGATAGATTACTGTGGACTTTAACTACCATATGGAACTGTCCTATCACCCATGATGTGCAATCTCTTTATCTGTAGATAACAGCAGTGGTAGAGTCTGAAAATAAACAGAAATAACGAGATAGTTATAACAGTATACAATTATTGTCACGTCTTTGTCCCAAGAAGCAAATGTGTCTGTTCAATAACAAGCTGGATTCTGGAAATATCTGCCTCACATTTCCATCTGTTACAGATGAATAGACTGAACCTCATTGTCATTCCTGTGGGTTATTTCAGGTGTTACATGTGTTTGGTTTGAGTTACACTTCCTGTTATATATTGCTTCTAAAGCATGTCATCCTGATATATTTTGTTACTTTTAGGGAGTTTGTCTACAGAATGCCTTAAATACAGTATTTTGGATGATGCAACAATTCCAAAAAGTAGTAGAATTATCTTCTACTGTAAATTACACAGACGGGACTTAAACACTTATTTTTAATGAAGGTTAATTGATCGTAACTTCCAGTGTTTACTAAACAAATAAGTACTGTAGTGTTCCATTTAATCTTTTGTGTCATTATTCTCACACAAACTAATGTATTAATGTGAAAACTTAGATGTATTTAGTGCGGTTGAGGTCTCACTCTTTGGTCTCTCCCGTTCCTTTTTTCATAACAGTTTTGCTGGACAGACAAGCAGGACATCCTAGTTATTTTGTCCAGTCACTATGCGTTGTTAAATTGATAAAATGCTTTAGTAGAGTTTTGGATGAGCTACCCCTGCCTTAACAAGCTCTATCTCCCACTGTTTAAGGGTATAAAATGATTGAGCCTCTTAAATAATAAAAAAGGATAATCATAGCTTTGATTATTATTGGTTAGTATTGTTAGAATGAAGGCACCTTCACTTTAACCGAGAACTCTAAACCTATAACGGTTGAACACGTTTCTCAATTGCAATTGCAGTTCAGCTGTTTTGGGGGTTGACTGGCTTGGTGTCACCTGTTTTTTTTTTTGTTTTCGGTCATTAGCTGTGGATGCTAACTGGCATTTCCCAGGGTAAGATGCGAGTATCTGTAGATTGGTGTTCCTGTATTTGCCTCACTGTGATGTTATAAAGGAATTTCTAATACCACAGCATATTTCCTTCCCTTCTGATTAATTATACTCATGTTAATAAATGAATATTTCAGTATTATTGGTGTGTTTTTTCTGTTCGGTGAGTCCGTCTGCATGTGTGTGATACACAGTCCCAAAAGGTCACTAGTACAACTGCGTAAGACGGACAAACGTGTTGGATTAGGTTAGTATCTGCCTTGTCTTTGGTGCGGATGACTGACATATCTCAGAAGTCTACACTACAAGGGAATCGTTTCTTTCATTATGTTTTCAAGGCTGTAATTTTTGGACGTGTTACTGTGGATGTGAGAGATCTGAAGGGATAATGACTTAAACGATGGGTCACATTCCCTGTGTGTTTGTTACTAGTTCTGTCCACCAGGTGGCAGCTAAATCGGTGTTTCCTGCAAGGAGGAGGGCTGAGATGTGAGTTTTGTTGGGGACTTTTTATGTGTTTTTTTTTTTTTTCCCTTTACTTTATTGGTGAGTCAGCTCTCCCTCTCTGAGGTCTGTGCTTCCCGTCTTGCTTCAGATCTCCACGCTTCAGACCTGCACTATGAAGCTCTGGCTGTTGGTGGCGCTGTTTCTGCTCTGGTCTCAGCTGGAGAACGGTGAGTCCCCCCCCCCCTCCTGTGATCCACACAGACCTTCACCTCTCTCTCCCTCTGTTTCTGCTCTGCGCTAACCTTGGCTTGGCACAGCTTCCTGTCATTGCAAGGGTGTCCCTGCCCTCTGAGAATGATGCTGGCGTGTCTGGAGGATTCACCAACTGTAAACAGCAGCAGCCCACACTTTTGTAGCTCAAAGATGAAAGAATGGAGGGGGAGACTCGAATCAGCATTTGGGAGACAAGTAAAAATAACTTTCCCGGCTAAAAAAATGCAGCCACATTAACTTTTTTTTTACAGCCTAATGTAACTAAATAGAAATGTAACTAATAGAAAAACTTTCCATTTTCTTAAAGAGCAACCGCAATAAGAAATCATGCTGGCTGGTTATCCGTGGTCTGATTTTCCCGTCTGCTCCTTTAAGCGTTAAAGATTTTTTTTTTTTGTCAAAATACAAGATGGGGCTTTAAAAGGTGGCACCAGGAGGGGAGGGAAGGATCTGAGATACGTCCGCTGGCTGCTCCCATGTACCAGATGCCTGCTGAAGCCTGCCTAGCTGGGCTGTGACGTGGGTGTTTGTGTTTAGCAGGAAGAGAAGGGAAAGACTGGACCTGGCAAACGAATGAGAAAAGGACTTTTAATCTTTACAGTAGTGTTGCTCAAACCGGTCCTCGAAGACCCTCAGACCATACACTCTTTTGCTCCCTCCCAGCTGACGGTAGGACTGGAAGGATCTGGGAGAAAGCAAAAATGTGCACTGCCCTGGGGACCCCAAGGACCGGGTTGAGAAACCGGGAGCTGGGAGGGAGCAAAAATGTGCACTGCCCTGGGGACCCCAAGGACCGGGTTGAGAAACCGGGAGCTGGGAGGGAGCAAAAATGTGCACTGCCCTGGGGACCCCAAGGATAGGGTTGAAAAATGCTTGTTTACAACATCCTACTCTTAATTTAAATTTAAAACCTCATCAGGGCAAAAGAAGTCCAAATAATAATTAAGGAAAATGACATGAGGAAAATGAAAAAAACATGGGTGGGATTCGGAGCAGGTCTGCACCACGGTTGTTTTTCAGCTGCGTGTGGATTTCCAGATGACAGAAGAGCGTAGCTGCAGCAGGAGTTGCTGCTCTCTGCTCAATCATGCGAGAGTCATAAACTTCAGCTATCGCAGCAGGAGAGGTCATTTGATAAATTAACATGTCCGCTCGCCGAAGGAGACTTAGCAATGGGAGTTCTAGAGCCTCTTTTATGGGGAAGTTGCCTATATATCATGTCATTCATCAGATGAACATCTGAAATGTTCATGCTGTAACCCCTGCCTGACACAAGAGGACCAGCCGGCCTGCTCTTGCTCTCCCTGTGACAGCAGTCTGTCTCCTGCTGATGTGGCATTTTTATTGGGTGCTTCTGCTTCTCATCACTTGCTGTGAGCCTTTGCATCAGCGCATTACAGCCACATACAGCGACTCAATAGCCCTGTTAAGCGCTTTGTACGCAAAGTATTGGTACTCGCCTCAAATCGTCATGACTGCCCAGACCAGTAAACCCAGCAACTGTGTTTGCCTCCATCATACCGCCGGTGACCCCTCCCCTTCCCAGGTAAAGCAGCTTATATCTGCCTCTTGAGCTGGCTGTCCATGGTACACCCAATAGAAAGACCACGTCTCTGAGCATATCTGCTACGTCACCTCAGGTCTCTGCCAGGACTTCAGGCGGAGGAAAGATTCGAACGAAAGCCGCGGCAAACTGATCAGCAAGCGGGTCAAAGGTCGCCCGCCGAAGCTGAAGGAGAGGGACCCCCAGGGCAGAGGGGGGACGCTGCTGACGCAGGTGCTAGACAAAGGCCGCTTCCTGAGGCTGGGGGAGAGCCTGATGGTGCCTGCAGGAAAAGACCTGGAACTGCGCTGCAAGGGTTCCAGGGTGGAGTGGACCTACCCCAGCTATCTGGACAGATTCAACGAGTCACGCCTCAGGTACCCACACACACCCCACCTACCTGGACTGATTCAACGAGTCACGCCTCAGCTACTCACACACACCCCGTCTATCTGGACAGATTCAACGAGTCACGCCTCAGGAACCCACACACACCCCATCTATCTGGATGGATTCAACTAGTCAC
>JAODKE010000015.1:13070534-13081298 GCA_026779605.1 Mormyrus hasselquistii
ATATAAACAAATGTACACTGCTTTAGATAAAAGTGAATGCTACGTAACTTAACCCCATGTGGTTAGTGCCAATGTACCAAACTGCGATGATTCCCCCTTGAGGTTCTTGTTAGGATTGAGTGAGGGATTTAGGATGTCCATGACTGAATTCTTGCCAAGATGTCCTATCAGCGAATCTATCAGCAAATGGATTTCTGTGTTTTTGTCAGCTAATATAAACCTGCAGTGCCCAGCAGTAGTGGGAGTGGGCCTGTTTTGTCATCTATCAGAGGGAGTATAGTTCAAGTCCTTTACCTCTCTGTGGAAGATTTATTCACAGTGAGTTCATGCAAGTTAATCTCAGTGATGGACCTTGTGAAAACGCTGACTGGAGTCACTTTTCCTGGATTTATCCATCACTGAGTAGTGAGTAGCTGAGAAGTAGAGAAAACTTTTACCTACTGTCAAAATTAACCGCTTGCCAAAGCATTCAGCGATGGCGACTTTTAATACATCAGGTTACGAAATTGCACAAGGGGAGAGGGTAGAAATCGTGAGTAGCATGTTTCTGTCACACTTCTTATTGTAAATCCTGAAAACAAAGCAGAGAGCTGGTACAAACAATCAGTTGAATGTAACATGCATTTTTAAAATGAGGAGAAGAAAAATGTGATTCTGATACTTAGATACACAGAGAAGTACAGTCTGTGTGACACACGAGCTGGTGCTGACGTATCATGAGTGTGACGACAGAACCATGTTCTTATTGCTTTTTATTTTTATCTCTTTGAATAAATCCATTTGACTGTATTTTATTGGTTGCCTAGAAAAATCTGAAAACTTCCCAATAAAATATATGTTTAAAATTTAATTTCAACTGGAAAGTTACACTTTCGACATCACTGTTTTGACTTGATATTAATTTACCGGTTTTCCTTGGGTATTCGTGACTTCGCCACTAGAGGACACTATCACGCATTTCTGAAGACTGAACCATTGCTAATAATTCATTGATCAATCACTTTTTGGTGATATCATTTAATCCTGACTGAAAATAGAGCTTAGCTGTCATGCAAGCATCTTTTCATTGTACTGTTTTGTTTTGATTTTGAGTAATTTACCCATTTTCCTTGGACATTCACAGCTTTGCTACTTGAGGTTCCTGAAGACTGAACCTTTACTAATAATTCCTTGATAAATCTTTTTGGTGATGTCACTTAATCCTGCCAGCAAATAGAGCTTAGCTGTCATGCAAGGCATCTTTTCATTTCAGTCCCTGATTATCGTTGTCTCTTCTATGGCAACTAGTATCAAGCAGCAAGATAGATTCAGCCAGTTGATGTTGACGTCGCCCTCTGCTGCCGACACAGGGGAGTACAGCTGCTGGATCGTGCTGTGTGATGGAGCCGAGTGTGAGAAAGACCCTGACCGCACCTCCTCTACCTACATCTACTTCACGGGTAGGCCCATACAGCACCTCCTCTACCTACATCTACTTCACGGGTAGGCCCATACAGCACCTCCTCTACCTACACCTACTTCACGGGTAGGCCCATACAGCACCTCCTCTACCTACACCTACTTCACAGGTAGGCCCATACAGCACCTCCTCTACCTACATCTACTTCACGGGTAGGCCCATATAGCACCTCCTCTACCTACACCTACTTCACAGGTAGGCCCATACAGCACCTCCTCTACCTACATCTACTTCACAAGTAGGCCCATACAGCACCTCCTATACCTACACCTACTTCACAGGTAGGCCCATACAGCACCTCCTCTACCTACACCTACTTCACAGGTAGGCCCATACAGCACCTCCTATACCTACACCTACTTCACAGGTAGGCCCATACAGCACCTCTTCTCTTGATTCTGCTCCATTCCAGTGCGATTTGTGCTCCAGGTTGAATGGATGCTTTTGCGGTTCACACTCCCCTCAGACAAGGACGAGCTGTTTGTCCCATCCATGGTCTACACTGAGATAGTGTACCTCCAACCGGACCGGCCGGCGGTGGTGCCCTGCCGCGTGACCACTCCACAGACCCACGTGACTCTGCACAGGGAAGTCCCGCCAGGGGAGGTGTCTGCCTCCTACAAACCCACCAGCGGCTTCCTCATCACCGACCCCAGGCCTGAGCTCACGGGTGTCGTCTACTGCAAGGCTGCCGCCAAGGGCACGACGCAGATTTCCAACAAGTACCAGCTGCTGTACGTGGAAGGTAAGGAGCAGTATAGTACAGCATGTACAGTGGTTCAATGCTAACTGGAAAGCTAGTAGTATAGTACAGTATGTATTACAGTACCATCCACATAATAAGCTAGGAGAAGTATAGTTACTTAGACCATCCCTGCAATAAATACACACATTACATTCACCCTCTTGTGCAACATGGGCATCGTTAGGTCTGATCACCTGGGCTATAGCTATGAGACTTTTAAGCCTAGGTCAGAGTTTTTTAAACCTAGACCCGAGTATTTTAAGCCTGGCTCTGAGTATTTTAAGCGTAGCTCAGAGTATTTTAAGCCTAGACCTGAATATTTTAAACGTAGCTCAGAGTATTTTAGCCCCGATGTCAATTCAAATAATTCCTTCAAATAATGAGCCCCAGATTTTTTTAATAGCTAGAAACTCCCCAATTCTGCAATATATGCGTTCTTTAGGTCTGCATCTACAATTTCATTGTTATTAATTTAATTCTCCTTACTGCCTAAAATCCTGCTGATAGGGTTACCACATATCCGGGTTTCCCCAGGCACGTCCTCTGTTAGGGCCCCTGTCCAGGCAGTTTTTCAGATTAAATGACAGGCGCACCCATAATGTGACATCAACTTCCAGAAACCACTGCCCTTACCAAACATGGTAACCCTAGCTGTTGACTATCGTACGTTTTTTGTTATCGTCTATGATTATTGCACATTATTTGTTGTTGTTTCTGACTGTTACACCTCATTGTTATGGTTTGCCTGTCATGGGCTTGTTCATCAGGGAATACCATCGTAATGCTGTCGCTTGCTGTTCTCAGCAATTCCATGGCAATGAAGTTCTTATCAGATGATGAACACTACTTATATACTGAGCAAGGGACTGTCGTATGAATAGGGTGGATGTTCAGTAGAAGTATTTCCCTCCCGCCCCCATGCCAGTACCCAGCGGCCCTCCGTTTGCGACCATCGAGGCTTCTGCCACCTCTGTGAGGGGAGGTGACAACGTTAACATCACCTGCACTGTTCTCGGGGAGCCGGAGCTAGACGTGGACTTCACTTGGACATACCCGGGTCAGGTGAGGAGGGCCTGATCATGTTCTTGGCCCGACCTTGGGTAATCCTCTGAATCCTCTATAATTAAATCATTACCTCTTTCATGTCTACTCTACTGCCCCATCTTTCTCTGATCCACTGGCCTGTCCCTGTTTAATTCATTGATCCATCCTGGTTTGATCCAGGATTGATCATCACCCGATAGATCCACCGGATCAATTGACCCATGACACAAATCTAAGCACAGCTGCTCTTATCCTAGAGCCAAGGAAAGCGAACTTCAACTTAATTGGTTGCTTGAGCCGTAGATGCCGCAAATCAGAATCTCATTCAAAAGGAAATGAGCATCACGTATACTGGCTGTGTTCCGACCTCAGGACCAGCGGCCGGTCGACATCTACGGAGCCTGGCGGCTGGTTGCCCGCGGCGTGGGTCACACCACACGGATCTCCCAAAGCGTACTCATGCTGGAGGACATGGAGACCATCGATTTTGGGAAATACATCTGCAGGGCAAAAAACCGGCATGGAGAGACGTCTGTGGCAACCCGTCTAGACCCACTGTAGCGCGACAAGACCGCCATGCCGAAGCTGAAAGGGACGAAACACCATCCAAAGAGATGCTCTCATTATCTGACAGACTCCGCCATCTGACCTATGAAAGCTACTCGCTCACGTTCGTTATTGTTATCGCTGTATTGCGTTTGGCAGCAAAATACAGCCTTTTCTGGCCATTTAATGTTTCACTGCTAGAATATTTACTGGTAATATGCTGCCATTTGATTGCATTCCACTTCTCGGAAATATAATCTCACCTATATCATTGTTCAGCTAGCCAGCGTTAATTAGTGTTAGTCGATGCTACGCACTTATGCTCTTGCAGCAGTATGAGGGTGTCAGTGATTAAAATTTCTTAAAACTGAGCCAAACCATCTGAATGAACATCGTATTGGTATTGTCCAAAGCAGTGTGCAGCTCTGTGTTACTGAGTGAGCCTTTGTGTGCCTAGAACAGTAGATAAGGCGTCGAGAATACAAGCCAGTACCGACTCACATAATCACATAATCAATTTAAACATCACACATATTTATTAATCACATTAGATGGCAGTTTATACATCTCACATATTATATTTAAAATTGTCAGGACTGAAATTAAATTCATAAATAAATAATAGCAAGTTCTGTTTTATAATATTTGATTTATACATATAACTTTATGAATTGCATATTTCAGTTTAAGCTTCACACCAGTGATTTCAACATCGGAATAATTACTTCTGTGAGACGCGAAAGAACTACTTAGGGACACTTTTCAGGATAAAGCTTGTCTCTGCCCCACCATGAGGGCAGCGGGAGGCACGGATGGGTGGCACAGCATAGAATGGTGATCAGGGCCAGTCAATCCTGTTGGTGACATAGGCAGCCGCCTAGGGCACGATCATCACAGGGGGCACCGACTTAGCGAGCCGTGGGCACCACTGATAAAACCCGCAAGGGGCTCGGCCGGCTTTGACCGGCACTGATGGTGACAGAACCCAAAATGTGTGAGCAAGAAAACGTCGATGGGCGATATTGGGAATTAAATGGGAAAATGTCTGGAATACCCCGACCCCATTTTAAGAAAAGTTCAGTATAAAAAATACAATAACTTTAGATACAAGACCAACGCTGCCAAATCCTGAAGCCGTAAATACTTAGTAACTTCAATTGATCATAAGATGATTCAAGGTCGGATGTTTTAAGTAATGTTTTAAATCAGTTCTGATTAGGCATGAACAGTGTAAGACTTATTAGCACTGTAGGAATACTGCCACGTATGCCATAATGTCACGTACTGTTTTATATATATCCACATATAAACGCAATAACTGTATGCTGAGTGGAGAACGCAGGTCAGAGAGCAGAATGCAGACTGACGGAAGCCTAATCCACTTCGGCATCACATATATTTTTAACGGAATATCACAAATCTTCCTTGGTATATCCTGGATATTCTCTTACGTACCAGAGATTTTTAATTGCATATCATGATATCTTTACTGGTGTGATTTTCACAGGTAAAAACAGTCATCCTGTCCTGGGTTATGCATGTTTACATGAAGCACGCGTGTAGCATGTCTACACAGAAGTACATCTCCCAGCCGGCCGTGTGAATGTTGTGACTAACCTGTGCACAAACACACACACAGACCCTACAGCCAGCGGCATAAAGGCTGATTTTCACCTTTATTGACTAAATGGCTTTTTAGGATTGCATTTGCTTGTTGCGCGGATGCAGGCTAACAGCTCAGAAGACAGTAGGTATCTGAAGCTAGGCTGATCCTTTGGTGGGTGGGACAGATCCGGGGCAGGGAATAGCTTAGCTGGGCTTCTTGGCAGCTAGGCTTTGTTTTTCAGCCTCTGAGTTTGTAGGGGACCTGAGATTTCCAGCTCACATGTACGCAGACGGTACCTCTGTAGAAGGGAGACGGGTCGTGATCCTGCACAGCTAATATAGCTTTCTGATTGGAGGACAGTGCTGTCCATCATTTGTCCCAGGGAGGGTCAGCTGCTATCTGGGCGAACCCGGGCTGCCGGAGAGGATGGCGGAGCCACGGGGGGACTGGAATGACACGGGGGCCGAGGACGGAGACACTTTCCGCGGACTGCTCAGGTCCCCGTTGTGCAGCTTCCAGAGCAGCTCCTCGTTCTCCATGGAGAGACGTTTGTTCACCTTGGACTCCTTCTGGAGAGACTCCTGCAGCACTGCCTGCTCTGTGGAGAGCTGCCTGAGGAGAGGAATGTTGAGAACTCACTAGATGTGCCAAGACATGGAGCTTAAGACCGGAGCACATTCCGGACACGCAAACCTAGCAGGCATGACCCTCCTAGTTTTGGATGGTGATGTCACAGTTGGGAGCGTACCTCAAAGACATTCTGGAATTTGCTCCACCCCGCATTTAATATCTCAAGGCACCCTAAGTGCTGATGAGATCAGAGATACCAACACAACAGCCAGAGGCAACAAACACAGATGTTTCACTTTCCTTGCAGGCAGAAAGACTATTGACCCACCTGGACAAGGCTGCATGCTTATCCATCCTGGCTTTGAGGTCCTCATTTTCCTGCTGGACTTTTTTAAGGCATTCTTCCAGCTGCACGTTTTTTTCCACCTATCATTTAACGAGATCAGAAATTCAGTCTGCAGCTTGCAAACGAAATGCAGACCATACCGCGCGACTCGAATCTCACCAGCTTCTCCATCTGCATCAGCTTCTGGTCCTGCTGGTGAAGCTGTTGGATCTTGATGTCCAGGACGACCTTGAGACTCTCCAACTCTTGCTCCAGGTACAAGGTGTGCGGATCCTTCTAGAACGGAGATAAATGTGGGAAATGGGGTGGAGGCGAGTGACAGAGTCAGGGAACGCTGAGAAGCTCACCTCTGAAATGCACGTGGCTTCAGGGTACAGATGCAAAATCGCGATCACAAGGGACCGGCGGCTGAATGTCTAACAATAGTGATCCAGAGGTCATTGCGTAACACATGGAGTGTAGGGCATAGCGCACCCTACACAGAATGTTGCAGGGGCACTCTAAGATAAAAAAAAAACATTTGTGCAGCCTGCTAGCAATCACTTGAAGAGATAGGGGGCGCTGCTACTGCTAACAAGGACACGCCGCGGTAATGGGAGACATGGGACCCAGCCTGGTTACCCGCGTTTTCTCAGTCGAGGCTTTTCGTCTCTCCTCTTCAGCCTTCAGAGTGCTGTTTTCGACTTTGAGTTCCTCAATTTGGTTCTGGAGAAATACAGGCAGCCGGTCCTGTGTTACACGGCTGCTAAAATGACGGAGGAATAACAACAATCTTTCCAAGGTATCCAACGGTGTCACCCGCGTAAAGCGAGAAAAATGTCAACTTCTTGCGGGATATTACTTTATTTTGATCTTCAGTTAATGAACTCTGTCTCACTATGTGTAGCGCGTTCATTCACGCCATCCGCTCCTCGGCAGAAAGTTACCGTACACAGATACGCAAGGACACTGCCTGATGATTGACGATTGCATGCTCACGTCATTTTAAGCTAAGGAGAAACCTAAAGTGTCAAGTCCCTGTGTGTAAATAAAACACATCTTAGGACTTAACGTCTCAAACAAAGAGCTAGTAAGCTTGAACACAATGATGCAGATAATATTAAAAATTTGTGATTTTATAGAAGAAATATACCTCGGGTTTCCTTCGTGTCTGCTGCAATATAATATACTGAATAATATATAATAGAATTTTCACATTAAGTAATAATGCATTTTTACATTATTCCATTACTTTCTGGCAGTGTACAGTCATCTGTAATGCAGTGTAATTTTCAGAGCATGTGTCCGGCAGTCGTGATGAATGAGCCCCTCAGAGTCCTGCGGGCCAAAGCAATGGGTTCTTTGTTAGGCTTACAGATAGAGTTCCTTCTGCTTCCTTCAGGGTCTCGTCCCGAGCCAGAATTTCCTGCTCGTGTTTTTTCCTGAGTTCTGAAAGGGATAACGGGTTAAGCATTAACTGCCCAGGCATGCCTTCGCTGTCTTTAATGGAGTACACCGGTTTTCATAAGCTTGCTCAGTCTGATCGAGAGCTTGAGACCGAACTACCGACGAAACGAGTGGGTCCTGAAGCTGCAAGTGTCACCTGAGTGTCAGTGTCACCTGAGACATCCGACATGCGCAGAAGTCTTTAGCAGTCGAAGAAACTGGCGTTTAAATGTCAGTTGGTTGGTTCAACACTATATGTCTGTCAAAGTGTGTCAGCTTAGCCATTTCAAAACCTCTCGTAAACTCACCACAGGATTTGCACCAACCATCCAATATACAATCTGACTTGACCACTAGTTCACCTTGTTTGGCTACTCAACATCTCCTCATCAAGTTAACCGACTAATTCAACAAACACATGGAATGGCTGAGGTGCCCCAGAGGAGAGGTTTGGGAACCAAAGAGGTGTTCATCTAGCCGTCCAACAAGATATCAGAAGTGTCTCTTAATAGTTTCTATTCTCACTCTTAATTTGCATATGCCTTAATGTTAAATTGTGTCTTATTCTGGGTACATACTGTACACATTAGACTGCCTAAAACCTTTGCACAGTGCTGAATATTCATCTCCATTTCGTTCTAGCATTGGTGACCGAACAAAGTGAGCCATAAAAGTGTGACCGACCTTCAAAAGACGTCTCACACCGCAGTCTGAGACACTCCATCTCGTCCGTGTGACTGGCTTCCAGTTGCCGTATGAAAGCATCATGTTTGGACTTTAAATCATCCACCTTCAAACAGGAGTAAAATACAGGCTGGGAAACCAAAACATTTGCCACTTCTCTGTTTAAGACTCAAGTCAAGTGCTGTTATTCATTACATTTTCATGTGAGACACATAACAAGTCCGGCATACATAATGCAAACCAACAGAAAGCCCGATGGTTTCACAAAGTAATTCTTTTAAGCCATTCACTCTTAATGTAACATTAAAACACTGTAGTTCCAAAACCAGGTTTTAGGAAAACTGTGCTGTAAAAAACTCTATTCAAATAATAATACATTTTAATATAAGCATTTGACTAATTATTGAATGACTATACTGCCATACAAAGGCAGCATAATGTAACTGCATATTTTTTTCAAAAGTGAATTTTGATTGAAACTGGGTCTCTACGCTTGGTTTTGACCTAAACACTATACACAAAATCCACACTAAAAGCAAAGTAAAACGCCCTTTTCTCAGTTTCGTTGTGAGTGTAGTTTTGCCATTGTAGGGCATTATAACTGAGTATGACAATGTAACATATAACTTAAAATTGCTACGTCATTGTCAAATCACCCCTATCCTTCAAAACAGGACTTAGCGGATCAGGGTGAAATATTAGTTGAACGAATGCATAGTATTTCAGCACAGTAACGGTTACCACAAGCTGAGAAGCGAGAATGGACACGCAGAGACCCTTGGCTGCTAAATGCTTGTCGTCTGAACCGTGAAAGCTTCATCCACGGCGGGCGGCACTCGAACCCCGGCCGAGCAGAATGTAGGGCGTGAAACGGTCACACACAGAGACAGCAGCCTGACCGGGCACCGCTGCCACACTCCCACCTGCACCCGGAACCGCTGGCCATCCGCGGACAAGCCTTCGTTATTTTTAGCATTGCTGCAATTTATTTTTCATTATCGTCGATTATTTTTTTGGCTTATCGCAAGCCACTCCTAGAGCTGAATTCCTTCCACTTGCTATTTTTACCGAGTCAATTGGGTTAAGTACTTTCATCGAGCCTTGAAAGAGCATGACTCTGCTCTGGTTGACCAGGCAGCCAGGCATACCTACAAAACTGTGACTGCTATTACACACTCCAAGGACGGCTCCCTTACAAACGGGCTCCTTTGTGTTGCACGCACTTGAACTGTGCGTCTGGTGCTGCAGTCGCAAATGAGTAACGCGAAAGGCATCTGGAAAAGTGACTTCAAACACAGCGACAACTGTGTGACACGTCCCGCTCGGGGTCGCAGCACATGTCCGGAATCGGGCCTGTTAACAGGGCATATTATCTGCCGTCTATTATTACAACAAGAGGCTCACAGCAAGATCCTGGCTCCGATCAGCCATTATTTGGTGTAAAGAAACAGACATCTGTCTCTCTTTAACAGCTCAGCCATGTTTTCTTCCTGACTGCAGTCCTGAGGTTTCAATATTGGATGATCGGGCTAATGCTATTAGCGGAACTTAGCAACAACGGCCACTGAACATAACTATCAAACAATGAATACCGTTCAGACTGGAACACGCCGATCGAGACACATGTCCCCAACCGTAAATCAAGCATTTCTGGTAGATTCCATAGCTCATCCACCTGGGATGTAGATTTTCTGGACACCGGTATAATCTTGGAAGCTATAATGAGCAGAAATGGTCAGCAGCATTGACTGCTAGCAAAGAGCAGCAGCAGTGATGATTGGCAGAGACAAACTCAGGACTGTGGCCTCCCCATCTCTGATCTCACCTCCTGCAGCATCTGGCTCCTGCACCTGTCCGCCTGTTCTTGGTAAGCCTCATGGACCTTCTCCCACTCAGCCGAGTAGAATGCCTGCTGTTGCTCCGCGATGTTGGCCAGCTCCTGCTGGTGCTTCTCCTGGAGCTTCTGCAAAGTCCCCTGGAATATCGCATTCAGTTCCTCCTTCTCCTGCTGCAGCCGGTCGCATGTCGCCGTCAGGTTCCCTGGGAGACGCACAACGCGGCGTGAGTCCCGGCTCACGGAACCCGGGTTCCGTTACAGCATTACAGAACGCGCCGACAAGCCTGCCCCCTGACCTGGTGTTCTTACCCAGTTGCACAATTAAAGGACAAACAGTTGGCTGAAGATGTCAAAAAAAGCCATGATTTCATAATGGCCTGAAATGTGAACCACGTCTGTGCTTGCCCCCCCCCCCCCCCCCCCCCAACAACACAAAACCCACCCCACCCCCCCCCCCCACCACCCCCCCCCCCCCCTCTCCCCCGCCCCCCCCCCCCCCCCG
>JAODKE010000015.1:13090847-13110466 GCA_026779605.1 Mormyrus hasselquistii
TTAGTTAAGTTCTCCCCAAGCGAGCTTGATGGGCCGAATGGCCTCCTCTCGTTTGTATATTTCTTATGTTCTTATGCACTCACACACCAGTCACTCACACTCCAGTCACTCACACACCACACTCACACACCACTCACTCACACACCCGTCATTCACACACCACACACCACACACTCACACACCACTAACTCACACACCACTCACTCACACACCCGTCACACCACATTCACACCTATGGGCAATTTGGTAACTCCTATTCAATAATTATATTATATTATTGAAATAACTATATTATTATTTTTATTAATAATATTGTTGTTGTTGTTGTTGAGAGAGAGAGTGGCTGATGTGTATTTTAAACATATTTCTAAAGAGAGAAGTGGAAAGGGTTATAACTACATCCAATAGTTTTCTCTGGCTCCCTCTGCTGACCAGATCATGGTTTGCATGTTCTCAGTCTTGTACAACATGGCAGCCCAGTTCATGCAACCAGTCAAAGCATCAAAAAGGTATAGATGATCAACACCAAGCGATGTTCTAATATAAGAAGTTTTATTATGTGCATTATAAATGTAAGAAATGCATATTTTTGACGAATCGCATCCTCCATTTCACCCCGATAATGACATGACTCTGTAAATGCTGGGATTTATTCCTGTTGATCTCTGGGTATTCACACTGAGTATCAAGTTTAACTATCTATTCAGCTTAACTACCTTGGGCTGTAACTTCAGCAATAAACCAAATTAACTGTATAATGTTGAAATGAAGTGACCCATTGACAGGGAAAAGTAACTTTCATTTGATTAATCGTGGCGACTAATTTTTATGTGGATACCTGCTACGATTAGCCCGGCAAACTAAAAATGGTTAAATTGTGGTTTTAGTGGAATTCTCCTATAAATCTCCACTCAGTTCCAAAAGCCTTTCTGGAATTGACACAGCGGGTTTAATGTGCAGATGTTCAGTGGATTTAATGTGCAGGTGCTCAGCGGGTTTAATGTGTAGGTGCTCAGCGGGTTTAATGTGCAGGTGTTCAGCAGCTTAATGTGCAGGTGCTCAGCGGGTTTAATGTGCAGGTGTTCAGCGGGTTTAATGTGCAGGTGTTCAGCAGCTTAATGTGCAGGTGCTCAGCGGGTTTAATATGCAGGTGCTCAGCAGCTTAATGTGCAGGTGCTCAGAGGGTTTAATGTGCAGGTGCTCAGCGGGTTTAATGTGCAGGTGCTCAGCGGGTTTAATATGCAGGTGCTCAGCGGCTTAATGTGCAGGTGCTCAGCGGCTTAATGTGCAGGTGCGTTTCACGCTGTGCCACTTGCAGGAATCATGCTGACTTCTTTTCACGACAAAGAAACAAACATGCCCAGATGGCACAGGCTGATGGCGCTGCCAGGACAGCAGAGCAAAGCCGTCATCACAATGGGGCTCGTCATTCATCCGGGGTCAGTATGGATTATCCATCACAATGGGGCTCGTCATTCAGCCTGGCGCTCCGCAGACGGCCCAGCACAATGGGGTTTGTCTGTAGGGCCCACTGGAGATATGGTAAGTGATTCTTTAGGTGTGAAATCATCCGAAGTGACATTTCCGAGACTCGCGATAACCCCTGCGGTTTCCTCCGCACGCCCACACACAGGTGAATTAGAATGCCGAGGCATACACATGCATTCACACGTGTGCGTACGAAAGCAGGCATCTCCCATAGCTGTTCATCCAGCACAGGGCTGCAGTGATATACAAAACGACACGTAAGTCGACTGCGTGCTCAGAAAAACACATCCACTTACACACAAGGGAGACACCTGCTGAATAACCGTTACTAATTATAAATCCATTTACTTTCACGTGACGTATTTACTCAATACCCAGTTTTTACGAATGGAACTGACTGAGTACTACTGCACAGACACAGACAAGTTTGTGTTTGTCTTCTATTTTAGGACACGTTTGATACTCCAGTATGTGTTTGCTGGTTTTCTGCTTCATAAATTTTATTGACCTGATTCACTATAAAAATTTCATCAAGAGCTGATGTGAAATCTATTCAATTTGGATTATACACCTTATATTACTTTTGAAGCAGATTAAGAATAATTTTTGTGGGTTTTTATCCAATTAGATAATTTCATACACTTTTCATCTTATTCACTCCTGGAGGTTCTTAAAATAAAATGATCTTTTCTTAGATTTCTAGATGGCTGCAGATTATTACTGGTAATTATCCATTTCCAGTGACTGTTTCCTAAATGGCATCAAAATCAGAAAAACTAACAATGTGCAAAGCAGATACATTTCGCTCTCCAAAGACCTCAGGGATGCCCTGGATTTGCACACATATTTTCTACATTGTGGTCCAGAGAGTGTTTGGGCTCTGCCGTCTGGTGGAATGTCCCTGCGGGGTTGGTGCCATGCTGGCTGATATAAAATTTAAAATGAGCTTGTAAAAAATTCAAGCTTCCAGACAGCGAACAGATCCACAGACTGTGGGAATTTTGGAAGTCGGAATGCTGCCATATTGGCCCCCTTGGTATATGTAATGGGGGGGGGGGAGAGCCACTTTTCTCTATAACCAAAAACAAACTGGACACCCCTTGGAAATCTTGTTTTCTGAACATACTTTACACAATTATTAATTGATGACAGCTAATCAGAGTGGCTTCCCCTCTCCTATAAATCTCCGCTCAGTTGCCTCCCCAACTAAATTCCCCCCATGTCTTACAGAGCTAAACCTGTCTTGTCAGTATTTTATTATATATCTTTTATTATCATCAAACCATCACCCGCAAACTTCATCTATGAACAACTCTGGATTAAAAAACAATGTAAATGACACCCACAACAAAAGGATTTCTTTTAAAACCTCGCGACGTAAAATACTGCAAACATATAAAGTACACAGATCCGAAGCAGAATACGGGTCTTCTGCCTCTTTAAATTATTCAGAATTCATATGAGTTGTCTCTATGGAGCCGCTGAATAATTCAAACAGATCCGAGAGGGATGAACTTGGATTGCTTGTCTGCTCAGATAAGGATGCAGAACATGACCAACGAGTAGACTGGAAATGACTTCTCTTTGATACACAATTTCCACACTAAATGCTGACTTAAACGTAAGTACAGGCATTACGCAGTGACACCTGCATTCCAGGCGAGCAGAGAAGATCATCAATTGGCCAATAACTTTATTTTTATTTGACGTTTCATGGAAAGGTCATGTTACTCTAAAATGAGACCCCAGTAATATATGCATATTTGTAACATGTTGTTTTTGGTGTGGCACAAATTCAGGTATCCCAGTATGGTTGCTATAGGAGATATATATGTATATATGTATGTATATACACACACACACACACACACACGCGGTTACTATACACACATACACACACACACAAAAATTATGTCTAATATATATAAAACCTGAAAAGTTCCTCCTTGATTTTATAGCTTGCTATGATTTGTGGATTTTTCATTAGTTATTCAAATCAATTTAATCAAAATGAACCCAACAGTTAATTCAGTCGTGCTATACTGTTACATTCTGACTGTATGCTATCATGTAAACATGGAAACATACTTTCCTAAATGTTTGTCATGAAACAGTGAGAGAATGTTTAATGCTCAGGTAATGTATAACATGTAGGCAGATACAGGAGTGAGTAGCCAAAGCCTGAATCCTTAAGTAACCTACATTTCCTGCTTTTTGTGCATATGTAACCAAGCTGCCAAATTTAGAAGCACAGAACATACCATCACCATGAACCATGAAAGGTGAGGAAGGCACTCCAAAGATGGATAAAACCTTCATACAATCGTCCCAGTTTTGATATACACACAGTTTCTATTAGCTGTTTTCCATACCTTTTACTGAACATATTAAATCAGGACTTTGGTGAAGAGGAAGCACCTGAAGTATGCGGTGGAACATTACACCGACAGACACAGACAGACAGAGAGACGGACACACATATCTGGAACATGGCAAGACACCGTGCTGATCGCGCGCATTTACACGCACATGCAGATAGCACATGCACGTAAATACACAGACACGCCTGGGTCACGAAATAACAGCTGATCATACACAAATCCAAACACACACACACACACACATGCAGACACGCCTACAGCAAGACAGCCCTGAACAGACATGTATGAAGATGCTCACACGCAGAGACACGACAGCGCCGATCGCACCTGTGTGGAACACCATGGTGCTCCTGCGGTAGCCGGAGAGCAGCTGCAGCTTCCGGAGGAGCCCCGTGGCCGTCAGCTTCACGTGAATGTTGGAAAGCGAGCGCTTCGGGGACCAAAGCATTTTTCTGACGCGCTGGAGCTCGAGGCTTCACACAGAGTAGCAGGACGAGGGCGAGGTGCCGCCGCACATGAGAGCGGGTGGGAGAAAAACAGCGGTAGCAGTCACAGCCCCTCCCACTCGCTCAGGTCACCATAGCGACGCCCCCCTCCCTGCATCACACCACGGAGGCAGGCTAAATCTGAATCCAGCCGGATCAGTGAGACCCAGCACAGCAGCAGTGCCGCGATCCGCAGCGCTGAGGACACTGGAAGCTGGGGAAGGGGGCGGGAACATGGAAGAGGAGGGAGAAACATACAAAAAGACTTTGTCGGATTTTAATGCGGTGCCACACGCAGCCCAGCGTGACTTCCAGCCTACGGTTCTGAAAAGGCTGCTAATCGATGAGTGGGACGAAAAAAATCCCAGGCGAGTTAGGTGTGATGAAGCAGAGCCTGAGTGAAATTAGTCCCCCCTACTGTGGACAGGGATGAGGCACGGAGAAGGAGGAGTGTGTCAGCAATGAGGAGCATGGAGGGAGTGGGGAGAGAAAGGGGGAGGTTTACAAAGGGAGGGAGTGGGAGGGGAGGTGTTTGATAAAGGGAGAGGTGTGTAAAGGGAAAGGAGCGTGAAGGGAGGTGGGTTACAAATGGAGTGGTAGGGAGAGAAGAGGTGCACGAAGGGCTTCGAAGATAGACATATAAAGGGCATACAGCCGGGCTATTCCATGCATTCCAGTCGAAAGGCGCAAACAGAAAATGTTCATTGCAAAATAATACTTGCCAGGGCATTTTCAAAGGAGCTGCAAACAGCCATTCAAATGCTAATCGAATCCCGTCCTCCGGCAGCACTTACAGATCACAGCTCGCGCGTCTCCAGGCAACGGGATTATTTCAGTTCTACATCGTGACGGAGGAGCGTTGAACGGCAGGCACACAGAAGACCGGTTCTGTGTTTGTCATCAGCAATGTGTCAAAGTGTTATGACAACGCCAGAGAAAACGCACACGAATACGGAGAACGTGCAAACGCCACACACGGAGGCGTCCACCGTGTCACGTGTTGAGAAAAATCTAGTTGATCTCCTTAATATTTTGCCTCTCCAGCTGAAAACAAGCAGCAAATCTCTTGAGTTATGCCCTATGTAGCCCTTTGACTAAGCTGTCATACTGATTATTGGATGTTGCAAATGCTGATCCACTGTGCCGGTCACGTAACCAAGCTTCAGCCTTTGGTTTTCAAATTTTTAACAGTAAAAATAATACTTAAAGGGATATAAAAAAAACACATTTCCCCTGATTCCAACAAATATCTGAAATTGTTGGGGCTTCACAATGTAACTTACAGTGAAAATGGAGGATCGAGCTTTGGAACCAAGGGATTTATTTTCCTGAACACAGTCCAAGAAATCATAGCACGACCACAAGCGATATTTCATAAGGCATATACGGAGACAATCAAATCCCAATTATAAATTAATATCTTTAGTCGGAAACACAGGAAGAAATTTTTAAACTAGTTGACACAATGCAGAGAAAATTCCAAAATTTCACCACCAAATGTCCTAGACTGCCTACAGGTACCAGTGAGTGACCACTCATGTGTGGGACAGGATGATCTGGATCTGAAGACTGGGTGAATTCTTTGACGAGCAAAGGGTCCAGGATGTCATGAGCGGAAACCCATGACCGCTCCACAGACCACAACCCTCAGTCCACAAAGAATTGTAGTCAACCCCCGAGGTTTCTATAGCTCAATGTGAACAGTGGATTCAAGATGCTGTAGTGCACAAGGAGATGTGGGAAGTAGGAGAGATCTGATATCTGAGGGATTATTTTAAGCAATAGATGACTGGATAAATGTGTCTGTCATCATAATAAGAAGAAATATACTGGGTATCAAGCTTTTTGGAAGGCAAATGTAGTCTGATGAGTTAAGTAGAAAGTCTGTCTGGGATGTGATAAGGCAGTGGGGCAACGGTTGTGGTCCACAAATCCTTTGGACAGGGGTCTTCTCCCACTCAATCTGAACTACGTATCCACAGTTGGGATGTTTATGATGGGCGAGTAACCCTTGGGGGATTGAATTTTTCTGTGAATTCAGTCCAAGAGAGGTATCATATCCGAACCATTTCCCTAATATTGTTTAAAGAAAGCATCCATGTTCTTGATTCAACCTCTGACTCTATACATCGGTATGGAGAGCACTCCCAGGTGTGTACAGAATGTGTGCCACACACAAGATATAAGCTGAGACCGTCTGTCTAACCAAAGCAATGGCAAACAACCTAACACTTGGATAAACAGATATTCTGAAAGCTGCATAGCATTAGATAGGCACTAGAGAGGTATCAGGCAGCACGTTTTGGAGACTCAATGCACTGTAAATGGGATAGTGGTGTATCCATTATTTGGGGGGGTGGTAGTAAAATCCAATGACATTACATCATGGTCTCTGAGGAAACTGGAAGAGTTTGAGTAAAGATAATGAGATTTAAGACTTGGCTAAGATGGGACAGGAGTGAGAGGAACTCATCGTGACTGTCAGGATGGGATGGTTACCAGAATCTGCGGGTTAGCAGTTTTGTTTTGTGACTTATGTCAGGATGTCCAGCACTCAGAGTAGAGTATGTGTAGAGTGCAGGAACTGGGAATGAATGCAGCTGGAATCAGTTGTCTTGACGGAAATAAAAAGCATCTGTGACCTTCCATCTGATGGGTGCAACCATACAGGAAGAATGGGTCAGTTTATGTGGGGGGTGGGGATATGTTACCAAAGAGCAGGGCTGGCGATGGGCTGGGGGGGCTGGCGATGGGCCGGGGGGGCTGGGTCAGTTGTCCCCGTGCCCTGGGTCGAGGGCCCAAAAGGGCATTCTAACCTTTAAGTAATCTGTTGAAATAATTTGTCAAAAATACATATTTGTGAAAACGTTATATATAGTATTTGTGAATCACATAAAAGCTTGTTATTGTTACTCTTTCAAATATTCTTTGACCTAGTGGTTGAAAACAGTTTTACTTTCCCTCCCTATAAGCAAAAAATGGTTTAGTCTGTCTCTCCTTGGTAAAGTCAAAAGTGTAGCATTTAGCCAGCCCCTCCCCCCTCCCTCCCCCCTCCAGTCAAGTCATCAAAAGTCAGAAAAGGGGAAATTAAATAAAAAGGAGAAACTGACAACAGGGGTGACTGAAAAAAATCAATGGTGGGTTATTCACATCAATGAATTCATAGTTTGGTTTATAATGTACATGATATTTCTGTATAGGCCTATACAGAACGCCCTCCCCTACGGCTGCCACCCGGCAGCTATAGAGAATGACGGGGCCGTCCCTGCGGCCGGGGTCCCGGCTTATCGGGATGTGCTTGATGGAAGTCGGACACCAGACCGGGGTCTAGAATGTCTGCGGCTGGGACCCAGGAGCGCTCCTCCGGACCGTAACCTTCCCAGTCCACCAAGTACTGGAGACGTCCTCGACGGCGGCGGGAGTCCAGCAGGGCGTGGACCATATACGTGTCGTCTCCCAACGGCGTGGGACCAGGGGGATCGATCCTTGTATCAGGTGGGTGGCTAAGGCTGTATCGTACCGGCTTGAGCAGGGACCTGTGGAAAACCAGGGAGATGCGATAAATCCGGGGGAGATGGAGTCGATAGGTGACGGGACCCATACGCTGAACAACGCGATATGGGCCGACATAACGCGGAGTCATCTTGCGGCAACCCGGCAGGCGTAAATTGGGGGTTGCGAGCCAAACTCTCTGGCCCGGGTGTAGCAGAGGTCCGGGGCGTCGGTGTTGGTCGGCCTGCCATTTACGTCATTGGGCTCCGGCTTCGAGAAGCCAACGGGTGCGATGCCAGATCCTTCTGCTCCGCTGGAACCAGTCGTCCAGAGCGGGGACGTCACTCCGAGGGGGGTCCCAGGGAAACAGGGGAGGTTGGTACCCTAGAACACACTGAAAAGATGTTAATTCTGTGTCCCCCAGCGGATGGGAATTCTGGGCATATTCCACCCAGGGGAGGTGTCGAGCCCACTGTGTCGGGGAGTCGGAACAGAGACTACGGAGGATTTTTGTGATTTCCTGTTCGGTGCGTTCCATCAAGCCGTTCGTCTGAGGGTGGTAACTGGAGGAGAGACTGAGGGAGATGTTAAGCTGTCTAAAGAACGCGCGGAAGACGTGAGAGGTAAACTGTGGACCCCGATCGGAAACGATGTCTTCGGGGATTCCGTAGTATCGGAAAACCCACGTGACGAGGAGCTCCGCGAGCTCCGTAGCGGAGGGCAGCTTCGGTAGGGGCATGAGCCGGCACACACGCGAAAACCGGTCGTCCACCGTCAGGATTACCGTATTCCCGTGCGAGCGGGGCAGATCCGTCACGAAGTCCAGAAAGATGAGGGACCACAGGCGTAGGGGAGTAGGCAGGGGTTGTAGGAGTCTGGCGGGTGGCTGTCGATCGCTTTGTGTTGCGCACACGTGGGGCAGGAAAACACGTTTTCCTCCACCTCCTCCCTCCAATTGAGCCACCGATATCGGCGGGCAACCAGATGGGATGTGGTGGCGACTCCTGGGTGACCTGAGCTGAGGGAGGTGTGAATCCATTGGATCAGTGTTTGACGGTGTGTGTCCGGAATGAACAGCTTACCAGGAGGGCACTCCGGGGGCGTGGGCTGGTTCTGTTGTCAATCTCGGATTTCACGGTCCAGATACCAGGTGATGGGTCTCAGGAAGCAGGAAGGAGGCAGGACAGGAACTGGTTTTTCAGGGACAGCGGGAGCGTCGTAGAGTCGAGACAGAGCATCCACTTTCGCATTCCGGGAGCCCGGAATGTACTAGACCGTAAACTGAAAGCAGGTAAAGAATAAAGCCCATCTGGCTTGTCGTGAATATAGACGTTTGGCGGTCTTTAGATATTCGAGGTTCCGGTGGTCGGTCAATACTCGAAAAGGGTGTTGGGCTCCCTCCAGTCAGTGACACCACTCCTCGAGGGCTTCCTTAATGGCCAGAAGCTCACGATTTCCTATATCATAGTTCCTCTCGGCAGCGGTGAGTTTATGGGAAAAAAAGGCGCACGGATGAATCTTACCGTCTGGGGCACGCTGGGACAGGACTGCTCCTAACCCGACCTCGGAGGCGTCCACTTCCACCGTGAATGGTTCAGTCGGATCAGGTTGATGTAACACCGGGGCACTGCAAAACAGGTCCTTGAGCGAGGTCCACGCCTTCTCTGCCTCTGGGCTCCACGGCAGTTTCCCTCCCTTTACTCAGAGAAGGGACGTCAGCGGTGCTGCAACGGTACTGAACCCTCGGATAAAGCGTCGGTAAAAGTTCGAAAACCCAAGAAAGCGTTGAAGATCCTTCATGGTCTTGGGTCGGGGCCAATCCTGAACCGCCTGGACCTTGTCCTCGTCCATACAAACCTCCCCAGGTCGGATCTGGTAGCCTAGGAACTTGAGGGAGCTTACATGAAATTCACATTTCTCCCCTTTAACATACAGCTGGTTCTCGCGGAGGCATTGCACAACCAGTCGCACGTGAGTGATGTGAGCGTCCATTGAGGGGGAGTAAATTAATATGTTGTCTATATAAACGATGAGGAAACGGTTCAGCATGTCCCCGAACATAACTAAAATTTTGAAAGATCGAGGGGCTATTAGCGAGCCCGTAAGGCATAACGAGATATTCGTATTGCCCTGTCGTAGTGATAAAGGAGGTCTTCCACTCATCCCCTTCGCGGTGAAAACTACGATCGCGTTGCGGAACCTGAAAATATTAACCTATTTCAAAGATATTTTGCATGTTTAATAACGAGGTCCAGTGACAACTTTTCTGCACTATTGGAAATTTTGATTTTTTTTCACCCCACCCTATTGCACATCTTGGCTTTAGTGTCTAGGTCTCTGATGGACTTAGTTTGCTTAACTTTTGAGGGTCAAGAGGAGGAGCAAATGAGTCTTAATAAATACAATAAATATAATAAGACATTTGTTCACCGTGACTCTGAAGATCTCGTCAATACAATACTGGAACAAAGTGGGGGTGTTTGCAAGTCCATATGGCATAATCTGACATCTGCAGTTCCCCCTGGATGTGATGAGAACTCTCTTCCCATCATCCCCCTCACAAATTCTGAGGAGGTCATAAACACTTCAAAGCTCTAACTTTTTAAAGTTGGCCACAGTGTTGATGTCTTTAATCGTTGGATAAATCAGGAGAAGGGAGCGGCAGATCTAATGGTGATGTCACTTAGTGCTTTGTTGTTGATACAAGACTGCCATTCTTCTTTTTCACAAAGAAGAAACTTGAAGCAACTTGAGAAATATATGGTAACGATAATGACCAAGTTAAGGACTTCTTCAGTATACTGGTCCATAGCCTCTGATTCGGGGAGGAGCAATGAAAAGACAAAGTCACACGGAGGAAAGGTTCCCTGATGCATTGAATGGCACATTACCATGGATAATGTGGTGGAAAAGCAACTGCCGTTATTTCACTGAAGACGCCTTGGAACTGCTGGTATTGTATAGAAATAGGGTTTAAATGGTTAGTTTTGGGGATCTCAAAGGAGGTGGCTTGACAGGGAGATGCTGAACACCAGGCTCCCAAGCCATTAGTCCACCTCACATCCAGGAGATCATTAGATCATGAAGAGCCAAGGATGCCCTGAGGATAGAGATGGCTGAGAGATAATGTTCTCCAACTTGCATGTGAAGCAGATTAGTCTGTAGGTTTTCTGTGACCAGAGGTTGTCTCTCCAGTGCATCGATGACCGAGATTAGTTAGATTAGTTGCCAGGGGACACCTAATTCTTTGGTCTGGCTGTAGCTTATCTGGCTGTAGCTGCTGCATACATCATCCACCAAAAAGGTCAAACTTTTATGCCATGATTCAACAGATTCAACAGAGGGGGCAGCATGTGGCTCAGTGGGCTAAGCCTATATCAGCTGTCGGGAATTTTTGCATTTAGTGCATTTTGTTGGGCTCATTGTTTATTTTATGGCTGCTTAAAAGAGACTTGGAGCCAAAACAGCTGGTGTTCAGGGCAGGACTCAAGTACCCTATAGATCGGAGATTTGACTTCTATATATTTTGTTAAAATAGGACAACTTTATCCACTGCTGGCATTGACATAAGAACCAATTCATCTATTCATCCAGCCATCCAAAAATATCCAAAATACACCAAAACACATGAAAATACAAAATATTTCAGGATATGATTTTTTCTCATGATACTGTATGCCCTCTAGTGGTGCAACAAGGATCTGCAGCACAACAAGAAATCAGATATACTGTATGTAGGATTCAGTAATCAGGCAAGTCAGCGAACTGGGAATAACACTTTATTACTAGCCAAAAGAGTGAATTATGCCACTTACATCCATCTGATGGGTATGCCGAAATGCTGCTATCCCCCAATGAAATACACAAACACTTACTGTTCATATGCTAACTGAAGATATCTTGCTCATATGCTAACTGAAGATATCTTGCTCATATGCTAACTGAAGCTATCTTACTCATATGATAACTGAAGCTATCTTACTCATATGCTCTCTGAAGCTATCTTACTCATATGCTCTCTGAAGCTATCTTACTCATATGCTAACTGAAGCTATCTTACTCATATGCTAACTGAAGCTTTGTTATTCATATGCTAACTGAAGCTATCTTACTCATATGCTAAGTTGCTAACTGAAGCGATGCTAACTGGTCTTTGCAGTTTCTTCCCTCTCAGACAGGGCAATTTTCTTTCAGTTGCCAGGATCAAAAACCTTCGCATGCAGCATATTTTCCACAGGAAAATGAAACACCCATTACGAATGGACAGATCATGAATCCATGCTAATCTGACAGGGTCTGATGAAATATGCACTGAATCACTGAGGCCGGTTTGACAAGAAGTATTTCTTAGAAAAATGAACACACTTGAACAGTTTATAGGTATGTTCAAGTATGCACATTCAAAACTGATATATTTGCTATAGCAGGCAAAACAAAGACAACAGAATTGATAAATAAGCAATCAATTCCAATCAAAGCAGCTTGTTAATTAACTAATTCATTGACTTTAACTTAATATTTTGGGATGCACTGAAGCCTGGTTTAGCTCTGAGTAGTAGCTCTGCTGTATCTGAGGCCACTCAGTGGTCAGTTTTGCTGGTACTTTATTATTCTGCTCGAGGGCTCGGCTTCTTCAGGAGGTGGAGAAATCCTCGCCAATGTCCAAACCTTTTAAACAATAAATATTCCCCTGTCTCTCAGTCCTTCCTACTTCCTAATGTTTACTAAGAGGCGCCCATTCATCTGGATATAAAAAAAAAATTATAACTGCTGACTTATTCAATTATTTTGTGGTCACCACTGACAAGATTAAAATTGCTGGAGGTTTTAATATCCATGTAGGAAATACAAACGGTAATCTTTCTTTAGAATATAACAAGGCGGATGATAATCTTACTCAGGATATTGGTTTACCTGGTTGTTCTGAATCTGTGTGTATTCTAACATTACCATGTTCCACCCGGATGCTTTCAACTGCAGTGAAATTACGAATGACTCTCCCTGTGAAAAGGGAATAAAATATAGTGGCATTTTTAGCTCTATCAAAGTACTTACAGTTCAGGTGCCTGATGACTTTTAAAGTCCTTTTTCTGAATAATGTTTCTCCGAGTACAGCACTGGTGGATCTAAATAATTAATATGCTGTTCCTTTAAGGTTAGTCAAGCAAGAGTCTTCAGGACGCTGTTAGACATGCTGGAAGGACCTATAATCGATTTGCTAAATGTGAGAAGCAAAAAAAGCTACAAGCAAGACTAACGCACTTGTATATTATGGAAGCCGCTTTACCGGTTCTTCATCCAAGCTGGTTGAAGCAATTGATTTTCTTTCGGTTTCACAACTTTCTGTCGGGTTCCGAACACGACTGTGGCGTACAGAAGCTTATACATACCCGCATAACAGTTCTATAGACAAGACGATAGATATTACACCGTGTCACTGTCCAAATGTCACAAGATTTAGTCACTTTATTGACAAGTATGTACAATTTTGAGTTTCCAAGCTGTTGCATGCCAGGGTAAATGCACACACACTCAAACACAAAAATATGATGTACTGTAGAAAAGTCTTAGGCGGCCAGAAAATGGTGTTTCAATTGTCTTCGTGTTGCTGTCATACTTCAATATTGTGTCTGTCAAAGTGTGTTAGTTTAGCCATTTCAATACCTCCGCTGAAGCCATCTCAGTATTTGTAGCCGCCCGATACATCCATGTATTTTTGGCGAGACCATTAGCAGACCCTGTTTGATTACTAAATACCTCATCAGGTTATTTAACTAAATAAGTTAGTTAATTAAGAGAGATGTTGAAATTTAAGGAATACATGGAAGGGCTGGGGTGCCTGAGGTTTGGCACCAGCAATACAATAAGAGATCAGTCACGTTTTGGAGAAGAGAAGAAATTCTTGCTAGTTTTTATTGTGTTACATACATTCCATTGTAAAATAGTTTTGTTGAGCAAATGTACACTTACTACCAAGGCAAACAGCGTTCTGCGCTTGCCTGAGACGTTTGCACAGACTTCTGTCATTGATACCAGCACACTGCCTCTTCTGCTGTATAGAGAACCACTGGTTGTCACTCATTGCATCCCCACAGAAATATAGCAATGGCCAGGTCTCGAAAGCCATTGGTAAGTACAACTCACAGCATTCTGGCAAATTACTGAAACCAGTTGGTGCTCCAGCTCCACTTGTCTCTCTCATGCTCTGCAAAACTAGAGCAGTTCCGGCAGGGATGCCCTCTCAGCCTCCCCCCGCCATCCTGAATCGTTCCCTGCCCCTTAACCAGCTACACCTCTTGGCAGGCAATCCCCCCCACCACCACCATTCCTCCCCTCCCGACCCCGATGCACTAGGCCTTTCTCATCATTGGCTCTGCTGTTACCAATCAAGGTCAGAGATATAACACAATGTCAGAAAGACACAAGCCTTCTGCTGCGAGCAGAAGATGCACGTTTCAAACGTCTCTCTCTGGTTTTATAAATACCGCTGTGTGCTGATTGCAGGCTCACAGTCCAAAAGCCTGCAGTTTGGTGAATCGGTGCCTCTGAATTGTCTACAGTAAGTCATCATCTGTGAGGACTGGAATTATCCTTCCGGGACCCTCCTGTTTCTCACTTTATGCTTGTTATATGTCAGCCACTTTGGTATTGTGACACCCTTGTGGTACAAATGACCAAAGAAAGTTATTTTTAAAAATGTGTCCGCCTTGATTTTTCGGAGCTCAACGAGTTGAGTTTTGCATTAACGATGCAAAGGTGAAGGGTTCAAATCCCAGCGAACAGACAAATTGTAACCCCTCTACTGTAACTCACTTTGAATCAAAGCGTCAGAGAAATGCACACCTGCCAACGCTTCTGTTTTTCCTCCGAGTTTCTCCTGCATTTCTAGGCCACGTCCCCAGTGGTGCCATGGCAGGTAATTTCAGTAGGTACCTGCCTACCCCATATTTTGTAAAAACGTAACGTAAAAAGTTACCATTCTGTCCACCAATGACGAGCTTGCATTGACCGTGAATAACACATCATTAAACTTGCAGTAAACTAGCAGTCAGGGTAATCTGGCCAATGAGGGAGCTTCCTCCGTCGGATCACATCTCTGAATCCCTCCCCCATCTCACATCTCCCCCATTCCTGTCTTCTCTTGATACCTCTACACATCACCAAGATGTTACGTCGTGACATTCACGACTCACACCTCAGCGGCACTGAACAAGATTAGCTATCTTTAGCTGTTTGCAATTGCTAGTCAAGTAAATCTGCAATTGCAAGTGTAAGACGGGAACTGAACTGCCTCAGCGTCGTTACGCCGCATAAGCCTATAACTGTCGAAATATATCACACACATGTCTGCTGGGATAGCCATGTAATCGATATGCTAGCATGGACATGCTGTGAAGCTGAAATATGAACTTGCGTTAATATTAGTTAGCTAACGTTAGCTAGCAAGGTCAATGGCAGAACAGCTCAGTTTGTAGTTTAGCCTGTACAAACTACGCTGTCCTTCAATATTTGCTCGGTAGCGGCGCACACCAGCACAACAGTCTTCTCCATCTCCGTGTCACTTATTCTGAACACAACCACCCAATTATTTTCTGGCATGACGTTAGCTGTTTAGCCATCTAGGTAAATGAGATACTGCCACTGCATGCATCATTTAACTATTACACACGTATAACAGATTTTATGTCTCGTGCGTGGTTTTGAAATGGTGCCCAGCCCCAAATTTGCTCAGCACGACACCCTTGCACCTCCCAACACCCACTCATTTTGTTCTTTCTTTTCAAAGTCCCACAATTTGCATGCAAACTCCAATAAAGTATAAAACTGTCATACATGGATCCATAAATTTTGCGTGTTCGTCTGACCCAAGTTGCCAGATCATCTGTGAAACGCAATCGGGACACGCAATTCAACGGGTGTGCAGAGTCTTGCACCACGGTGGTTCCTGTACTGTGTTTCTGGGGTAAATTGATGTTGGTGTCATCACATAAAAGGAAAATCCTTATTTATTTCTTTGTTTATTTTCAGGGTGGCGCGGCGGTTGGCACTATTGCCCGACACCTCTGGGCCCAGGGTTTGAGTTTCTGCCAAGGCCCCGTGTGTGTGGAGTTTGCATGTTCTCCCCGTGTCGTCGTGGGGTTTCCTCCGGGTACTCCGGTTTCCCCCCACAGTCCAAAAACATGCTGAGGCTAATTGGAGTTACCAAATTGCCTGTAGGTGTGAGTCTGCCCTGCGATGGGTTGGCACCTCTTCCTGGATCGTTCACTGCCTTGCGCCTGTACCGTGTGGGATCGGCCTCATCTCTGAGCAGGATAAGCGGTAACAGAAAACAGATGGATGCTTACTTACTTAATTAAATACTTAATTAAATATCCATGTAATTCCCACCTCCATGTTTTGAAGCCTAAACGTGGGCAGGTATGGAAATGGCTTTAATTCTATCTGTGCAGTTCGCATGTTCTGCCTTTGTCTCAGTCGATCTCCTTCAGAAACTCCAGCTGCGGCTTACGGTTCAGAAACCTTCGGGTACGTCTACTGGTTGTCTATAGTGGGTCATCATGCGAGTGAGTCCTGCGATGGGCGAGAATGTCTTCAGGGACCGTCCTGCTTTTCACCTTACGCTTCATGAAACAAGCTCCACAGCTACCCCTGTATTGCAGAAGAAGTTGGATGATTACTTCTTGTTTTATACCAACCACTTTGGTACTGTGACCTCTATTACAGGCTTAAGCAGTTAGTTTAAGGTGTGGCGCAGTGGTTGGCACTGTTACCATTGCGTATTTGCTAAGGTGGCTTTCAGTTCCGCAGGTGGGAATGGTGCACGTGCCCTATGATGTTTTTGCACCCCATCCTGGGTTATTCCCGGTCTCATGTCCCATTCGTGGGACAGGTTCCAGACCCCCTGCAATGTGAGCAGGACAAGCTGGTAAAGAAAATGGATGGTTTTTCAGCTCAACATCACAGACAAATGTCTTGACAATATTTTTCTGTAAATCACACACACACTCTGATCTGGGTTACATTCTGCACTGTAAGCAGGGTGTGCAATATGTAGAACTTTGTCTAACAGGTTCTAATGCTTCATAAGAAATTAATGACATGGATATTAATAATGAATGGGCCAGAGTTAAACAAAAGCAACTCTAGTGTCCACTAGAGGGCAGCTTTGCACAGGGACGCGGGACACGGAATATTACGCCGGTGGCCGAGTCATCCATCTGGTGATTATGCCCATCTGCCTGTGAGGGGACAGCGGCTTGGGGAATAAGCACCAATAAATCGGGGGGTTAATAATGCATTCATCACATAAACATGCCCCATAAACTCTGCTTGGTTCATTTATCTTTCCCCGTGCCATTATCGATCCCCTAAGGCACGCTCCTGAGAGGAAAAGGAAAAAAGAAGGAGGCAACTTTAAAATGCATTTCATCCAACAGGACAGGAGAGTCGTAATTTAAGTCACGGTCTCCTTACTCACAAGCGGAGGCAGAACCTTGGTATGGGACAGATGCTCAGGTAGAGAAGCGCAACTTCAAAGCTCACTTCGGATCGCCGTCAGAATACATCGTTGCAGGCAATCGGCCGCCTAATTGATTGCAAGGACGGAGCGCGAACTTTACAAGTCACATGACAAGCAGGGGCGCTTGGTCCGCGCTTGGTCCGCGTGTCCTCCTCTTCATCGCTACATCTCTTTAGTGTTACACAAGGGGTGTGGGCTGGTCGATCGTGGCCTGTTTGCCCGCGTTTCTTTTTCACAAGCGTATAAGCGACATTTATTGGTTGCAAATAGAAGGAATCTCGCATGGACCTCTGCCACGCCAAGCCCACACTTTACCTAAAGGACAGACAGATATACGCCTACACGCATTCTTATTCCAGAAGGCTGGAATAAATATTTAAGCGTTTTTATTTTTTTTGCTAAGTTTTACTTACAATCAAACGGCGCCTCCTTTGTTATTGGCAGCTGTACAGGTTTTATCACACGTTTCCTCATGTTAGAGATGCATTTCACCGAGGCTCCCGAAGGAGGCTTGTCAGGGCGGCATGCAGCGGCTTGTTCTCCGGCGTTAGCTGCATAACAGAGCGCCCCCTCTGTTCTCACTGTCCCTGAAACCTTTGCTAAGCATCCGTGCACTCATCCCACTCTCATTGCATAATGCACCGGATAAGAATATACGTTTCTCTCAGACAGACATGCAACACAGAATTTTTTAGAATCGAAATAAAGTTTAGACTGAGAGCCAGCGCGTCGTACTTAATTAGTGTGAAAATTTCTTTTATGTGTGTGATGAATATAAAAACATATATGGACGTGTATTGTTATTCTGAAGCAGTCAGTATTTCTGGTGACTCCCATTCATACCGGTGTCATTATCACTCTCCCCTTCCTATTCACGGGGAAATACGGTAATTGCGCGGAACTATCACCGCTGCTGAAAGCGCCTGCCGAATTCGTCCGGGTAAAGTGATTCGGGCCTTCTCTGTTAATAAGAGCGCAATGGCGGTGGGAAGGCCAGGACTGGCTCGCTCGCCTCGCTAATTATGGAAATTAATAGGATATATGACATCTTGATAAGCCGCGCTGACTAATTTCCATCTTCCATCTAGATGTACTGCCTCCATATGATGTTTGACCAAGAGTCAAATGCTTCATTAAGGAATTCCCTTTAGGGGAATCATCCATTTATCTATCCATTTTGAGATCTGGTGAGGGTCACGGGGGGGCCTGGAGCCTATCGCAGGCAGCACGGGGTTGGGGTACACCCTGGACAGGATGCCAGTCCATCACAGGGCACGCACACTCACAAACTATGGACGACTCAGATGCACCAATTAGCCTGAGAGCATGTTTATGGATGGGAGGAAGAAACACAGGCAACAGACAGCAGAAGTCTCAAATCCAGGAGCAGTGAGACATCAACATTAACCAATGAGGCACCACGTTACCTATAATGAAGATCACAAAGTCTGCCGAAATCCAATACTTAATCTAATCATGCATCATACTGCTGGATGTGTAATAAGTTCAAAATGGGTTTAAATGTCGTAAAAATGTGATGATTCCCTTCAAAGCCGCGTTGTAGCGTTTCAAATTTGGTTTAGCCAAATCAGCATTTCAGCGGAAGCTTTGTGTTGTTTGAAAGAGGCAGATAATGAACTCTCACCTCTAAACCCTTTTCATTATACAATAGATACTCAGTCAGTCTTGGAGGTGAGGGGTTAAAATCATGGCAATAAATAAGAGACAGCCTGATCCTCATTTAGATCAGCTTGTCAGAGTATCGATTTTACATTAATCCAATGACCTTTCTGAGGATTGGAATCATTAGCTTTATTTTATTGTAGAACAATTAATCAAACAGTTAAATGTAGCAGGAAAAAACACAGATCAGGAAACGCAAAAGCGATCATTAAAAGTTTAAATGCTCCATCGGTAGATATTTCACGTGTTCCCCAATCATATTGAATGTAATTCTCATTATAAGCAAATTCACTGAGTGTAGTATTTTAATCTTCATTTGAAGATACTTCATTTTTTTATTGCTGGGAAGAAAAGGTCAGATATCGATGCCTGTGAAGTGGATTTTGCAGTTTATTCAAGCTGAACGGATATGCAAATGGCTCATTTGAAGCGTATGGTCATCCTGTTCCTGTTGACCTGTTGTTTCATCAGGAAACACATGGCAGAAGAATGTGTACTGGCTGGACCACACCCACACACATGCACACACAGACACACACACACACATGCACACACACACACACACACACA
>JAODKE010000015.1:13131811-13146893 GCA_026779605.1 Mormyrus hasselquistii
TAACAGGAACACTATTCCAAGTGCTTCTTCAAGTTCGTTTTAAAATGTTCTCTCGCTCACTTCCACTTATGGCCAGGTGTTCTAGTATTTAAACTAATACTGAAATAGCAATTTGGTTGAACAGTATCCAGACCTGTTAGAATCTTATATACCTGGATCATGTCCCCCTTAGTCTCCTTTGCTTGAGGCTAATCAGATTCAGCTCAGCTAACCTCTCCTCATAAGACATTCCTCTAAAACCAGGAATAATTCTTGTAGCCCTCCGTTGTACCTTTTCTAAGGCAGCAATGTCCTTCTTAAAGTATGGTGACCAAACCTGCACATAATATTCTAGGTGGGTCTTACCAAGGAATTATATAAATGTAACATCACCTCCCTTGACTTAAACTCCACACACCTAGAGATGTAACCCATACATCCTATTAGCCTTTTTTATTGCTTCCCCACACTGGTGAGAGTGGGACATGGAAGCATCAACATACACACTGAGGTCTTTCTCATAATCAACTACGTTTATTTCAGTGGAACCCATAAAATATCTGTACTTTATATTTCTGCTCTCTGCATAGATCAGGTATCAACCCAGTCGCTAATTAAATCAAGATTACGCCTGTCAAAGTATTCCATCTCAGCAATTTAAAGTCACCTTAGTATTTCCAGTAACGCTGTAAGTATATGTTGACCCAACCTCCTTACCGTGTCTGGCTAATTAGTGGCTCATCAAGTTATTTAACTAATGCTGGTTTTTTTACTTACAGTACGTGAGCTGGTGGTGATATTTAGCATGAAATGGCTGGGGTGCCCCTGAGGTGAGGTTTGTAAATTTTTGCAAGTAAATTCTTTTTACTTCTTACTATTATTTTGATACTGTTCATTCTAATGTTAAATTGTATTTTTGCACAAACGTAGACTCGCTTCCCGGTAAGATTAAGATTAAACATTTGATTTGACTGCCTGTGACTTTTGCACAGTACTGGATGTCACTCAAATAAGACTAATAACTGATTAAAGTCAGAGAACCACAACAATTTCATTACTCTGGAGCAGGATTTAAGCAGCAGACATTTTAGTATTGCAGCTGTAGCTCTCTTTCCGAAAAGAAGGAAATAGCAAACCAGTCACCATGTCTAGCCATCACATCAAAGGCAGCAAAAATCTCATTCAATCCATTCAGCACTGCAAGAAAATACACTGTGTCAAGTAAGAAATTACACTGGGAAGAAAAGTGGAACATAAGTTGTTTACCTGTTACTGCAACAGCACAATGGCAATGTTTAGATTCTAATTTATTTATTTGACATGGGGAAGTATTCCATTTTCTCAGTGTGCTGTTCTATTAAGTAAGGCAAGTCTTGAAGAATTTCGGGTGAAACTCCAGGGAGACAGCCTTAAATGCGGACATTGGTGTGTAACTGAATGCCATGTGATGGACTCTTATCCCATCCTCTGCGTTTGCTACATTGTTCCCTGTGCTTCCTGGTTTAGACTGTGGGCAAGACTGTCAAAGGGTGAATCACTCTTCAAGTAGAAAATTGCAATCAATCAAAATTCATCTGTGAATGCACAGATGTGTAGAAATTATAAACCGAAATTATAACAGCCGAGCACACAGGGCAGAGTTTTGTATTCAGGGGGTACAACTTAATTTAAATGTAATGGTCAAGTTTTTAGGGGGGCACGAAGTAAGCTAAATTTAATATTTAGGGGGTACACCTCCCTTCATCCCACCTGGTTCTTGCGTCCCTGGGAATGGTGGTATTAATTTTTTTTCCCCCTCTCATTTTAAAGAGTGGAAGATGTTTATATAAGCTTTGTAGATTGTCGAGATGCCAGCAGTTTCCTTCAGAATGTCCAGATAGATGGTTCAGTGGGTGCTATGCTCAGCCTAACATTACACATGCAGTGTGTCGGTGTTTCATGAGAATCCTCCGCCCTCCACCATCAATAACAGGCTTTTGGAAACAACCTGCACGATTTTCTCATTTCCATGCCACCCCCTCTGAAAAAAAAGAAGTACAATTTCACATTCACAGTGCAACATCCACTCTGTTCCTTTCTCTGTTGTGTTGACAAAAATCGGCAAAGCCTGCCTAAACTGTCACAGAATTCAAAGACAATAGCAAGACTTCAAACCCCCCCCCCCGACATGCACCACCTTACGTGTTGAAAGCAGCACCGTATGCCTTCACCTTTTCAGCCACTCCGAAATATCCCAGAATGCTTTGAGGAGCAGTGAAACTCCACTATTTCGACAAAGCAGAAAAACAAAAAAAAAAACCTCACAACCACAGTACGGCAGCTGAGGGCAAGTTTAAAAAGTCTGGATACATGATAAACAGTTACGTCCTTCTCCAGACATAGAAAGGGCATCTATCTTATATCAAAGAAAAAAATATATTTATTATAATTTTAACCAGATAAGTCCTTGGAAGAGGAATGGGTGGGCTTAATTTTCATGCTATTTCCTTAAAATTCAAACGATTAAAAGCTTGAAAGGTGAGCAGACTACACCGATTGTCATGAAGGCCTTACCACACATTACTTCATCCAGTCTGCAAAATATGCTGAAAAAAAATATTATTCTACACGTTTTGTAATTGGGTTCAGATATCAGGGCAAAGAAAAATGAACAGGAACCCAAACAGGAGACCAGAAAGCAAAGGCACACATAAAAATATTTTTTCTATCATATCGAAAAAGAGGAGAGGGGAGTAATGTGTTTAGAAGTCTCTGAAGTAGAGGCTACGCCCTCAGCATGAGTCACACAGAAACGTATTTGTTTCTATTTTTCAATTCTCCAAGACGGAGTGTCGGGAATGAGACTGAACAGGAATGGTGATTAACGGAAAAACGCTTTCTGCCTCGGCCAGCCACAGACCGGGCCGACGCTCCGATCCAGATGGCCCGTTTCCTTGTCAGAAAGACTCGAGCTCACAGAAACATCACATACCTGGCAGGCTCCGACCGCTTTGTTCTTCGGGGGGAGCATATCCACTCGGGGGAGACCACTGGTAGAGGAGACTTTCTTGTCAAGCGAGCAAGTGGTCCGGGGCATAAACATCTGGGAACGGGACAAAGCAAGAGAAGGTGGGGAATTAATCAGCAGGCCTTTGCACACGGTGTGAATGGAACCGCAGTTAATGTGCCCAGCATGTCACTACACAGATTTAAATTAGCTGTTTTTGTACCTGCTGCTCTGGTTGCTCTTTTGATAACAAAAATGTGCGAAAGCTGTGCTCACTTTTTAACACAAACGCTGAATCCCAGTGACGTTCACTGCTCCGACCCTCACATCCGCAATGACAGCACATCAGCCTTACTGGGATGCTGGTGAAGCATCGTGTTGCACTGTATAAAAATGCCTGCCTCCTTTAAATTGGCACTGAATAACTAATACACCTTTTACAGCACGATGTACTGCAACAGCTGCTAAAAGTCAAAGTCTTAATACCAGCAGCAAGACAATATAGAAGAAATTATCTGGTATATTAACTAGAGGGGGCATGAATTATCCCATTTCTACTTAAGCACAAATCCATCCATCGATCTATTTTCTGTACCCAGAGGTGTGAGATAACAGTGCTAACCATTGCACCACAATGCCGCACTGAAGTGCAAATTATGAACAAATATAGTAACTACATGGAATACATTAACAATCATGACTGATTAATGATGACTTGGGATCAGTACATACCTACAACTTAGTTTCTGGTTGATTAATATATTAAGTACGAGCTTACCACTATATTATTTGTGGCCCCTCTAGTACAACGTTACTGAAATTAGTGTTACTAATGCTAAATTCTTCAGTGGAATATTGCTTCTTCTCTCACTGATAAGTTAAAAAAAAGTCTCACCTCTACAATGAGTTCTAGATCAATAAAGTTTAATAGCCAAAGCATTTTGCAGGATTCAAGGTCAAAACAGAATCCAAGTTCCAAACTGATTGAGAGCAAAGGAAACACGGAACCCAAATCATAAGCAGGCAACAATTCAGAAGCCAGAAGTCAATCAGTTGTACAGCAAACCATCGGTTCTGTAACAAACAAGCACAATACCTCACAGAGAGCCTCCTTCAGAGATGATCCTTATGTCCCGCTACGGTTAATTAAGAAAAGTGCAACAGGTGTGAATACTATTTTGGTGAGGCAGGGTGTGGTCTGGCTGGACCTGGCTGCTGGGACATGCGCTGTCTTCGGATCGGAAGTAGGAGCCAGAGCCGAGAAATCGGTTGGACTCGGGATTTATTAGCGAACAATTAAAAAACCACGAGGCAAAGTGAAAGACGGACATCAGACGTTAATGACTTCAATGACCGGACTGGGGAAAACAGACCTATCGCAGACTGAAATACATTGGACTAATGACAGCAACAAGAAACAGCTGGTAAACACGGGGAATCCACAAGAGGTAGATGAGGGGGCGTGGCACACAGGAGGATCTGACAAGCGGGGCAGGACAGAATTGCTTGGAGCCACTTTTCAGAAGTGGAATAAATGCTGGAAGGCTGCAGATTATAGCCAGACTCATATCTGTGACCTGAAAGGTCAAAAGATCCTTGCACAACTTACATTCTTTGCAATTAACCTTTAATGGACATATAATGATTAATGGGAAAATGCCTGAAACAAGAATACTAAAAAAAATAGCATTTTTGGTATATACAGCACCTCTTCTAACCCTTGCACATGCATACATATGCATAAATAGATTAAAAATACAACACAAGCATGACATCTAAGAACAGCAGAATTTAACTTGATCGGTATCTTTTATCGGCTGAGAAAAACAAAAAGCAGAAGGACCGTCCATTTCTATGTATTTTTTTTTTTTTTTTGCCGAATGGAAAGATTTATAGTCCACTTAAGATTTCTTACTCCCTCCGCTTTCCCGCGGTGTTGAAGCCGTTCCTCTGGAGTTTAATAAAACCCTTTTACGGCAGTGCTGGGGTTTGTGCTAACAGCATCATTAACGTGCCAGGATATTTCGCCGGGGCTTCGGAGCAGCCGCTGAGGCCGTCGCATCAGCAAATAACAGCTGGGAGCCAAACATGTAGCAAAGCCCATTTTCTCTCATTTGGATTTCTCAGGCCAGCAGTTCCTGAAAGATTACAGCTTTTTAAATGAGGAGAGAAAGGAAGGTGTAAAAAGGGGGGTGTCTATATGTGTACATACACACTATATACGATTTCACCAATACGCCAATAAAAAAAAAAAACTACAGATGTAAAGTATTATAAGCATTTGAAGCATTAGTAGAATAATGTCTAATAGGTCTGTATTAGCATTAATGAAGATGATTTCGAGTGTCTTTAAGACTCAACATGATTTATTGGGCTTGTGCAACAAGTGCCCTGGGACTCTTTGAGCTAAATCCAGTACAGGGAATGACAGGGTACAATAAAACAGAATGAAAAATATCAAAAATAAGGATGTGTATGTGCAAAATCACAGTGAGGACACACACTGACACATTATATAGTACAGTTTTTGTGGACCTTAGTTTAAGGAGGCACATTCGTAATGTCTTTATTCACTCTTAATTTAAGTGCTCAGAGTTTAAACTGTTTTTAGAACAGGCTGCACATTGCAGAAAACAGCATACCGCGGAAGCGACATACAAATCCCCAGGAGGCAGCGGGCAGAGTATCTGCTATACACGACCACAACTTACTCGGGAAGATGAAACTTTGGTGGCAGACTGATGGGGCTGTCTTCCTCTTCCTGTGTCAGCCTCAGCTAGCCATAATTACGCTCATCGAGATATAAAAATGAAAGGAGGAAGAGAACGGGGCTCTGATGTTTCTTTTGATGCCGGTCCTCTTCAGATCAGTGAGACCGAGACTGACAGGCAGAACACGATACAACTGAAGGCTTTGTTTGTCTGGTTGCTCCTTCGCTTTTCATCACGCCTGAGAAACAGGAGCTGCTCCCTGAAAATGATCTCTGAGATTCTTAAGGGGGAATCATCAGGATTAAACCATCTCCTTAGACTTTTAAGCCCGGTTTGGTCAATCTTAACCCGCTTTGTATCCCCTGAAGGATTTGGTTGAAGATATTTTTCAGTACAGTTATATATCCACATCTTATTATTGTTGTCGTCGTAATAATATTAATGGCCTTAATTATACTTCATTAATATCATTATCTCCTCTTATATGTTCATATCATTACTATAATGATGAAAACTTCCAGAGTAAGAATACAGTTTTATTTTTCAAAATAAGTAGCCATTAATCGCTAACCAGTTATATAGGAGCAAAATTGACACATAAGAATAAAAAAGATTAATTATTTATCTCCCTCACTGCTGTCCTCCTCTGTATCTGTATCTATATCTGTATCTGATCTTTCTTCCTCCGGTTCTGTTTCAGACTTGCACTTCCTCCGTCTGCCCTAAGGGTCGGGTCCAGTAGCCTTGTTTGTTTCCTAGCAGGCGCATTGCATCATTACTGTCGTTATCTGTTATAATGAGTTATAATGTTATGATGAGGACGTTACTCTTCATGCTTCCAAACTCCAATCAATGCAATGGCAACTGATTCACCTGCATGAGAAGCCCTGGTCGGATTTAGTGACGCATGCTGAGCTTTGCCAGGGGGCTGGAAGGTGAAGACACGCAGATAATCCAATAAATGATGTTGTCAGTCCTCGTTTTACTGCAGCCACCGAAGTTAGTGGACTTTCTTGCCTTACCCACAATTCCCTTAAGTTTCTGAATTGTTCTGTTCATCTTCGTCGAAATTAGACTGCTGACTAGGGCTGATCCTAATGTTTTAAACTTGGGTTCAAATACGCTTTACTTAAAGGCAACAGAGTCACATAGTCGTATTGACATTCCTGTGTCTTTAAACATGCACACCAAAGCCTTTTCACACTTGTGGGTTTGAAGTGTATTCATAAACCTTTAGTTGGGAATGCATCATGGAGCCCACGCCTTGGTCAGAACTATTTTTGTTGCATAATCTTTCTTGGTCCCTCACCTTTCCTTAGAATGTTAAGTAAACTTGTTAATGTAAGCTTCTTATGCGAACTTCTAAATTTGTGTGACTCTTCCCCAAATGGAAAGCTCCACAAATTAGACCAGCGCCGTCCACAGAAACATTCCTGCTTTTGTTGGAAACAAGGTCATATTCAAAGTAATCCCATATTAGACTTTCTTTCTATCTTACTGATTTTGCCAATTTGTATGAGAAACAGGTTCACAATTTGTTGGTTGTTGTTAGTTTCAAGCAGACCTTCATCTCACCTTTCACCTATAAAACACATCGCCACCTTCTGGTCGTTTAGAATCTGCAGCATGATTTTATTAAGATCTCTTTTGTGGGCTAAAATTAAGAAAAGCAACATTTTTCCCCATAATCCTGTATATGATTTGTATTTTATTGGACAGAGTTTTAGTTTCATTTTAGATTTGTTGTTTTTCCTTTTGTATTTCAGTTAATGAGAATGTTTTTTGGTTATAGTTTTTGTGGCAGTTTTTCATCAACAGACAAAACTTACCCTTGCAACTTTAACTATGGACACTTTATGTTAAGTCACTATTATCTGCAAAAGTCGTTTATATGCATTTAAAAAAAAAAATTCTTTGGATACTGTAAGTATAGGGATGAAATAATATGTTTAAAATGTTACAAAAGGCAATCAAAAGTCATTCAGCTGTACTCACTCGGCTTCTCAGCTGTAGAATAATAAGGTACATGGGTGCAATGGAAATGGAAACATTTAGGTTAAATTGCTTTTTGGTGTGTTTAACAATGCTTGACAAAGCCTCTGGATTATAGAAAAATTCTATGGTAACTGAAAAGTTCTACTGACTGCTTTATGGAGTTAATGTAGCTTTCCCAAATGAAAATGATCTTTTGTGCTAAAAAAATAAAGTTTTAATGGCTTGCCAGAGCAAATTCAGTATGGCAGTTAACAGCGAAGTGAGTAACGGGGGTTGATATCCAATTAAGAGAGTCTTTACAGGTTTAATGAGTGGTGATAAATTTCAAATCCATCTATTTGGCACATTTTAATTAGCTACAATTGCAAACAGGGTGACCTTTGGGTCGTGCTGTTTTAGTGATTTACAAGTAAAGGTTAGTAATTTATTTATATCGGATATATAAAAATGCTGACTATGGAAACATACGTTATTGATTTTGATTATATCCATCATAAAAATGTGAAGGTCACAACAATATATACTTGTATATAATGGAGCAATCATAATTTTTATTGTAGTGGGTCATTGAATTAATTATTCCATGGACCATGTAACACTAATTCCCTGGCTGACCTCCACCATATTGTTATTTATGGTCTACAATCAAATCTGGAAAGCGAGGTATTTATAATCCAATTTCATGTAATTAACACTGAACAATATCCCCCTCAAAAGTGTTTTTATAATATTTTTGAAATAAATCCATGAGTTTTGTGTTTTCTTTTGCATTGTGTTTGGTCTCTCACACACACACACGCACGTGCACACACACGCACACACACGCGTGCACACACACACACGCACACACACTAATGGTCATTCTGAGTTGCTCATTCACCAGAACAGCTCATCTTTTTTCTTTCACAAGGAACATAAGGAATCTTTTAAACATGAAGCAAGAATGCTTCTCCCTAAGCTAACATGACAAATCTGCATTTATTCAATCTAACAGCAAACAGGAAATCCTGTTGGCATACAACTGCATGACAAAGAAATCATTTTGTAATTACAGACTCACTTGCAGTGCTCTCTTGTACGGCATGTTTCGTCCAAAACTGATGTAAAAACAGGAATTAGACGTGCTGGAAACTCACGCCGGTGGGGAGACTCCGTGCGCACGAGCAGTCACCTGAGCTGAAAGTCATTGGCTTCGGCAAATGATGGATAATCAAGCAACTGCATTCCTGTATCTGCAGTCTAAGGGAATCATTCCACTGATTTAGTTACCATTGATCGCAGGCTGGTGTCTGGGACGGCAGCTGCATGGTACTGTTTCAAAGGAAGTTCCCTTTCTTCAGCACATCACCTTCTGCATGCCCAGGAAGACAACGTCATATGGTTTATAATGAACCCGATAGAGCAAGGCGCAGTGCCCCTGACAGTGCTTGCCTTAAACCCAAATCCAGAGTCTCTTGCATCATTTCAACCAGCACTTGTTATTTCCAATTTCGGGAGGATGCAACAGCCTGGTGCAACGGCTACTGAACATGTCATTATATAAAATGCGCTAGAGACATTCGGCTTAAACTGCAGTTATCTGTTCATAATAACGGCTTAGATACGTTTAGGCCTATTTCTTTATATTAAAGAGTCATACAAGAAGGTTTTTATATAAAATGAAAATTGTGATTATAAAGTTTTTGAACGGTCATAGTGCTGTACCATTAATTGAGTTTTTTTATATAAAAATATTATTATGTGAATGAATGTTTCTCCCAAAAGAAAATAAATGAATTGATGAACAAATAAAGTAATACTTCTACAGTATTTATATACGTGTGTGTGTGTGTGTGTGTGGCTCAGATGTTAGTTACATTGTGGCGAACAAATGTACACATGATGTGACACAAAGCTGTTATTTTGATGTTTTTTTGGTCCCCACAAGGGGAAATTCAATTTTATGAAAATCTATGACTGCAATCAAAAAACTAACAATGCCAAAAAACATGCACATTGTTTAGTTACTTTTTGTTACGGTTTGGGCTGGGTTGGAGATAAGTTCAAGATTGTCATTGTTGGGATTAGAATTCTGCCTACAAAGATACAAGTACAGGTGTGTGTGTGTGTGTGTGTGTGTGTGTGTGTGTGTGTGTGTGTGTGTGTGTGTGTGTGTGTGTAAATATACATAGGATATACCAGGGCTCTTCAACTCTGGACCTTGATTCCAAATCCAGGCCTTGTTTTCAGTTCTTCCACATGTGTAGTTTAATAATTACTGATTCTGATTGGCCAGAGGCTTCACGTCTGGCTCACAGGTTAAGGAAGGCTGGAAAATCAGCAGGACTCAGACCCTGAGGACCGTGAGTTGAATAGCCCTGGGATATACAGTATATATGAATGCTTTGTGATAAGTAGCTCATACTTTATATATTAATTTATTAATTACATAATTTTTTAATTAATATATTAATTTATTTAACTACATGGAAACCTTTTTTGAATCCCATTCACGTTAACTGAAAATGATACTGTTTTTAACAGTTTGCATTTCATTTCACTCGAACATCAAGGTAAGTGCAAATAGTGCTCAAAAAAAATGAATGATCACAAAACTAATTGAATTCCAAAAATGAGGCAATTCCTGCATATGTAATGGCTTTTAGTGCTAAATTAAAGTCATGGTGCACAGCTCTGGGAAGAAAACGTATGATTAACTTTCCCCTGCCTGACTGAGACAAACGACTTGGCCGCAATATGCTGCATAACACGAGAAACGGCCGCGTCGATAGAAATGTCAAAGCACAGCCGAGGAGGGACAGCCGTGATGCTCTGGCCCGTTCAGCACCGGTCCTGATATTTCCACATCTGCTAAACAGCTTAACGTACAGATGTTACAGATGATGGGTATAGCTTTCCACGCTCGGCTCCCTGTGACGGCTTTGTTGCTATTATTAATGAAGGATTTCTTCTTAAATGTTTCTAATTTCTTCTACGCTAATTAGGCTAGCACTCATGTGATTTCCCCTGAATCTCACTAGATGTGCTTGATGGTAAATAATAATTTGTTTATATGGTTGAATTTTTTTTTTTTTTTTTTTAAATAATTTTTAATTACATTTTTAAATGTAACTCTTACAACAGCTAACAGTGTTTTGCATTCAATAACTCTTATATACATAATAATGACGTTATAACAACCCAAAACATAATAAAGAAATTAAGCCTAAATTAAGTAGAATGACGTCTTAAATACTAAGTTGGTTTAAAATGTCTGCATATTTATTCTATTTATTTGACAAATATTATGCCAAATAATCCCTCTATTGTCTTATAATATGCCAATAATCCTACTCTTCTCCAATAATACAAAACATGCAGTTTAATTGAAGGGTGTTAATTGCCTGTAGTGTGCAATCATGTTCTCTGTGTCCCATGCTTCCTGGAATAAAGTCTAGGCTCTGTACCTCTGTGCTGGATCAGCAGTTATGGGAAATAAATGCATGTAATGTCATATTGCTACAGTCTTAAAATGACATGCAGGTATATGTTGAAACAGTAATTTGTCAAATATAGTACGTCTTTTGTCCGAGTTGTTATTTTTGTTGGATTTATTTTTTGTTTTCTGTCACAGTCCATCAATGCCACTCTTCCGTTCAGCACTTTGATATCTTGAAACATACATCAAGTATGTTTTAGCAGCTTCGACACTTGATGTAGTCTATTTGAAACAGAGGTGCTTTTGTTAACTTTTCTGCAACGTGAGCAAAATGAAATTGACGCTACAGACTACCGGGAAAGCAGCCGTGACAAATATTGACAGCTGTACCCTTTAGGAGGCATTTGTAGCTTAAAGATACTCTCTGTCCTAGCTGTGTACAGTGTGAACTTATCGTCGGGGGGTTTTAATGTGATGCCCAATAGGGTGTCATCAGAATTTAAACTGGGTATATTATAATGTACCATGAAGTTACTGCTACCCTTGCCTGACATTACAGATCTTTATATAGATAGCATTTTATTCCAAGGATCTACTTGACTAATGTATTCCACCTCTGGGCATTTCTTACCCAACGAAGAAGAAGCGATGGAAATTCAATACCCCGCCATCTACAAAAAAGCTTCAATTGAAGATGTTTTACTAAAAATGCCCAAGGGGAAGCTGTCACTGAAGAGAGATGAGGCTGCCCTTTTCGTTATTCATTTTTATCACATAGTGTATTTGTACTCACAAAATTAGGAAGTTAATGTCAATATCCATCCCGGGGGATTTGGGAAGAGGAAAGATGGCTGGTCGCTTGGCTCTTCTGAACAGTGGATTCAGGCTTCAGCATTTGCATAAATGCAGAGTGTGACCCGCTTCAGCTTCAATGAACTGCTCGAGCCGTCCGGAGCTTTGGGGAGAGAGAGCACAGCGCACGATACTGCAGCGTTTGTACCAGAACTGCTCTGAAATATGTCATACATTATTTCAGCATTTAGCCTTTTGATTGAATCACATTATGCAGCACTTTCTGCATTGGCTTGGTGCCCCATCCTGGGTTACTCTCTGCCTCGCGCCCTTAGCTTCTGAGACACGTTTCGGCTGCCCCCGACCCTGCATGGGACAAGCAGGTATAGCAAAGAGATGGGTATAGCACTTCTTATAACAATTCTGATTTTGAATTCGTGCTTGTTGTGTTAAGTGAGAAATATTGCCTGTTACCCGTTACTCAATAAAAGCCCATATTGATACCATCACGATACACCGTGCGAAAAATTTACTTACGTTTCTGCAATATATCACCAAAACACCGCCACTTATAAGTGATGCCCACCGAAGATTTATTCTGTAATGTAACGCATAGCTGGCCCGGCGAAGAAGTAAGCTGGAAAACAAGTGGGAAGAGCCCAAATTTTTCCATCCTGATTGTTTTGCCTATAGAGAATAAGAGACCCGGACCAAGATCACTTGGTGGAAAAATAAGTAGGTGATGCTGGTGTCAGAGTGGAAAAGCAACAGGCCAGCATGACAGGCATAGATGCTTTCTTTTCTGACACTTGAATTTACCAGCAAATACATTTGTTTTTTGGAGTAAAACACTGGTTGTCCAACTTTTTCAGGTTTTTAACAGTTTTTTTTTTCCCAAAATATCTCAAGCTGTCTTGGCTGGTGGTTTATGTAATTTTAATTGCTTTATTTGCTTTTCATTAACACACCATAAAGGGTTCAATAATAATAATAAATGTTAAAGAAAACATAGAAAAGTACCTCTCACAAATTGTCCATCTATCCAATTCTGTAAGATATAATAATTGCAAATTCACCAGACACCCACATGCACTTCCGACTTTCATTAAGCTATAAGGCATCAGTTAAAAGGCCAAAAACGTCAAAAGCATTACAACATCAACTTAAATCTTCAGTTTCAATGTGTACAGGTACAGTTCAGACTTAACAAGGACATCAACTGGAGTTTTCACACAAATACAAATCATAAAGAGAAACAATTGTCATTATACAAAAACAAATTGGCTAGTGATTCCATAAAGATATTACCTTGTTCACTGTCAGACAGGATGTAAAACTGAACATTTTCCCTTATATCATGAGGTTGTTCTCTCATGACCAGTGTTGCATATTCCCACCAATGTATCACAAGTGTTCATTTAGCAACTCTAACCATCAGTGGGAAACAGTGTTGAGAAAATAAAAGACCCATCAAATCACTGAAATCCGTAACACAGTGGTGTGAGACTCCAGTCCTGGCGGGCCAGAGCCCTACACAGTTTTTGGTTTTATGGTGGAACAGGGAAAGAACTAAGCTACACAAGGCTCCACCCCGCTCCCCCAGGACCGCAGTTCGACACCCCTGCCGTAAGAGGTAGAAACCCCATAAAATACAACAGACATTCATACATTTCATAACCACACAGGAGGCTATTTACAACATTATTTGCTTAAATATGTGAACCCACAGACTGAGAAAAGCCAGAGAATTACCTTCAAAACAATATTAAGCTCAATCCTTACAATACACAAACACAGTTCTTAGGTAAAAGCACAACATGTCAAACATAAAAGGAATGGCATTTTTATAATAAATTCTTTAAAAAAAAAATGGTTCAATTCATACCAAAAAGCATAGCTTTACAATACGCACAAGGTCCTCCTGCTTTTAGCAGTGTAACTAATAAACTGTGTATCACGGGAATCCTCCTTCTCCGGATCTGAGCATCCAGCAGTATGTACTGAATGGCATACTCTGAGCTTCAACAATTAATGCTAAATCTTTCAGTTCTTATAAATGGCACCATATATAAGCAGAGAGGCAAGAGTCCGCAAAATCAATTTACAGACGTGTGTATCAGCAAGCCTCACTCCTGTTGCTGAGAGATTTCAGGATTGTATGTCAAATCCAGTGAAATAACCACAGCTGGTGTGGACTATACACTTGGCATGTGGCTTTTAGCTGTTGGAAAATGCCGTTTATTGAGTCATCCGCAGAGCAAAAAATTGGCAAACAAAGGTTTCTTTGCCGAATCATTGAATGATGTCTTTTGTTTTGTGGAGGACAGAGGTGGATAGTTCAGGTCCAGCAAATAACAATCCAGTCCAAGATTTTGTTTCCACCAACAAACTGGTTGATCGAAACGAAATCTCAGTCTCTGGTGTAGGTTCTCTTACAGATGATGGGATGATTAGCAGCCTTCATCAATATGCTTCCACAGGGTTGGGCTTATATAAAGCTTTTATACAGTAAATGTCCTCTGTCATACATAATCGTGCTTTTTTAATGCTATCTTTATGTTCAGTGTAGGCCATGATGTCACAGCGGGTAACGCTATTGCCTCACTCCTCCGGGGCTGCAGTTCTGAGTTCTTTGTGTGTGAAGTCTCCCCTGTGCTTTTGTGGGTTTAGTCCAGTTGCTTCCAGTCATCTAGAAACATGCAACTATGCAAACTGGCATCTCTCAGTCGCCCATAGTGTGCGCCACGTGATGGAATCCTGTCCAGAGCGCCCCCTGCCTGGTGCTCAGTGCTTTCTGGGACAGACTCCAGGTTCACCACAGCCCAGTACTAAAGTAGCAATGGAAAACAGATTGCCCACGTTCCACATGCCCACATGCATGCAGATATATCAAGTGTGCTTTCACTTTGGGGAAGGCATGGTGACCTTCTGCCCTTGATCTGCATGTTTATAGCAGGCATGTTCTCCCTGTTTGGTTTCCTCTGGGAACATAGGTTTAATTCAAGTTGAAAAACATGTTGCGTATACCATACATAACAGACAAACTACGACGAGGTGCGTGGTTATAGAAAAATAATCAATGACACCTCAGTGTACTTGCGATAACCATGTTGTAGTTGATTTTTTTCGTATAATGGCACACCTCGAAGTGGTTTATCCCACTTATAAGAACAAAAGATAATAATAGAATAAACTAGTTAT
>JAODKE010000015.1:13146993-13164321 GCA_026779605.1 Mormyrus hasselquistii
TTTCGTATAATGGCACACCTCGAAGTGGTTTATCCCACTTATAAGAACAAAAGATAATAATAGAATAAACTAGTTATGGTTAAGTTTTCAGAAGAAAATTATTTTTAATTTAATTAACATTTAATAATGTTCCAATGTGCTCTTAAAATATAGCCCCTATAAGGATAGAAAGTCCGTTATGTTACCATAGAAACCATCAACAGACTAGGGCTTGTGCTTTGCAAACCAATGAAAATTATGCTGATGAGAATGACTGCCTGTTTATGAGTAAAAAGCCACACTGGTCTACAAATTAACATGTCTAATAAGACGCAAATACACATTATCATAGAACAGTTATCAGGTTGGTGGAACTACCTCACATGAAAAGAATCGACACCCATGTGACACCGCTGGACCAATAAGAAAAATAGCATTTACTAAAGCTGCGGTATAATGTGCTTTATTTCTGACAGCCTGCGAATGTTGCTGCAGGATTTAATGCATGTTTTTGTAATGCTTCCCAGCCATTTACTGTACACTGTTTTTTGCATGGGGTGACTACATATGGCACTTTGTAGAAAGTGTTTCCAGAAACCCTGGTGATTTTCAAAATGCATTCACTGTTGAAAGCTGTTGGATAACGCCAGTCAGACAAAGGCAACGGAAGAAGCATAGAAAGTTTTCGGACTAATTAACATTCCCAAAGGGAGGACACAAGATATATGCCTCCTTTATTTATTTATAATGGAAAGCTATACACAGCTTTATATAAAAGAATACTGCTCATGATTAGGTTAGTCTAAGCAGTTATTCAATATGACTAAAACAATTTCAACATTACTTCCTTTTAAAATGTCACGGTGTGGTAAGAAAAGACAAACTAATTTAAAATGGAATGTAAGCAAGGAACTGAATGTTGCAGCTGCGAAGAGATAGGGTTAGAGGAGGGATGTCAAATTTCCATTCCTCAGGGTGGAGGGGGGGGCCCTGTGTACCTTAGCTCTTTCCCTGTTCCTCCATAAATGATTCAGCTCAAGAGCTGCGTGGTAATTAGCACAAGGAGTTGAATCAGGTGTGTTAAATGAGGGTAAACCAAAAATGTGCAGGGCTCCGGAGTTTAATACCCCTGGGTTAGAGGAAGACTGTGCCTCCCAGTAAAAGTTCTGGAGATCCTCAGGAAATAATGAGAGATGCACCGACCAGTATAGTTTTTTGTGGTCTCTCCTCTCCTCTGTGATCCTATACTCCTATATCCCCCCCCCCCACCTTTTTGCTTTACTTTATGGTTAGAGTTAAGGGAAGATGGGGTCAGGGTTAGTAATTGAGGTGATGTGGTGGATCACTGGTCAGTTCTGTCGCATCAAACCTGCACGGATGCTGGTTCAATTCCCAGCCCGTCTCTCTGTGTGGATTTTGCATTTTCTATCCACGGGTTTCCACCCATAGTCCAGAGGCAGATGATAAGGCAAATCGGTGCCTGTAAATTGCCCGTACTGCGTGTGAGCCTTGTGATAGACCACCAGCCCATCCTCAGTGTCCGGTGCTACCTGATATAAGGCTTCAGGGTCACTGTGACCATGCACTAGGTAAGTGATTATGGAAGATAAATGGATTACAGTGTATCACAAAGCAAGGCCAGCCATGTCCTTTATTTACACATTGTCCCACTTACTGTTTTTTTGGGTTATGTGGACGAGATGGGGCTACATCCCTTTTGTATTTTACACTAATTTTATTAAAATTAAGATAGAGTAGTCTTTCACTTTTCAGGCCGGATGAGACGGACTTCCCGTTGAGATAATTCCCATGACAGCATGCTTACTTTCTCCTGAGACTTATTACCTGGGTTTTTTCGGCCTGGACTCATTATGAGATTCTCACCCGCACAATGAAGGCAGGAAACATGATCTCATCCCTATCACAGCCCTGTCTAAGCTCTAACCTCTCAGTCATCTGCTTAAGCTGCCACGTAATGCCCTTCTTTATTTGCTTAAGGTTTCATTTGCAAGAAAAGCAAATGGCAATCAAATAATCAAATTACGGAAACGTCGCCAAAATGACGCGATTTAATCTGCCCGTTTGTTTCTTCACTCGAGCTGGAATACGCGTAACTCTTCGTAAACATCACGACCGAAACGGCTCATGTGAAATCCAGCACTTCGATACACGGAACACAATCCCGAACATGTCCAGGTCTTGACGCTAAGATCGCTATAGACACCGGTTGGAGGAGTACATGCATCCTATTCCTCACGTACTTCCAAGACAAGCAGGAACAAAAATACCCCCGATGATGTCAAAGGGTTATACCTTCAATAAATAGAGCGCATGCTCTCTGAAAGCATATCTGATCATATGCAAAACAAAAACACATCTACTGTAGGTGGTCTTTTCCCCTCCAAGTCTTCTCAACCTTCTCACGTCTTCTTTTCTCGAGCCACCTTATCCTGTAACTGCAGTTATATAATTCTTTATAATCACCAGGATCTCCTGTTTGCTTAAAGCTGACGGTTCCTACAGCTTCATGCTGCCTGGTACCTATGAACTCCCCCCTCCACTTCCTCTCATCTCAAGGGGCCCATGGTATCCTTAGTGGCTGCAAATGCTCCCACCCCTATAACGAGAATATTCCACATATCGGACCCATCGGTTAGTCATTCATTCTCCTATCTCCGGTTGATGTGCTTCACCCAAACAGGAATCTTCACTCGTCAACTATGTTACTTCTCCAGCACTCAAGAAATTTTAGTAGTTAACCTGTAATTGTTCAAGTTGCCATGGCAACATACAGACAAACTGAATATTCCATTCTAAACTTTTTAAAATACAAAATGCAATAATTTTTGGTCTTGTTTATCTTCCTACGCACATTTGACACACACTTATATTACAGACATTTTAGCTCATACGGAAGTAAATGAGTTCATGCAGTAATTTAGAAAAAAGGCACCATCACCAAAGTGCCAGTCAAAAAGAAAAATGAACTCACTGATTCTGAAATGTTTATATTGTATATAATGCTTCATGATATTTTTATACATTGCTTAAATATTTCATATGGGGTGTCATAAACGCCACTGAAGCGGAAGCCATTGATATTTTAAATTTCAAAACTGACTTACAATGACCAAGACTGAGGTGTATACTCAGTAGAGTGATGCCATTTACAGGCAGGACACTTTTATCTTTTTTATCAATTTTGTCCCATTTCAATATGTTTGTATTTAAATCAAATATACGTGTATTATTTTAAATTTCACAATTGCCCATTTTCACCTTTAGAATCAGCACTGCCTGTTTTTATCAGACTAGATATCAGACACAGACCCTTCCCACTGGGAGAATTCTTGAGGCTGATCACATCTAGAACGCATTGATTGAGGCCAGATCTCTGAGAAGAGCCAGTCAGGAGATTCCCCTACATATTGAAATAAAGCTCAGCTTCATTTCCGCCGATCCCGTGAAGCTGATAACCGGCCCCCGTGAGCTCCGTTATTACGGCACCGACAGACGACCACTGAATTTATGTGGAAGGGATCGTTTGGATTTATCTGAATGGCTTATTTGTCACGGTGGACTCGTGCCTGTACTGTATGATTTCAAAGCTAATCATTTTCTACATTTAATGTGCCTTCGCTTTGTTTCAAAGTACTATTATCAGAATTTTAATAATTCCATCCATCCAAGTGTCACCTCTGGTTCGGTACCCGGTGATAGGGGGAGCTGGAGCCTGTCCCATCCCATGCAGCACAGGGCATAGGAAAGAGGAATATTCCGGATGTAAATAACTGAATAGATGCATCCAAACAGGAAACATTTAATTCATATTCAAGTGCAGTCTAACATATTGCTGAACATAATGGCATTTATTCCTCAAATATTGCGCCGCCGTCGAAATTTAAATTAAAACTTAACGTACCTAAATATAATCATAACGCCAACTTCAAATAAAATTTGGGACACGTTGCAGTGCCAGATTTGTAGTTTTGCGCGACTAAAAAAAGTTTCTGAATGCAAGGTACTTCAAACATGTTTTAAAAGATTGTTCTCTCTCAAGATCCACATTTGGACTTTCCACTCATAAGGAATATTCAATTAATCCGACCATCAGCCCGACAATTTTCCATTTCATTTATCTGGATGATGGCAATGGATGGGAACAGGTCAAAAACATGAAATTCTCGGATTCAAAAGCTTTCTCAGGTGCTTTCATACAAGAAAGCTAAGAAAACCATGACTGAAAGCACGCTTATAATAATCCTTATAATGCAGGCAGACACCATCATAATACCTCACAAAGGTGAGATGTGATACTGAAAAGTTATGGTATGTCAAGGTCTTCTTATAAGAAGTGTGCGGTCAGTGTTTATTTTTTTTATTTTTGTTTTAAGAGAGCACAACAATGGCTGTTTGTCTCCAGGCTGATTTTACAGATGCTGTCGAGCGTCGGGCCTCTTGTTCCCGCAGATTACAGTGATGAGACACGTGACGCTTTGAAGAGATGCAGGAGAAGCAGCCTGAGGAAACGCTACGTGTGTTTGCCTGAAAAGATCCCCGACGAACGCGCTTTAAGTTGTGTGAATGGCCGAAACAGCACAAAACCACCTGAAAAGCAGGATGCCCTCTTTGTGTCTTAAAGGACCTCAAGGAACAGCACATTAGTTGAGTTAAAAGAGATGGGAGCTGTTAATGAGCCACTCCAATGTTCTCGGGGACTAATAATTCAAGCATCCCTGACACTGGTAAAACCTTCTAGAAAACACAACTGCGAGCTGCGCCTGCGAAGCAAGGAAAAACTACCGAAATAGGAATGGCATGCGGAAAAACATAACATGCTGAAGCGTATATATTATACACACTTTAAAATTTTGCAGCTTTGCTTAGTTATATAATTGATAAATGGCACGTTTTCAGTTCCCACGTCAGTCAGAAATCCTTTTCGGCAATCCCGAAAAGTGCGTAAGATTGCAGAGGGTCAAGGTGCCCCGCCCCCACCGCAAAGACTGAAAAGGTGGGGAGACTGATCAATGAACAGAGAAGGGTTTTTGTAACCTGCAAAGAAAGTGGGAGTATCCTTTAGTAGACGTGACATCATGTTTCCCCCTTTTCCACTTTTATGCCGTTTCATCCTGCCAGTTCAGAAGGGGAGCAATGGAGTAAGCGGCTTGGAAAGAGAGCCGTCGCGAGCGGGCAGGTTATAAGCAGATGGTATAAAAGTGGAAGACGATGTAGCCAACGGGGGATGGGGGGATGTGGGAGAGGACAGGAGAACTATGGAGGAGTGAGAGAGGAGAGCGTGGTGGAGGACAAAAGTTAAAATAGGTGAAGGGTTTTGCTGGGGCCACTGGAACGACTGCTGGTGGTGCTGGAAACGTGACGTGAAATCGAGGCCTCTTCCTCCATACTGAACGTCTGCATTAGTGTGATGAAAGCAGCTGAATTGTATTAAATTATGCATATTATCCCCACCAATAAGTTTGACAAAAAAGCAGTTTTTTTTTTTTAATGATCACATTGAAAGGTCATTACCAGACATTGGATTGTGAATGAATAATTTTACCGAGTCATTTTAGACGTAGCACTTCAATGTGATATCGGCCAGTGTGGCGACGAGTTGTTTGGATAAAAAGAACGCACAGATGGCTCTCGTTCGGAAAACCTGATGAGCTCCAAAGGCTAAAAGATGATAAGATGGCTTCTGGGTAGTTCTGGCGGTCCCTCAGGATGAACCACCTGTAGTCACCCAAAGCAGAACCGTAATCGCTTCCCACATTCCATGACGTTACTGTATTTGCTTCAGTAACATTGATGTCTGTAGGCAGAAATAATGCAGAGATTATTCTTTGTACAAAAGAACACATACTGAACCATGAAAGCCATTGTCATATTTTCATATACATAATTACATTCATAACATTAGTAATCGATATTAATTCCCTTGGCTGTAACAGGATTAGTAGTTACGTTTTCACTGTTTAGTGAAATTATTTAAGCATAAACCTGATGTAAGTATTATCTAATTTAAGTAGATGACATGTAAATAACTTTCCTGGAACTAGATATTGTGTGATATTAATTATTATTATTTTATATTTTAAATAAATTAAATTGAGCATTGAATTGTTTGTCAGACACATCACCCAAGTATATTAAACGGTTATCAAGGATTTGACAGTTGTATCTTCAATATAAAATGATCAATATGCGATTTTGCTGAAGCATTAAATATTTCTCATTATTCCTGTACTGCTTGATAATATAACGCAAACTCATATCTCTACTAGTCGGAGAGAAATGCATTGGAATACATTGCTTCTTTGTAATGTAGTCGTAGCAAAAAGCAACACTCCCCATAATTCTGGGGGGGAAAACCCTCCTTGATTTTTGCCAGTCGGTTTTACAAAGAGCGTACTATTTTGACACTTGGTTATACCATGTGCAGACCCCCAGAATACACTATACTGGGCGATCTCCATCCCGTCACATGTGAAGGTTGCGCTCGGCTGCCGTTGATGGCACAGAGCTCTCGAGCAGCCACCCCCCCCCCATACCTCGACTTATCCGGGGGCATGTAGGCTTTTCAGTATGTTGTCATGATACACGTGGTCCGCGGCAGCGAGATAGCAGCGCTCGGCGTTTGCAGGGGGGGGGAGAGCGAGTATGAAATCAAGCATGTTGTCTTTGCTGCGAGAAATGCAGGTCAGGAAAGACTGCCACGCTCCTGTTTTTCGGTATACACTGTTTCCCCGGTGCGTGCATTTCTGAAAATAAAGGAATCGACAACTGAGCGTCTAATCTGAGCGACTAACATGCCGAGAGGGACTGGTGGGAAGAGACTGGCCATTTAAAAGACGTGAACTGGTATCAGAACATGTAAAGCCGGTTCAGTTGTAAGTGATTTTGATTGTTGCATTCTGGCTATGTGGTCTGTAAAGCTGTGTTGTCTTTGACAATGTATTATTTTTATAGTCCCGTTATTACGTTATTTTATGCAATTTATTAAAATTGTTATTTAAGGTACATATTCCGTCAGTTAATTTATTGATTATTTCCGTAATCGTTTTGCTCAACAGATATGAGTAGTGACTTTTACGTAGAAATATATTTTAATGAAGTCTTAACTATGGATTGTTTGGTTGTTTTTTTTCTCAAATAAGTGGAAATTAATAAATTATGTTAGGGTTTATTTTCTGTGTCCTTAGGTGAAAGTTTCCTAACAGTTCGTGGGGACGCTGTCATGATGGCCGGTGTAAGAATGCAGAAGACGCACCGCTTACAAAGAACGAGCGCACATCGCCGCGTCTTCACGCCGAAGATCAGGCAGAAACGAATGCTGCAAATTGGCTTTTTATCCACGGTCGCCTTGATTTTCTTGCCTAACGTCGGTCTGTGGTCATTATACAAAGAAAAGCAGCAGCTGAAGTCACCGGAGACGGTCGAGCAGGCACAGGTAAGGCACCTCGGATGTTAACTTCTCTTGAAGGTTGACAAAAGAGCTCGTTAAGGGTTTTTATCTTTTGCGTCTTACTGGCGGACGTTTACATCTCATAATGTTATATATTACCCATCAATTATCGTGCCAGTCCTCGGTCGTCCTATCTTACGTAGTTCCCTAGGACAGTTATGGTTGTTAGGGAAAAAAACTTTTTTTGACTGGTAGAAGCATTGATTAAGATTTATTGTTATTATTATAATTAATTAAAAATATTGAGGGGAACCACTAATATCCATCGTAAGGATCACGTGTATCTCAAAGCGGGGTGGCGCGTGCTATGTTTTGCGCTAATAGTCGTACTTTAATTGTCTCCTGCTTCTTTATACCAGGTAGCCTAACGGTTATTTTGTGTGGGACTTAAAGTGAAACAAAATGAAAGTTAAGCCGAAGTGGGTTTTATTTATTTTTTTCTCTAAAATGGAATACATTATTGATCGCAGGAAAACGCCATAAAAACTGCTTAACAGAAACAATTAAAAAATGCGGTTGTATTTTTGGGAATGCACTCACCCAGATTATATTCAAAGCAGTGTATGACTTATAGCAGGTATATATTTCATTAACGTCTTCTAAGTTGTTTCTAATTTCTACTATCATTCACATCTGCACTTAAGTGCGCATTGCATGCAGTACTGCGCAGAATTAAAGCAACATTTCATTTTGGGTGGTACTTGACTGTAAAAGTAAGGTCTTTGCCGCCAGCTAGTGTAAAAGCTTACAGTTTGAAACTTGAATCACATCGTGCACAGTTTCATGGATGAGCAGATGAAGCAGGAGGGTACGCTGCTTTCTGACTCTGCAGACTGTTAAAAGCTTTGCAGCAACAGCATAGCAAATCCAAATACACGGACCACTGAGACTTAAATGCTTAGCGCGTGTCAAAACTGGGATCTTAGGCACTTAATCTCTTAAAGCAAAATTTAAGGGATCATTGGACTAATTTAAAGAGATGTATGCTATCAACTTTTTATAAGAATAACGCATGTATTATCTCATGGAGTATCTAGTGATTTTGCTCACAAAAGCATGAAATCATTTGTAGGCGGTTCATCGATTTGTTTATATGCAGAAAAATATTCAATGGAAATTTAATAACTTAAAATTGAAGCTGCTCTGATGAGTGCTGTATGTACTTAAGCGTACTCATTTTCAAGTCCTTATCTACTCAGGTTCACAAGCTATTCACTCATACATAATAACTTAAATGTTAGACCAGAGGTAGTCAGCCCTGACCCTGGACTGCTGCTATCCAGCAAGTGATCCTTCTTGCCTGGTCTCTGATGAACCACATCTGATCGGAGATAGATAGTAGCTCACCAGGTAATATAGAAGACCTACTGGATCCCATCACTCTAGGATCAGGGTTGTCTACTCCTGTTTAGACCTCGACCTCTACGTACGCACACACAATTAGGAGTATTATACATCCAGAGCTGTAGAACATGCATCCAGAGCTGTAGAACATGCATCTAGAGCTGTAGAACACGCATCCAGAGGTGTAGAACATGCATCTAGAGCTGTATAACATGCATCCAGAGGTGTAGAACATACATTCAGAGCTAAATAACACACATCCAGAGGTGTAGAACATACATTCAGAGCTGTATGACATATATCCAGAGCTATATAACATAGATCCAGAGGTGTATAACATACATCCAGAGGTGTAGAATATACATTCAGAGCTGCATGACACAGATACAGAGGTGTATAACATACATCCAGAGGTGTAGAATATACATTCAGAGCTGCATGACACAGATACAGAGGTGTAGAATATACATTCAGAGCTGCATGACACAGATACAGAGGTGTAGAATATACATCCAGAGGTGTAGAACATTCATCTGGAGCTACTCAACACATGTCCACAGCTGTAGAGCATACAGCCAGAGCTACTCGACACATGTCAAGAGCTGTAGAACATACATTCAGTGGTGTAAAATATACATCCAGAGCTGGAACTGAATTCTATACTGCCACCCTTCAGCCGCCTTTCTGTTAAGTGTACCTACTTGCTCAACATAGCATTTTACACCAGACAAGCAACAGAAGTTTGCTCCACATTTGTGGAAAAGGAAAAAATATATATGCGCGCAGCCGATGACAAGCTGCCAGGCTGCAGAAGAAAAGAACCCGAAAAGTGCTTATTTAACACAGCTTGTCCTCCATGACGCTCAGCCTACCAAAGTCTTCCCATGTACGATTGTCTCTCCTAACTTTCACTTGGGTGACATTGCAGTATTTTATCTGCAGTATAATTTAATTGCATGCAGTTTTGCAATAAGTTCTAGAAGGAGGTTTTTGTGGGGGAGTAGTTCTCTGAGTAATTAAAAAAAAAAAAAAAAAACAATATAAAAAAAGATTATACTGCTCCCCAAATGAAGAACACTACAATTTAAGGTGTACGGTTTTCTAATAATGGGGTCCTTGCCATGAAATCTCTGTCAGACTGCAGGTGTAATCCTTACCGCACAAAGACGGATTGATCCATATTCAAATTAACTGATATCCAGGTGTAAGGAATACATTAGCTTCATCAGGAAACTTCTGATTCTTCTGAATAATGAGTCCGCGAGCCAAAAGTAATAGAGGAAAATCTTATTGCGTTTTACTTGCCCATTTATTTAAATAGAGCCTGTAATATTTGGAATGATAGCTGTTCCCATAAAGGTCTTTTTGTCAATGGTATAAACGTAGAAGGTAAATAAGTCTGTTTTTTACGAGTTAAATTAATCTGCTGTTGTTAGATTAATCTTAAATTGATTTAACGGCTTGAATTTCTTCAGGGATAAAATTATACACTGACCTATTAAACAATGTGTTTGGTTTTGCTGTGAGGTTTACCAGTCTGATATAATCATCGTTCTTTCAAAAATGAATGGAAATCTCAGTACCTAGTATTCAATCCATTAGCTGCTAGCCTGTATTTCTCCAATCGTGCAGACGGTACTTATCTTTAGGGATGTGCAATATTTTGTGAACCAAGTGATCATGCATAATAATCTTTGTTGTGTATTTGCTAATTGTTGCAAGCTTGATTTTTTTTTTTTTTTTGAGGACGACACCATCTGTTTCCCTGAAGCAAATAACCAGAAATCCAAATAACTAGGTGGTCGGGTTCTGTAGTAGATACCAGCTAATAATGCCTGACAACTAACAGCCTGATGTTAAATTCGGCTTGCGTTCATTCCCTTGGCAACTGATGTATTGAGATATTATAATAAAATTCTACTTTATCTTGTGATATTCTGGTTTATAATCCCTAGTTTACCACAAATCCTTGTGGCTCAAAGGAAAGCGTTGACTAGGAAATGACAAATTGCAGCTAAATGCCAAGTACTGGTCCTGATCCAGAAAGACAAAAAGCAAAAGCCTACGTTTATGGCTCACGAAAATGCAGTTGAAAAATTTAATCAAAGTTAAAAATGCACACACTTTAAGTTTGCATCCAATGAAGCAGTATAGTTTACTTGTTGTGAAGTCTTTTTTTTTTTAATTATTATTTTAAGGAGCGATTACTGCTCAAAGCTTTATTCAAGGAAAAAGTGGGAATTTTATTAACATGTACGAAAGGGTGCATCATGGTTTATTGTGCATTTCAGTGTCGAAATAGAAAAAAACAGGTGTGCAAATAACAAAGTTGACAATTAAAAGAGGAAATTGGGTTTCTGCTATGCTAATGGTTAGCAGTCCCCAGTGTACTGAATTGCGAAAAGTTAAGAGAACGGTCTGCCTCGCTATATTTTAACATGCTACAAAATGGTTCTAAAGAACACCAAGCATAATCGTACCAATCTGCAAGCACTCCTGACTGGTAACTAACCGTAAGAACTAACAGACAACTTTTACTTAGGAGCAGGTTGCCATTAGGGAGTTGGATGCCTTATTATATTACAAAATTCTGGTTAAATACAAAGGTTCGTAATACTGAAAGAACGCAGTACTTTGTGATGTGTAAGAAAACATTGCACAGCGTCAGCAGTTCATCAGCTCGAAGTACAGTGTAGTTTGCTATGTAGTTTGATTTTTTACGGTATTATTACAGTATTATTATATTTTGTAGTATTGTTTTTCCAGCTTTATTACAAATTTGACTTAAAAACGGACTCAGGAAGCGGATCTCCTGGAAAACTGGCTGTATTAGCAAATAGAGTGTTTGGGATTTTGGGCCTGGACAGTTCACCACTATGAGAGAGATGTCATGGAGGAAAATGCCAGGCCCTCCCGGGGTGAGATGGAATGGTCCTGAAAGTATCTTCTAATGGCAAGACAATGAGCCTCAGCATTCCTGCAAATATAGCAAAGAATGAATTTAGGAGTAAATTTCATTTTTTTGTAGTGGTTGAGTCTATGCCCAGACCTTGGAGGACCTAATAGAAATATTTCAGCCAGACAATTTATGCAGGCAGGAATAAGTAAAAAAAAATCCTCAAAGCAAATCTAAGATTCTAACTAGTAAGTACAGGAAATGACACAGTTTACGGAATTATAGTTTTTCTCACAAAGATTTCTGAGGCGTTGCATAAGCCTGTTTTCATCTCATCTTCAGACTGCTTTTCCTGTGAGGATCACAGAATGAACCTGTTTCCCCATCCATCCTCCGCTTATCCTGGTCAGGGGTGTACAGGGGGGCCCGGAGCCCTGGAGCCCATCCCAGGCTGCGCAGGGCACAAGGCAGGGGCTCATCCTGGATGGGATGCCAGTCCACCACAGAGCACAGGCACACTCATACACCGTGGGCACTTTTAGAGATGCCAATTAGCCTAACAGCATGTCTTTGGACTCTGGAAAAGAATCAGAGGACCTTGAGGGAACCAAAGGGAGATGAGATGAACACGCAAACTCCAGGCTTGCGGAGAGGAGGCGGCATTGAAACCCCCAACCTTGGAGATGGGCGGAAACAGTGTTTCCCATCTATATATATTTTGTTCAAGATATTGAAGTCTTTCTTATCAAAGCCTTTAGTTGCAATGCAGATTACTTTATTTATCTAAGACATAAGAAAGTCAAATGGCTTCAATACTTTGAAGCAGTGGTGGATATGGATTTCCCCCCACCCACCCGCAAAGAATCCTTTTAATTCTGCGTGTGTCTCGTTTCTCGTTTATTTATTTATTTTTTTTAATCTGAGCAACTCGCCATTTAAATGTCACGTTTTTTTAGTTACATGCTTTTTCATCCTTTTAATCCACTTCCACAGTTCTGCCGCCAGATAGCGGTTAGAGAATAACTGGCACAAACATGCGATTGCAGTAACAGATACCGCATGGATTCCTGTGGAGATCAGTCCATTTAAATGTTTACAATCTATTTGAGTCTTGTTATCTATTTGAATCTGATCACTCACGCTAGAAAAACAAATAGTAAAAATAATGATGAGAATAAAGGAGTGTTTTAATTCAGACAGATACAATACTGTGTAAAAGTCTTAAGCAGTGACTAGGAAATGCTTAAGGCCATCTATCTGGTTTGTAAGTGTACATTTCCTTGGGGGGGGGGGGGGCTATTTAACATTAGAACATATGCAAATGAGAAGTAACAATAAAAATAAGCAAAAGATTTCTTTATGCTCTACAAATAGCTACTGGTATCTTGTTGGATGGCTGTAAGAACATCGCTTTGGTTCCCAAACCTCTCCTCAGGGGCACCTCAGCCATTCCATGTGTTTCCACTACCAGCACGGTTAATTAGTTAAATTACTCAATGAGGTATTGATTAGCTAAACAAGGTGAGGTAGCGGTCAAGTCAAAAAAATATATGGGTGTATTGGATTTTGTCATGTTGCAAATACCGGGGTGGTTTTAGCAGACGTTTTGAGATAGCTAAGCTGAGACACTTTGACAGGCGTAATAGCACCAACATGAAGATCATTTAAACGTCATTTTCTTTGACTGCCTAAGACTTTGGCACAGTGCTGCACATAAAGAGACAGTAGCCTCTCTCTCCCACCCAACGCTGCTCTCTTGCTTGGGGGGACTGAGTAATACTCACGGATCCCGGGATTGATAGGAGTGAGCATGGCGAGCTGGAGAGTTTGCTGAAGTGCATCCCAGCAGATGCAGCTTTCAGTATGAAATCCCACAGATCCTGCTTGGCTGCCCATTACCGCGCCTGTCTTTCTCTCTTTTTTTTTTTATTAATCTTTAGATCACGGTGGATTGAAAAGAGGTGACTATGGACGTGTAGCAACCTGAACACTGGATGAACCGTTTATGTTTCTCTTTCGCTTGAGAAGTTTAAAATATTTAGTCAACACTGAGTATTTATTGTGCGTATGTTATTTACTGCCATGATCCTTATAATTTTTTGCTGCATGTTGTTTTCCACAGTATTTTTAGGCATTGTTTTCAAGGTTCATCTGCCTATTCACGTTTTTGTGAAGTTTGTTGGGATGCGTGTGGCAGTGTGTCAGTTTCTGCGTTGATGCAGGACTGTATTCACATGTGGATCTTCGGAAATGAAATTATCAAAGGGGGAGGGGGCTTCCTTTGAGATGGCTTAGGTCTTTTCACAGGACTAGACTGTCATGCTCTGTAGTGGTTTTGCCTTGAAGAAAGGGTTTTACTCTGAAACCAAGAAATTGACAGAAAGGCTTGTTTCTTTGTGTGTTACAGTCTGCAGTTAATATAGCTGAAGTGTGGGTGAATCTGTCACCGGTTTAACAGATTCTGTACATGCTGGACCTTTCAGCTCAGCAGAGCTCAGATCGATCTCCTGCACGTTCAGTTATGGCATTACATTTGGTCGTTGCTGTTGCAAAAAATTAAACTCAATTCATAGCAGGCCCTATATCCGCTAATATTTCTTCCGGCTAATTTTACTGGCATAACTGGTCAGATCAATCATTTTAATGTATATATTAATACAAATTGAAGCTTACGGAGCAGCACTGTGTTCGAACACAGGATTAACTATTCTGGATTAACCAAAGCTTCTAATCAAAACAGCTTCCGCTGTTACAGATTTTCTGAACTCTCTGTTTCGCTGGAGTAGTTCAGGTTAAATACTTAACAGACCCCCTTTGAGCAGGAATCCATTTGGGACTTGAATGTATAACCTTCGAGGTTACAGGGCTGTGACCTTAACTGTGGTGCCATCTGGTGCCCACAAAATTATTAACTACCGTAATTATTTATAATGACATGTTTACTGTAGACTGCATGCAATATATCAGCATTGAATAGCGGTTGCAATGTAGCGACCGCCATTGAATGGGCTTTATAATGTTGAGAGCAAACAGAGGTTTGGGATGCTGGGCTTTTTAAGTAGAGTAAGCTAAAGATGCTAAAGATGAGACCAGCATAAACAACAGTCCTGTCAGCTCGACAAAACCCAACAGCACATAACAAAAGCAGAACAAAGTGTCTACTCAACCATTTGTTCACATAATCACTATATTCTCCATAGGGGTTTACGCCTTGTTCCAAATAATGCACCAAGGTCAAAAAACTTCAGAAATATGCGCTTTCCTAATGCAGTTCGGAGTGTGGAGCCAAGTCTGAAAACGCCTGGCACTACGTGGCTGCAAAATGGGAATAAACATAACAAATGGGTCACGGTTCTGTGCCACCAGTGTTACTGTGCTACGGCTTGAAAATCCATCTTCCTGCCGCCGTACCCGACAAAGCAAAGACATAACACGCTGGAATTCCGACGTCGTGAAAAATGTCCAAAACACTTTTGTTTGACCGTTTCTCGAATGTATTATCAGTCACCGCGTTGGCAGATCAGAATAACAATGAGACTTTATCCCGAAAAGAGTTTCCACAAGCTTTGCATCTGCGTTTGTGAGCTCAGTATTGTTTTCTCTCCGTCATGTGCGCATATTTGCAATATGAAATGCTTACTTCTGCACTTACTGCTGACTGCCATGTATATTTCTGACATTAATTGGTAGACGTTCTGAAGTCTGTGCTCATTTCTCCACAACAGATAAATGAAACAATAGACCGATGAACCTTCTAGGAAGCCTGAAGGATATGCTTGCTATCTCCTGAGTATAGCTACCCATCAGTCTTTAAGAAGTAGAGATGATCTCCACCCTAACCTGGGAAACGCAGGACGTAAGACAGAGTGAAACCAGGATAGGGGACCAATTCACCAACGGCTACAAACTGCATTTTATTTATTCCAATACACCAGTGTGTCTTTGGAATATAGTTCCCTGATGAAACCCTCACTAACAAGAGGAGAACGTGCACATGATGCAGAGGCTCGGCCAGATCAAACTCGCCTCTCTAGCTCAACATTAGCACTATTCATACAGCCACTTCTTTGTGTAGCGTTACCTCCAGAAAATTATGTAACCATTAGGCATTTATGTTATCTCTCTAATTATCCTGGCAATCTAAGAACATAATATTATGTATAATAGTTTTGTAGGCATCGATAACTCCATCCATCCATCCATCCGTCCATCCATTAATTCGTCCATTTTCTGTAATCACTTTTCCCCAAAATAAAACGTAACTGTTTCAATATTGCATTACAGAACGCATTTAAAACTGAATAGTCAATCTAGACCTATTTTCACTTGTCCTTTCAGGATTGTTATAAAATATGAATAAATTGCATGCATGCAATGGCATGGCATGATGATTATAATACCATGAAATATAATACAATATAATAACTATATTACCTATATAACAAGTTATTTCTTATCACAAGCATTTAGCCTTTTTTGTAAATGCCAATTACTCCCTGTCCTTTCACTAATACTATTTTTATTAATTATTCTATGAAAGAATGTGGTATGAATATGGCATTTCATGGAGAGCATGGTAAAAGTACAGGCCTGGCTTCCTGAACATAAATGGGCAGCATCTCAAGAAATAGAAACGGGTGCAGGTCTGTCCCCTTTGCGAGGTGTGTGGGAATAAGGCGGCAGAATCACATCTGAGGCCTGAATCTCCAGTCGAGCCTGAATATGTCTTAGGATCTCAGCTTTGAAAGAGTCAAAAGATCAGATTTGCAGTTTTGCATAATCCAGCCTTCTCAATTTTCTGCAATAAAATGCTTGTGAAACAGCCATTATTACAGCAGGTATAATGCTCACAGCAGATGTTATTTATAGCAGGCTTTTTTGAAAGTTTTCTATTGGGGGGTGAACGGGATAATGCAAATCAGCTCCAAGCGCGACTCGTTTATCCTGCATATGAGGTATGTTTGGATCACATGCGCATGAAATATAGAACAGTGGCATGGATATCAGTGAGTCTGTCAGCTTCAGGGAATGATTCAGAGCTGCTGCTATAGACTAACCTTTGACTGTGTATAACTCTTGACTAAGCACCTCCAACGGACGTGTCAGACTCCTGCAAGGTGTCAGTAGTACAAGTTTAGTGCAAAACGATGGTTTAAAGACACCCTAACTTTAACCCAGCTTTGTCTGGAGAGATGTGCAGAGTTCAGGTGACCAGATATTCCGTGTCAATGAGGACACTGCAGGGTTAGCAAACTACTTTTCAAACTGAAAGGTTCCTCTGCTCTGCCAAAGAGCTCAGCTCTTCTTGTGCTTCAGCTGGTTTGTTTCCTGGATTGAAAGACTCATCCGGCTGTTTCACATTAACATTGACACATGAATGATTATAGGATACTGACCAGTCAGCACTCAACAATAACTCATGCTTAAGTGAAATCCGGGTCATTTTAATCGAAAAGGTAGTTTAAAAATCTTGTCCTAGTTCAGTGTCCACCCTGACATGGATTATCTGGCCAAACTATACAGAGTTGAGTGAGCTGTTTTTTTTTTATTCAAGATATAATGTCCCCGGGTTCGAGTCTCCGCCTGGGTTACATGTGTGTGGAGTTTGCATGTTCTCCCCGTGTCGTCGTGGGGTTTCCTC
>JAODKE010000015.1:13197758-13209199 GCA_026779605.1 Mormyrus hasselquistii
AAGAACGGGATGACCAGCAACACCTGCTGGCCAAATGGGGAAGGGACACAGTGAGACACAGGGGCTGACCCTGACAGCATGTAATTATACCTTAACAACTTTAATGTACATTGACAACATAGCATTTATATCAGTTTATATCATAATAACAAGCAGTATAATGTTAGTTACTAATGTAAACTTTAAAAAGTTAAAAGTTAAGCACCCTGAAGTAATGGTCTGATTGGGCTGTAACACGTGCAGACCAGTGATGGGTATGTAAATAATTTGATTTGCGAGGAGCTGACACACCTAGTCACCAGACACCGAGGATTCCTCGTAGACGCATTAGACTGAAGTGTGATAGGGGTCGCATTGTCTGTTTGCATGAGGTCGGTTGGTCGTATCGTGCAATTGACCGACATGTGGGGCATGCAGATGTGACAGTCACCTGATGTTGGAACCAATGAGCATGTGAGGGCAGCCACACACATCGTGAAGGTTTCGGTCACCCAAGACAGACCACACCAAGGGAGGATCAACAGGATTACGGGTTCACTGTCCCATGCGTAGGCTGCCGTTAACACCAGCGCCGGGATGGCTGCGTTTGGAGTGGTGCCGTATCCGGGAGGTACGGACTGATGACGAGTGGCGTTGTACCATGTTCAGGGATGAATCTCAGTTTTGCATTAACACAGATGACTGTCGTGTGGGCAAATGGCAGGGCAGAGGGGAGAGGACCAATCCTGCCAATGTTGTGGAGAGACACACCTGCGTTAATCTTGGCATCATGGTGTGGGGTATGACTTCAGGTCCAATAGTGATTTGGGGGATCCTGACGTCCAGGGTCTGCACGTCTTACCCCTCCTGAGACAGCCCCCTTGTACAGTCTTTCCACAAGACAGTAGGGTGCCACACCCTACTGACCTGGGACCAGCAGTGTGCCCATACTGCCAACCCTCTTGTCTGTTTGATCTGATATTATAATCATTGTGATACAGTCACATGACCTTTCACCACGTGCAGATTCATTTCCTTTCCACTACTCCGTGTGGGTGCTTCACTTTTCTTTGTCACTGAGTGTATATTAAAACTGTTTAAGGTATGGTAGAAGCTAAGGTATTCGTACATGCTGCTTATATATGTTTTATGAATGCATTATATATGCATTATGAAGATGCATTTAATGTAAAACCTTACTCATTAAAAAATGAATGAAGTCCTCACCCTGCATACTTAATACTACCCAGCTGGGGCATTTAGTGTATTTGACTTGTGTAGGTAGTCTAGGCTGTAGGGGTAGAGAGGCCCTTATGTGATGGGGCAGGTGAGGCAGAGCAAATGCACCTTATTTTACAATAACTTTAAATTTTGACGGGGGATGTTCCTGTACATCTTTAGGTGCAATGAATGTCCACAAATTTGCTTGTGTCTTTGTTGTGGAACAGATGGGTCTGAAATGTAGATGAACCATGGTGAGCAAGAACATTAATACGTGGACTGTTTATTCAGTCCATCAGTTAGTCATCCTTCCAATGGAAACAGGGATAACATGCTGGGATGACGAGTTTCTGTTTTGTCGTAGATTACCTGTCTGTATATGACCCCTTCTTTCTTTTGGGGAAGATGGTGGCGCAGGAGGTAGAGCTAGCGTTCAGCAACCGGAGGGTTGCCGCTTCGAGCCCTGATTCCTGACCCCATCAAAGTGTCCTTGAGCAAGATACTGAGCAGGTTGGCACCTTGCATGGCAGCCTCCGCCACCGGTGTGTGACTGACAGTGTGAATGTGAGGCATATATTGAAAAGCGCTATATAAATGCAGTCCATTATATGAGTCTCGTATCTGTAGGGAGTGTGGCAGTACTCTACAGTCTCTTGAAAATATCCATCCATCCATGTTCACTGTGTTTTGGCTTACCTAGCGCAGGATTCTAGCTCTTCACAGGCTTGCACTGAGACAAAAATACACATGGGCAATTTAGAGTCAGCAATCCACCTAACTACCTGTCTTTGGACTGTGAGAGAAAACTGCAGTTGTTCTGATTTATTGAGGAAGGTCTCCTCTTCCTTCTTGTTTTATCAAAGGCAGACTCACCGCATATGACAAAATGTCGGTTGCCGGGGTCTTTGAAAGGGAGAGCCGGAAAACTGAAGTCACGGTGCTGTTAACTTTCTAATCTTCCTTTACTGACGATGTGCTGTGAAGAGTTGGGTGAGCGTTTGATGCTGTAGCAGCACTGTCTTATAAGTCTGCATGCGTAAGCTTGCATGGGGGCATTAGTTCTTTTATAAGTTTCAAAGTTTTATTTGACACATATGCAGTTATACCTCCTCGGTACAATGTGCAGCGATGGTAAGCATGGTTGCCTAGCCCCGGATTGTGAAAAGAAGACAATTATACGTTAAATAATCATAAATATGATTTGCTTAGAAGGTGATGTTCATCAAAGAATTTAGCAGATGTCAATACCTTACAGATGAAGAAATATAAATGGAATGGCTTTAAGGGGTCAAATCAGGACCATCGTCGGCGTACCGTAGAAGAACATCATGCTGATTAGCGTCCTGCACAAAGTGTTACCATCGTCAGCTACAGTTGATAATTAGATGACTTACAACAGCTGCAGCAGCTTTCCAAAATTTGACTTTTGTTGTAAATTGTAGGGCATAACAAACTTAAAAAAATATATCCTGCAGCATTCCAGATACGCTCGAAGAACTGATCCTCCAGAGGTGGAAGAAGGAGGGAGAGTGCTTTATCTGCCCATTTTTTTTCCCGGAAACATTTACATTTAGGCCATTAGTCACGGCCGTGGGGGCGGGGTGCCTTGGAAGCAATGCCCAGCACATATACAAACACAATCCTATGAAGGGAAACTTAGAGATGCCACTTATACTGAGAAAACGTACGTTTTTCTTTTTTCATGCCGGAGGTTATCAGTAGGCTTGGGTGATATTACTGTAATATGGTATCTTGGGTATGCCACAGTATTTTAGGTATACCACAGTATTTTAGGTATACCACAGTATTTTGAAATCGTACTGACAAGATTAATCTAACGGCGTGAGGTCCCCCATGATAATTCAGCAAGTTTTCTCATCAAGACCTAAAAAAAAGACCAGGGTAACGTTGCTTTTGAAGATACTGTCAAAGTACTATATACCATGATACTATATACCATGATACTATATACCATGATACAATGCTGCGGTCTCCAAACCTTGGTCCAGATTGCTTCTGTGCAGTAGCTTTTCTGTCCTACCTGGCTTCTGATGAACTACATCTCTTCTTAGGTAAATATCAGGACCAGCTGTGGCTCATCAGAAGCCAGGTAGGATAGAAAACTTACTGGATGGTTGGTCTCCAGGACCGGAGACGGAGGGCCCTGATATAATGACTGGCCCGTGTGATGGTATGAAAAATTAGATAGAGCCCAGGCCTAGTTATCAGAGTATTTGAAGGAAATCCAGGTGAACAGATGGAATCTGAATGTCAAAAGCTGAGTCTGCGATTTCACCTGGTCTAGTAGACATCTAGATGTAAGGTGTCGAGTCCATCCATTGAGTTACCACACCTTCTATAATAATGCACAAAACTTGGTAACTATTCTGTATAATGGTATAATATTCTGGAATATGAAAGTAATAAGTAAAAATACCAGAACTTGTCTTAAATATTTGTTGTGTTAGGAGCAAGCAGCAGTAAATTTAACTGAATCGCTTGAATTCATGTCCCAGAATCATTACTCTTTCAGTGTTGCCGAGTATCTGACACTTTTATATAAAATATGAAAACAAAGGAGTTATTTAGCACATTCTGTATATGTGTGGAATGTCCAATAAACAAATCCAACAAATAAGTTTGCTTAGGATTTAATGCGACATCAGGTTTGTCCCACAGCCTAAGTTAGAGCAAAGGCATCTCGGGGCAGTTTTTAAATTTATTCCAGTTTTCTCTGCACGTAAAATTTGATACCCTCTATCATGTGCCTGCAAGTGTAGATTTACTGTCTTGAATGAATCCACAATGAAGTTTAGGTGTAAACCGATGTCTGCTGCAGGTTCAAAATATTTCCATCATTTTTTTTTTCCCATAGGGATTTCCATTAGGCGTGAATGACGGACATGTTTACCCCTGGACTGACGGCCTGAAGAGGAAAGACTGGCATGACAACGAGAGCATGAGGAGAGAGGAGATGCGTGTCGGTATGTAACTGAATCATTACGCTGTCACTGGACTAAGGTGTCACACTGGATTCCCGTCCACTGCACCTCGGCAGTTATAGCTCCGCAAGTCGCGTTTCCAACAACGATACTGTCAAGCATTTCTCAGATGGCACTGCACTGTACTTATGACACCAGTGACAAGAGAACTTATTTTAAACATATAATTTACTATAATGGCTATTTTCAGAAGCCTTCCCTGCATTTGAATGGCAGCACTGCTACCACAGTTTGATGATAGTATTAGTAGGTATTTACACGTACTGTACATGATTATTTGCAGTTTGTGGTTTAGGTTCTTTTCCCATATAGAATTGATCAGCATGAGATATTAATTTTGTCCAAAATTGATTCAGCGTTGAACCAGGAATCTATTTCATTGTAGTACCTGCGACATTCTACTGTCTGTATCATTCTACTGTCTGTGACATTGTGCTACCTGTGATGTCTCTCCTGCCTGCCCCGCAGCCAGTAATACCACATTTACTCCCGGACGTAACAAACTGGAACATATAAATTGGGACGCTGTTAATTTGACTTCCTCTGCCGGCCCCTGGAGGATGGGCTCCCCCTTTGAGTCTTGTCCCTCCCAAGGTTTCTTCTTTCTAGGGAGCTTTTCCTTGCCACTGTCGCCTCTGGCTTGCTCACTGGAGATTTTTGGCAGGGTCAATGTGAAGTGCTTTGAGATAAGGTAGTGTTGTGAGAAAGCACTATACAAATACCATTTGATTGTATTGAACTGAATTGAACATTCTGTACTTCTAATTATCAGCTAATGCAAGCCCGAGGTATTGTAACGTTATTAATGGCTTATTTTACTTTAATGTTGCATTATATACGGAACGAGGATGCCTGTATTCCTTTAAGGCATTAATGGAAAGATAAGGCAGGGCCTCTGGTATGCTCCTGCATTCCAAGAACATGCAGTTACACAAATACAGTCTGTCAAGTTGGTGTGTCAGCGTGAGCGAATGAGTATATTCGTGCCTGAGCATTGTGATGACCTGATATCCAGTTCAGTGTGCTCTGTGAGTCATGGAAATTTGTACTGGATAAGCAATGAAATGCAGTGATGAAATACAAGCAAATACAGACGCTCCTCTACTTGCGAACTTTCAACTTACGAACTTTTGGACATACGAATGAAGAGTGTAATTGCGTTTGTTGGGTTCCCGTTTCCTCTGCACAACATCAATTTTTTTTCTGACCGCTACTCCAGCCGCGCAGCAGCGTAGCGTGCGTACTCCCAGCATCCTAGTTCTCAGTACTTGGTATACCCTTAAAGTTACGCTGAATAACGTCTTAAGAACGTTTCAAGTTACGAACGGCCATTCGAAAAGTAACTCATTCATAAGTGGAGGAGCGTCTGTATATTTATTTCATTTATCAAATAATTGGATGGATGGATGGATGGATGGATGGATTGATTGATTGATTGATGGATGGATGGAAGGATAGATGGATAGATTTGCCATGGGTTCTAGAAATCAGCTGATGATTCCTCCAAATGAGAAAAAAAAGCATTTGGAAGGCTAGAGCTTCTCTGGGCGAGCTGGCAGACAGAGTCCTGACACGAGGATGAGGGGAAAGTGCGGGGATTTATTTTTGGGGGGGGGGGGAGGCAGGAGATGCGCATAATGAAAGCAGCGGGGAGTTTCTCGGCTCCAGCTGAGGTCAATGCCTTAATCTGAGGAGATGCTCTGCAGCCGCCGCCTCACCGGTGGTTCAGGTCATGATGGACGGATGAGTGAGAATATGTGAAGGACAAGCCGAGCAAACTTTTCAATACACAGTAAAATGTTGAAATCTGTGGTCCACTATAAAAAAAAATCGATGCGCATGCAGGCGAACGTCACGCCATAAAAGGTCACTTATGAGAAGAGGGAGTTTGGGGATTTAAGGCCCATTTGTCTGGAGGTGGGAAATAGACAACATGCCAGAATTGTTAATTTTGCACGCGGCACTTGAAATACAGATAAATGGAGCAGCGGCCGATCTATTTTACTCCTTTGATAGGCAGCTTCGGAGCGGCGAAATGCTTTCCTTACACCAGCTGTACCCCCGTGTTGATTTATGGTGGACGATATATCAGCATGGTGGCAGTGATGCATATTTCCTGGGGTTAGCCAATAATTCAGCCTTTGAGCCAATATGGTAAATTTGAGTCTGGGTAATAGCTTTCGTCTCGTGTAGAGGTTTTCGGGAAAACATTTCCGAGACGCAGTACAATTGTTGAAACATTCAAAACTGTGTCGCGTTATTTCATCACATCGGGTCACTTTCAGTAACATGTTTGTAACATACAGATGCTAGCCAGTCCGTGCTGGATCCTGTGGTATTTTTATTCCAGGACCTCTCTGCCTTCCGGTACCTATTTGTGTGGATCCAGTAGTCCTCTGGTTAAAAGAAAAACAAAAACAATAACATCAATTCAAAAATAAATCAAATCTATATTTTAATTTATAGATCCTTTTTTATTAGTTTACATTTATTCTTAAAAATGCATGTTTTCTTATAAAAAATACATATATATTTTCAGCGCTGCGTTTTGTACGGGAGCTGCTCCTGACTGTGGCTTTGCTGGAACATGGCAGGCTCAGGTGTGCTTGTATGATCCAAAGACAACGTGAACAGAGAAAGCACAGACTTTGTTGTGTATTTTGTGACGCTAAGGATATTGGGCTGATTTATAAACCATATTTGGTCATTTCGCATAAAGTATTCCACCTAATGAAAACCTAAATCAGGCCACATTTCTCCTGACACCAGACACGCGCTGCAGTGTAATGCTTGTGGTAATTTCTTTAGTTTATTAAAATAGTGAGCGGTGTGCATAATTATTTCTATGAACATGCCACATTACACACATTTTGAGCCAGCGGGAGGGGCTAATTTTGATGTACATACATTTTTTTTGCAGACATTATTGTATTAAGTGATGTATAAGGGTGTAAGATATAAGTGCATCTAGGTTGAGCTTCCAGATCATGACTAATAAGTTGGCAGCGGAGAAAGAGCTATGCAGTGTGTTTCGAGCACAGCAAGAACAGAGCTACTCAAATCAAGGATGTGACAAACATAGCAATAGAGCATCCAAGATGATGGGTCATAGGTGGAGACAGAGGAGGTCAGTGGATGGAGGTCTAGCTGACATCTTCCCAGATGACGTTAATCTTGAGGCGGTTCTTGAAGGATTATAGGAATTGTGATGACCAAATGCAAATGGACAGCTTGTTTTACCAGCGAGGAACCACACATGAGAAACACCTAGAGCGAGATGACCGGTGTGGTGCAGGGATCTCCAGGCAGTGTCGGCGTGCTGATAAAAGAGGGCAAGACAGGATATGGGTCTTGACTAGGAACCGAATGCCAATGGGTGTTGTTCCATTAATGTCCCTGAAAGCCAAGGACTTGAACTTCACGATGAGGAAAAGAGATAAAGAGTGGCGTACTGTGAAACCATTTGACTGATTGAATACCAGACATACTGGTGCATTTATGATCATCTACAGCAGTTTGACAGCACAAGCTGGTAACCCTGTCCTGGAGACTTATTAGTCTAGTCGTGAGAGACCAAGTGTCTGGACTAGAATCTCAGCTGCATATTCTGACAAATAAGGCTTGATCTTCAGGATGTTATACAGAATGAAAATACAAGACCATGCCATCTATAAGTACCACTAGGTTCCTAGGGGAGCTTGATGGAGACAGTGTTGATGATTCAAGCTGCACTTAGATGTCATAGTGAATCGTAGGGCAGGCAGGGAAGTGTTATGTGAATCATCCGTGTTGCAATGTCAACAATGCAGAGATCCGAATGGAGTCTGTGGTGTCCTCGGAAGGGAAGGTTAGGAACATGTTTATTTGTGGCCTTGGCAATCATAACTTGAACTTACTTAACCCAGATATTAAACCTAGCCTTTGCTTAGCTATCGCTTTGCTAACGCTTTTAATTAACTGAATGTTTTCAGAGAATGGATAAGTGCAAGACTGGCAGTCACAAGTGTAGCTGTGCCCTCTTGGTGTTGCACTATCAAACACCCATTGCTTTGTATTCTATTGGCTGCATGGTGCCTGTCTGTTTTCGAAGATTTAAGTCAAAAGCATATGAGTAACTCTTAATCAGTTGACTGCAAATGTCAGTCCGAGACATAAGCAGGAAGTTTTTCGAGTGGAACTTCCCAGGCACGGATAACGTGGGTTTTGTGAGTATTTTTGTTCAAAACACACATGCTGTGCTCTACTGAATAGTAGAAAAGTTACATTTGGAGAGAAAAGTCCTCTTTAACCCTGACCTTAAGATGACTAAATTTGTGACACAGGCCGTGAGAAGCTTACCGAAAGGCTTGAGGCCAACATTTTCAACAGTGAAAGTTTTACTTTTATGCTGTGGACTGCAATTTACAGAAAAAGTTGCATCTTCTTCATGCAAAGAAATTAAAATGACACAAGCAATTTAAACAAATGGATTTCCTTCAGTACAATGGTGCTGCGTCCCTCCAGCATACTTTCTGACTCTTCTACAATCAATTCCAAGCACCATTAAAGCTGCTCTTGTGGCTCACTGGCCTGTCAAGACATTTTATTTTGACCTCTATTTGTATTAATAAGTAATTTTTTCTAATGAACTTCAGTTAATCACGTAGTTTGTCTGCCAAATAAGACTAGAAGGGAAAATCCTACTGGGCATCTACTGTAGCTCTTTTCTAGTAAATCATATGCCATTTGCATTAGTATTATTCATTCATTACTGGCATCTTACGTTTGGCTCAACCCAAAATTGGCACGAAGCCATCTTATGGGCTTGCCATCCACAGGATGAAAGGTGAGGGTCAGGTAAGGTGCCAATTTAGCAACAGATCATGAGTGGCAAGAACCCAAAATACAGGGACCCCTTCACATTCATACATTTGATGGTTTATATCTTTTTTTCTCTGCTTCGGTTATTCGCGAATTGGCTATGAACAAATAAATGTGAATGTTTTTGGAGCCTTCCAAAAGATTGCAGAAACTCGCAGACGACACGCAGCCCAGAAACAATACTAAAAATGGTTTGGATCACAGGAAGTCATCAGTAAACTATTGCACACAATTATTGTGATATATTGCTTGCCCATTGAATTCGGGCAAAATTAAGGCAAGGAGCAACACCAGGAACAAATATCAAAGGTAGGTAGGAACACGGGAAACTACAAACTATCATGAGGTAACTATAACCAAGCACAGGGAAACGGCCACAATGAACCACTGGGGAGCAGAGCAAAAGCAGACACTTAAATCCACTACTAACAAGACAAGATGTGGGACAGGTGAAAACCATAACCAAATAAACCAATCACAAGGACTTGGGGCAAGAAGGAAGAGGTGGGGTATATTACAATTAACAAGCATCAGAGACTAGGAAACATTAACAAACACTGAGGCTAACTACACTAGGAGAGACTAGGAGAACAAGTACAGCAGAATATAATTAAACATGACACAGACAGGGTATAAACAAGAGACACAAAGCAAAGATATAGATGAACAATACCAGAGGCTGGGGATAAAATATAACCGATATATTAAAACAAAAGGTTTTGTTTAAACTCATGATTGAAGGGATGCCTGCCTGTAAGCTGCAGCCCAGACAACAGTGTAAACACACTAGGGCAACAACAAACAGGATGGCCAGCGGGGAACTGCTGGCATATGGGACAGAGCCAGATGAGCACCGACCGTGACACCCATCCACGCAGGCAGGTTCGTAAACATTTGTGAAAGAATGGGCCGTTCTGCTCAAGTGCAGTACTGTCATAAGATGCCACCTTTGCAATAGGTTGTCAGCTGTAAGTGGTGCTATTGCAAAGTGGAAACATTTAAGAACAGCAGGGACTGAGACCACATGAAGTAACCGAGCAGGATCGGCAAGGCGCACAAGTGTGTAAAAGTCGTCCTTTGTGGATCAGCAAGGCGCACAAGTGTGTAAAAGTCGTCCTTTGTGGATCGGCAAGGCGCACAAGTGTGTAAAAGTCGCCTTTGAGGATCAGCAAGGCGCACAAGTGTGTAAAAGTCGCATTTGAGGATCGGCAAGGCGCACAAGTGTGTAAAAGTTGCCTTTGAGGATCGGCAAGGCGCACAAGTGTGTAAAAGTCGCCTTTGAGGATCGGCAAGGCGCACAGTGTGTAAAAGTCGCCTTTTGACTCAATATCTGCAGAGTTCCAAATTTCCTTTGCCATTAAACCCAGCACAAAACCTGCTGGGAGAAGCATGAAATGACCTTCCAAGGCTGAACAGCTGCATGCATGCCTCATCAGGTGCAATGCTAAGTGTCAGATGAAGAGGTGTAACATGGTGTAAAACCCACCACCACTGGTCTCTGGAGCAGTATAATCATGTTCTGGCGAGAGACGAGTCATCTTATGGATGTGTCTGGGTTTGGCAGATGTTACCTGCCTGACAGCATTGGGCCAAATATAAAGTTTGGTGGAGGAGGGATGATGGTATGGGGTTGTTTTTCTGGGGTTGGGCTTGGCTCCTTAGATCCAGTGAAGGGAACTCAATGCTTCAGCATACCAAGACATTTTGAGCATTTCTATGCTTCCAACTTTGTGGAAACAGCTTGGGGAAGGACCTTTCCTATTTCAGCATGACTGTGCATCAGTGCACAAAGTCAGGTCCATAAAGACATGGTTGGTGTGATGTGGAAGAACTTGACTGGCCCACAGAGAGAAACTCCATATTGATGCCTATGGATTTAGAATGGGATGTCATAAAAGTTCTCGTAGGTATAATGGCCAGATGACCCAATAATTTTGTCCATATAGTGTATTTGTTAGTGTAAGTGCATCTTATATTTTTAATATTATAAGTCTTTGTTTGGGTCATCTTTGTCTTCGCAACCTGCCTCGCTCACGCTGTGTTTGTGGTCATGGAATCTCGTGTTTCTCACAGTAACTTTTAAACTTTTCAGTGTCGTGAATTTTGCATTTAAATTTCCAAAACATAGTGCTCCCAGTGCATACAGTAGTACCTTTGTGCATACAAGCCCATAATTTACATGGTTTGTATATTCTCACATACAGTATATTTTTATTACAGTATCTCACAAAAGTGAGTACACCCCACTCATTTGTGTAAATATTTTATTATATCTTTACATTGGACAAAACTGAAGATATGACACTTTGATACAATGCAAAGAAGTCAGTGTACAACTTGTATAACAGTGTAAATTTGGCGTCCTCTCAAAGTAACTAA
>JAODKE010000015.1:13209299-13234291 GCA_026779605.1 Mormyrus hasselquistii
TTCCTGGCCTATTTGTTGAGGATTGTGGTAATGAGGTTGAATTAAGTTCTTTTGTTGTAAGATAACCAGCTTAAACTGCAGGTGCCGCACTTCAGGGGCCATATGACTTCAAAGGGAGTGAATATTTAGTGGGTACTCATTAATAATAATAATAACAATAATAATAATAATAATAATAATAATACTCACGATAGCACTTGTAGCTGGACTGCTACTTACATACTGCATCAGAATATTCTTGTCACACACGTTTATGTGATTTGCACTGTAGAAGGTTTTTGAGGTGCCCCTCATCAAAGCTCTATAAAAGGGGTAGCGTTACTGGTTCAAACCCAGCCTCGGTATGTCTGTGGGTCCTTGAACAAGGTCCTTAACCCCCAGCTCCTTGGATACTACTACAAGTGGCTGCCCTTCGCGGACAGCTAACTTTGCAAAGCGCAAGTTGAGACAGGCGTAAAGACAATTTCCCCACAGGGATCAGTAAAGTGTCAGTTATTATTATTAAAGTTAGAGAAGTTTCCAAGATGACGGATCTCATTCACCATTGAAACACAGGCTTTAAAATAGAGTTGAGCAGTCAAGCCCAGGAAAACGACCTCTTAACAAACTGTTGCTGTACATTTTCACCTAACTTCTCACCTTTCCAGGAACCTGCACAGAGAGGAGTTTTTAGTATGAAAGCAGAACCTGAACATGCTTGTTAAGCTGCGTCCACAGAAGGGGACCCAAAGACGTTAACAGGACCTGGACCGGTTTTAGGACACATTAACACAGTGGAACCGCTGTTTACAATTTTATCATTTATGATTTTTTTTGGTGTCACATTTCTGTGTTGTCAAGGAAACTGGATTGATTCTCATCCTCAAAAATGGGTTTTGCATGATGGTGGAGAACTTTGGAGTCTTATCTGGAAGCTTCTGGGCATCTCCTGGCTGGAGATTATGTGACCCAAGGCTGTCACCTCATCAAGCGAGCGGACTTTGTGATGAGTTCATCCTCTGGACTGAAGAAGCAGTGTCAGGATTTCTTCACATGCACAGAAAAGGACTGAATTCAGCATATTTGTGACAGTTAATGAAAACTACAGATAGGAACCAGACAGATTAGACCAACTCCAAGCTCTAGTTAATTTTTTTGTGTGAAATGGAATGACATCATAGTGGGTCTCCAGACAGTTACCGCAGGTGTTCAGCCACCACTGGTTATCCGACATATGTGTTATCGAGTTGGTCACAGGCTTGTGTCCTAGTTCTGAAGCGGGCACTTAAGCTGTGACCTTCAGACATAAGCATCCAGAAGGTTCTGACCAGTGGTCCTCAGCTGTTTCAGCCAAAAAAAACCTGGAGCAGTAGATATTGGGGGGGGCGAGGGGTGGATTCAGCTGCCAGAACTGAGCCTGACCTACTGGGGTCCTGAATAATACAGGTGCGTTAATGGAGAAATGGTGCATCATTAATGCATGTCGCAAATTACATAATTGCATAAATGCAATGGGGGGGGGGTTAGGAATAATTACTTACTTTTCAATGTTATTTTCAGAGCTTGGAAGATCAGAAACTTAGACTTTTCTTTAGATAAATTTGTCATGACAGGATGAAATAACTTGTGAATAGGTAAATAATTTATAATATTATATGTAGCACCTTTCATAGATTAAAAAAAGATATGATGCTTTAAAAGAAATAAAGAATATTTTATAGTAAATAATACAAAACAATAATAAAGGTGATTTACACAGATAATGATAGTAATGTGAGCCTAGAAGCACACGAATGCAGAATGAAAGGTCTTATGTTAAAGGTAAATTGCAAATTGCTTTTAACACTGGCCATCGCTTGCCTGTTTGATGAAACAAGATCCCAAGATCTGGAGTATAAAACAAAAAAAGTGGCTCGATGTAATTTATTGCCGAACACAATGCATTAGCAGGTGTAAGGCCGGCCGTATACAGACAGCGATGTGCGTGTGAGCTAAATGCATGCAAGAAGGCAAAGATGCATGAGCGCAGTGGTGTGGCTGCAGGTGGCAGGGAGTGCGCTTTCGAAGCGGCTCTAATACGTTCACATCTCTCTCAGATTGATAGCTAGCTTAAGCTCTTAATTGGAAAGAATTGTCTGATTGAAACAGGTTCAGTCAAAAGCTTTACTGAAAGGACAAGTATAATGCTTCTGTTCTTTGTATCCTGAAGGATAACTGAGCAATAGTGGCCATTATTTCAAATAATTAATCATTATTTACTTAATGGATCCTTAGTCCCTGAAGGGTTAGATAATCAAAATAGATGCATCCCTCCAACGTTTAACGGCTTATCCGGGGTAATCAGAGTTGTGGTTGAGTGTGCAGCAGGATGGCCGGTGGGCTGGGGTACACTCTGGACAGGATAACAGCGTAGGCAAAATACAGATTAATGCAAAATGTTTCACAAGCTTATTTTGTGTTTTGTACGGAGACCCCGAAGGGATGTGTGCAAGTAAATAAAACACTCATACGTGTGCAACTGATAGTTTTCTTTGTTTGTTTGAAATGATCAAATGTTTTCCCCGAAAAAAAAAATACCTGTAGTATTTTGTACTCTTTTCACCATTAGAGATATTGTTTCACGGACAAATTTTCCATTTACCACCAATTTTTAGGTTTGTCGCTCAATTTACAGTATCTCACAAAAGTGAGTACACCCCTCACATTTGTGTAAATATTTTATTATATCTTTACACGGGACAAAACTGAAGATATGGCACTTTGATACAATGCAAAGAAGTCAGTGTACAACTTGTATAACAGTGTAAATTTGGCGTCCTCTCAAAGTAACTAAACACACAGCCATTAATGTCTAAACCACTGGCAACAAAAGTGAGTACAGCCCTAAGCGAAAACGTTCAAATTGTGCCCGATTAGCCATTTTCCCACCTCGGTGTCATGTGACTAGTTAATATTACAAGTTCTCAGGTGTGAATGGCGAGCAGGTGTGTTAAACTTGGTGTTGTCGTTCTCACACTCTCTCATACTGGTCACAGGATGTTCAACGTGCCACCTCATGGCAAAGGACTCTCTGAGGATCTGAGAAAAATGAATCGCTGCTCTACATAAAGATGGCCTAGGCCATAAGAACATTGCCAGCCCCCTGGAACTGAGCAGCACGGTGGCCAAGAGCATCCAGTGGTTTAACAGGCGAGGTTCCACTCAGGACGGGCCTCACCATGGTGGAGTGTATGTGCTCAGCGTCATATCCAGAGGTGGTCTATTGAAAACAGACGTAAGAGTGCTGCCAGCACTGCTGCAGAGGTTGTGGGTGGGAGGGGGGTCAGGCCATACGCCGCACACCACATCAGAATGGTCTGCATGGCCGTCGTCCCAGAAGGAAACCTCTTCTAAAGATGATGCACAAGAAAGCCTGCAAACAGTTTGTTGAAGACAAGCAGACTAAGGACATGGATTACTGGAACCACGTCCTGTGGTCTGATGAGACCAAGATAAACTTATTTGGTTCAGATGGTGTCAAGCGTGTGTGAGCAACCAGGTGAGGAGGACAAAGACAAGTGTGTCTGACCTACAGTCAAGCATGGTGGTGAGAGTGTCATGGTTTGGGGCTGCATGAGGGCTGCCGGTACTGGGGAGCTACAGTTCATTGAGGAACCATGAATGCAAACGTGTACTGTGACATGCTGAAGCAGAGCATGATCCCCTCCCTTCGGAAACTGGGCCGCAGGGCCGTATTCCAGCATGATAATGACCCAAAACACACCTGCAAGGTGCTGGACTGGCCAAGCATGTCTCCAGACATAAACCCTATTGAGCATCAGTGGGGCTTCCTGAAACAGAAGGTGGAGGAGCGCAAGGTCTCTAACATCCACCAGATGTGGAAGAGGATTCCAGGGGCAACCTGGCAGAGAGTTAAGGCAGTGCTGGAAAATAATGGTGGCCACACAAAATATTGACACTTTGGGCACAATTTGGACATTTTGGCTTAGGGGTGTACTCACTTTTGTTTCCTGCGGTTTAGACATTAATGGCTGTGTGTTTAATTATTTTGAGGTGATAGCAAATTTGCACTGTTATACAAGTTGTACACTGACTTCTTTGTATTGTATCAAAGTGTCATATCTTCAGTTTTGTCCCATGAAAAGATATAATAAAATATTTACACAAATGTGAGGGGTGTACTCACTTTTGTGAGATACTGTATATGAAATGACTAAGAATTGGCATGCAAAGTGTGCAGTAAAGTACTGTTCGTCTAAAAATTGGTAATAAATACACATGTAATGTCTTTTGGGTTAGGAGACTGTTATGGGTAGAGGTTAAGGGGCCCATGTGCTATTCACAAATTTTCACATTTGTGGGAATATGCTACCCCTGACCCTCATGAAAATGAAGGGGTTACTGTAATTAGCTTTTGCCTGTGGACACTAATTTTGGGACCATGAAATGTTACTTCTTTGACAGGAATGAACCTAAGTTAGTGTGAAGGATAGAGGGGTGGTGTTTAGGTAGCATCAGCCACACCTTCACACACAGTGTGGGCTTTTAACCTGATCTCCTACACTGAGGTTACCCAAAGGTGAAGGACCTCTGGCTGGCTTGGGCAATTGATGCTCTGGAAGATTACCACTTTGTAGCCGTGAGCTATAATGACTAAAACTTTAGGAGCATGTTTAGGAAGAAAGGTGAGCATTTACCATGATTGAAGACATTGACTATACACAGTACCAGAAAACTCTAGACCAAAGGATGATTACTGACTCTGTAGTTATATCATCTGATCAGAGGTTGTATCTTTGGTGCACTCAGGTGAAGAGAGGGACAGAACTATCAACTCCGCACCACTGGATAGTCAGTCAGGTTCCGTGCATGTGGGAGGAGACCAGATGAGGATTTGCAGAGTTTGTCTGTCTGAAGCTCCAGTGTGAGATGATTTCTTCACTTCCAACAAGTTTCCTGCATGCAGAGTGGGGTGGGGGATGGGTAAGCCATGTTTGAGGTCTTAATCGTCACAGCAGCAAGGCTTTCTGTTCCTGTCACGACTGCCACCCTAGGACTCATAGGTAGAAGCCAATTGTGTGGGAAGGTGTCAAGGTGAAACAGGAGCCCTTTGGGGCAAAGCCTGCACAGGGGTCTTCTGAGAAAAGAGGCTAGAGAGGCTGCAGCAAAGGCAAACATGGGAGCAAAGGTTAGGGAGGGGTTTGTATGGGAAAGAAACTATTTGGTGGCCTAAAGAGGTTTTGATAAACTGTTTGTTACCTTGAGAGAGACAGGACCTTGTCCAAGCTGTGTTTAAAAAGGATGGGGAAATGCTGTCCAACGCTTGTGATAACACTGAGCTGTACAAACAGCACTTTGAGGATCCATTTAGCTTGTTGGGTTCTGATCAGGAGGTCTACCCAAAGAGCAGCTGGGGTTAAGGGTCTTATTCAAGGACCCAACAGTAAAATGATTCTGCTTCCGGTGTGCTAACCTACAGAGCCCCCCCCAATAATGCAGTAACATATTGAAAGTATTAGATGGTGTTGGAGTGCTGAAGGCATGTGAAGTATCTCTGGACTGCTAAACAGGGGCGATGGTCCCATTTTTTAAGAAGAGGGACCAGATGGTGTGTTGCAGCTATAGTGGGATCACACTTCTCAGGCTTAGCTGGGAAAGCCTACTGCCACCTGTAGATTATATCCTGCTTTGGCCCTATCCTGCATGCACTTCAATAATTTGAGGTCACACCAGAGGAATGAAAACTCTCAGCTGGCTTGGGAACATCGAATGATCCTCTATAAAGCACTACACTGCTGTATATGGCTATGGAAAATGAGGTCTGGTCTTTCCTGCTTGGCATGCTGCCACCATGACCCTCACCAGGAGAAATGGTGAGAAGATGAGATTAGATGAATGGCACAAATTCCAAAAGGGCACAGAGTAATGACCACCAGTTACCAAAAATGTATTCATTTCAGAAAAGCATCTGAAACATCTGAAAGCATCTGAAAGCATCTGAACATAAACACAAACATATGCAGTATAGAGGGATTAAGTTACTACTTTTTGTAATACAAAAGGAAAAACCTTAATTTTGCATGATATATTGTATTATTGTTGTTGCTGTTGTTTTCATTTTATTTCCTTCACCCAACCATCCTCCAGCTGCTATTCCTGCGGCCTGGAGCCCGTCCAAGCAGCACCGGACACATGGCAGGGATGCACCCTGGATGAAGAGCCAGTCCAGGCCCACACACATAGACATAAAGGCCATTTTAGTGGCACCTGTTCAGCTAACTTGATAAATATTCATCCTTCCGAATAACAAAAATGACCCACACGCAGGGCAGAAGCGGGATTTGGACTTCCAACGCAGGGAGTGTCAGGAAACAGCAGTACCTACTGAGTTTGCATGCCACCTTGCATTTTTTTTTTTGTTAGGAAACCACAAAAATGCTTGGTCTAATTGTGGATGACCTTGATTAGCCCACTTTTGATTATTAGAATGTACTGCAGGGTATTAATTATAAAATGAAACTGTTTCTATTTTCCCATGATGCATAAAGGTAAGGGAGAACAGGGGAAGCCCTACCCTCTTACTGAGGACGAATGGGACGACTCGGCGTACAAGGAGAACGGCTTCAACATCTACGTCAGTGACAACATCGCCTTGGACCGCTCTCTCCCAGACATACGGCATCCAAAGTAAGCTGACAGTACTAGACTTTTGTTATGTCAGTAACCATAAAAACTGCAATAAAAGTAATAATTATGTAAGTATTAAATCTCAAAGCACCATATGTTGCTGTAATCTCGTGCTTTTTTATGGAAGTTTTTCTTTCTACGATCTCCAATGTGAAGTTATCAAAGGATGAACTCTTGTTTAGGTGTAAGAGTGAATAAATGATCAGTATTTCGAAGAGCTTGGATGGCGATAGACTGGCACCTAATTATTCTTGCAGGAGACAGTAGTGCTGCGAGAGGATTGCTTTGCAGAGTCCTTTTGCATCGAGCCATTGCATCATATAAAATTTATTTGCTTAATTGATTTTCCAGTGATGGATTCAAATATCTTTAGCACATCTATAATATACTCATTGTCTAAGTGAACAGATTGCTATAATAGACAAATCAGAGTGGTCTAGTTCACCCGACTCCCAGAGCTGATTATCACAAATTAGAGGGAGATAGTGAGAGAGACTTGTTGGAGGATTTAAAACAAAAATACATGATTCTTCATTAACAAGTACAATTTCATTTCATAACTGCCAAAAAATATCTGAGAACGACCCAGATGCATGACTGGATCAGGGGCTAAGGATGATGGATGGCTTAGTATTCTGGAATGTTTTTCGTAGAAGTATCGATAAACAAGTGTAATTTAGCTGACTTAATATACCAGATGCAATAATAAAGTTTAATTTTGAGGAGATTTCAAATCCTCTGTATATGTCAGTCAATATCCTGGAATTACTTACCCAGTGCAGGAATCAGACTGAGCTTGAAGCCCATCTCAGGGTATATCTGATAGTACACCAGGACAGACGTGCACTCAGGAACCATCAGAGATGTCAGTTCACCTAAACTGTGGGTGTTTCTCAATACCAAAAGCAAAAGAGCTTTCATGTTCTTGCTAAGAGCTGTCTGGCTAACTCGCCTCCAATGAATGAAAATGGAATGCGATGAGTGATGGAATTGTTCTCCTTAACGAGGTTGAAGCCGATGTATCCTTGATATTTGGGGCGGGACAGTAATGACATCAGGGGATTTTTACCATCTTCTGCGTTTCTGCTCTTGAGTATTGGAACTGGACTTCAGCAATGGAACATGATATCAAATGGCTATGCGAGAATATGCGTATGGTCAATTACGCATATTGAGAGACACGCAATATGTCTTTAGGATACAGGGAAAATACCAAGGGCAGGAGCCTTAGAGATGCACGAAGAGGGACCCACTGAAAACCCAAAACACACTAGTCAGCTATTTTCTCATTGTTCTCTATTTACAGTCTTACTCATGATTGAGTATTAGCACTTATCAAATGCTTATCAAATATCAAGCTGCCTACAGCCTGGATCCGACCGCAGGAACTAGAAGCTGCGAGTCCTTCACAGGACACTATGGGCAGTGGAGAGATGCCACTTCAATTTAGCGTTAATATTTGTTTCTAAATGAACACATTTCATTGCATCACACTGTCAATGTTTTTAGTATTTCATCAGCTAACAGAACGATGATGAATCGATTACTTTTTAAATTAATATATCAAAAAGTAATGAGTGTCTGACACGGCAAAAAGGATGTTTGATTTATATTGAAACAATATATGGTTCATTTGATGTAAGTATCTATAGTATTGTGCAATTTATCATACATTAGTTGTGCATTAGTTGTACTGTATATAAGTTTTATTAATGATTTTCGTCAATTTTTAATTACGTGTAATGCAGCTACGTGTGGGCTCTGCTACCAATTGTAACATTTGTTAGTCGATGTCCACCTTACAGTTGCAAGCAGAAGCAGTATTTGGAAAAATTACCCAACACCAGCATCATCGTTCCCTTTCACAACGAGGGCTGGTCTTCCCTACTAAGGACAATACACAGCATCATTCACCGAACACCCGACCGCCTGATTGCTGAAATCATCCTTGTTGACGACTTTAGCGACAAAGGTAGGTGCTGGTTCACTCTCCTATTTAATGGGCTGGTTGCTGGACTTTATCCAGTAATGTTGTTGAAGGGTTTGCTTTTCTCTTCTGCCGTTTTGCAAACCATCTCTTTTTACATGGCAGCGTGTTTATGCTTATTTATCCTTCAACTTGCCTGCTTACTTGTATACTGATATTTTATGAAGAAATTTGTTGGTTTCTCTTCTCTCTTGCCTCCCTCATAATGCGATCTAAACAGTAATGATTCGCCTTTCATTTCTGCAGTGCTATTTAGCACATTGTTTCAGGCACACATATATTTGCATTTATTTTCCTCGTAACTCACTAGCTGGAGAACATGGAGATCTCTGTAAGGTCCTCTTTTGCACTCTAATTCTTGGTTTTCTGTGCTCTGTAGCGTTACACCCTAAGGGATTTGAGTTGATTACTGGGTTTTCATAGGGTGATTATTTTAAATAGATAATTGGCCATGTGTATTTTCTGTACTTAGGCATAACATATTTCTCTGGGGAAGCAGTTGACTGGCCAATAGCTTTAACAAGGACAAAAATAGAAGGTTCTGTGCTCCAAATTGAATTTTTTTTTATGCAGATAGACCTGGCTTTAGTGGAGAGATTACCCTTTTGGGCGGGTACATCTGTTTGTTATGGACAGAAACCCAGCATTGGCAGGCTATGAGTTAGGAGAGCAGTTTTTGATGAGCGTCCGGGTGGCTGGGACTCGATGGGGCCCCACCAGATGGCCACAGCTGGTCCTTCTGCATGGGCTGCAGCCCAGTGCATGAAGACTCTATAAAAGGGACCTGTTTGTGTCCATGCCAGGAGTCATCTTTCCAAGGAGGACAGTGGGGCTGTTTAAAATAATAATAATGAAGTGACCCGAGCCACTTTATTTTAACCATTTTGAGTCAGAAAGTCCACAGTTGCAGGTTTTATTTTCAGTTTGTATTTTCCGTCTGTAATCGTCGTTTGTCTATTCATTTAAACATGTTTTGTTAGAATTGAAATACTCGCAACAAGTATTATGTTTTATTTTTGCATTCTTTGTTGCATCCGGAATCTGGACCGAACAGGAAACGATAACAATCAGAGCAGCTCTTTGACCTGAAGGAACCAAGACTCGTGTGACATCTCTTCTTTCTCTATTATGAAATTTGTAACTTTAAGCATACATCTCACCCTCGGGGGGAAAAATGATAGTAAAAATGTAGTAAAATGATAGTAAAACTGATTGGATCACATAGCCACATAGCAAAGTAAATTTATTACTGCAGCTATTGAAGAGATTACACTACGGCGCCATTTACATATATATTATAGTTTGAAAATCTGCACCCTAAGAAATACATTAAAATAAAATTACATTCATATTTAAGCTGCAGAGTATTTTTAAAAACTGAAAAGCACATCACTGGCTGGCTTGGGATGGGCTTTGCCGTTGCACATTCGCAGCGGTCGTGCAGTCTCCTCTCTTAAGCCAGTGCTGCTCAGTAAACAGCAGTTTACACTCATCCACTGTGACAAACCATTACCTGACACTGTCCTCCCACAGTCTGTAGCTGGCTCCTTTAAAGAAACCTTTAAATGAACTTGAAAGAACCCCTCTTTTGGATTTACCTTACTCTGACACTTTTAGGAAGTGAAGGGGAGTTCGGGAAAGCATTAGTTGTTGCCTTGTGCATTTATTGCTTTTTGGTGAAAGAGGCTGAAAGGTTGTGTCCTGCACTCTCAGGTGACAGTTGAAGGGCTTTTCTACCCCGGGGGAGTGTTTCAGAAGGTGACCTGCTCAATAGAAAGATAAGGGTTCTGGTACTTCTGCGATAACACTATCTTAGCATTTTGGGGACTGGGTTCTGAAAATCATCATTGTAATATTGGTAACACTTTACACTGAGTGCACCTTCATAATGCATTCATAGAACATTCATAAGCAGCATGCAAGTACACGTTAACATCCTAACATACCTTAACATCTTTAATATACATTAGTAATAAACATTACATGATTATACAATTATAATGTTTGTTATTATTATAAAAATGTTTGTTATTAATGTATATTACAGCTCTTAAGGGTTGTTAGGATGTTAAGGTATAGACACATGATGTTTATGAATGTTTTATGAATACTTAATGAATACATTATGAAGGTGCACTGAACGTTTTATGAATGCAATATAAAAGCATTATGAAGGTGCAGTTAATGTAATGGAAAAAAAGACATTTAAATAATTTATGGGTACAAGTATGTAGAAATCTGCGATGGGCTGGCCCCCCGTCCTGGGTTGTTCCCTGCCTCGTGCCCATTGCTCCTGGGATGGGCTCCGGACCCCCCGCGACCCAGAAGGGTAAGCGGTTTAGACAATGAATGGATGGATGGATGGAAGTATGTAGAAATGTGAGAGTCTTGGCAGTAATTAAGGTAAGACAAAAGTATAGTTACTGATATATTCTCTATGTAGAAACAAAGAAAATGACACCAAAACTAGCATTTATATCGATACCTCATGAATACCCTTCTGAAGAAGCCTACTGTGAAAGTCTAGTTTTTTTATTTTTTCCCACACAAATTGATCTTATCTCAGGTGTCCTGGTCTTCAGAGACTCTCGACAGAGCCCTTGACATCGCTATAATTGCAGACTAGACAGTTTCTATGATCATTCATTTCATTGCCATTAAGTGACATTCAGTAAAAGCAGTTTATTTTCCCTTCTACAAAACATTTCTTTACACTTTTAGTCTGACATCAGTTCGGTTAATGCCCATGGGTTTGCAGGCCAATTATGAATGAACATTTCCATTAAGGCTCACTCTACCTCACAGCTGTAATTCAGCAGTCGAGCTGCGAGGATTGATTGAATCGATCACTGCCTCCCTGCCACCGTCGATCCTGTCACATTATCTGCTGCTTTGCGGTGTTGGATTTTCAGCCTCTCCCAAGCTCGTTTCCTCGTCAGAGCGGAAATCTCGTCAAACGATCAATGGTTGAAGGTTGTCTATCACTCTTGATTGGGTTTTCAGTTTGTGGTGTGCTCTATGATAGAGGGCATTGATTGAGTCATCTCACGGTTGTGTTCTCTGGGAGAAGAGCATCCCTAAGAAGTAAAAGAGGTAACTGAAAGCAGGCAATTACTTAAATCCGGGTGTTGATTGACTGTATTTGACATATTGTTGTCGATATCTTTTAAAGAAAATTTTTCTCTGTGTTTTCTCTAATCTGCAAAAAGTTAGTATAGCAAAGATGAAAATTCTTTGCATTTTTACTAAGTTTTAAATTTCAAAAAGGAAAAATAGTGTATAGGACTTTTATGTGTGTTTATGCAATATACAACAATTTTACATGTAACTCCATAATTGACATCTTTAAATAATAAACTTCATTAATGTATTTGCAAAATCTATTTCTTCAATAATTGAGTAACACTTTACTCAAGGGAGCAAATACAGTGGCCCTGAAAGGCCAGAATACATCAACATTAGCACAATGCAAAAACATCACAGAGACGCAAAAGCACCAAGGCATCAAGATATCCATATAACTTAGTAACTCGGTTACTATTGAAGTGCAAATCGTGAAGAAATATAGTGACTGCATGACATAAATGAACCGTTATGGTTGATTAATGATGAAGGAACATGGACCTCAGTACATACAGTAACTAAAACTTTCTGGTAAATAAATACAATAAGTAAGGGTGTACTACTAAATTACTCTGTAGAAGCCAATAATGTAATAACCGCCGATAACATGTTAATTTCCAGTGTAATATAAGTTGATAATGTAATAACTGGCCAATAATGTAAAACATTTTTGGAACTAATAACATAATACACTTTTTTTGCCGATAATGTAAGAAGTTATTACATTATCAACTTTTATCACATTAAAAATGGAGGAATTTATAACGTTATTGGCGTGTTATTACGTTGTTGGTAGTTATATACCATTGGTTAATACATGCCCCCACAAATAAACTGTTGCCAGCCGATGTTCCATGAACCACAGAAACAGAAGTGAGGAAATGATTTGGTTTATTCTGTTTCATATTGTGGATTTCTTGGAGTGGTTCACATCCTTCACATTAACATTACAATTCTGTTAGGCTTAAACCCTTCTTCCTCCAGTATTCCCTACATACTGTGCTGTGATGGCCCCACCACCACCCAAGATTTATTCAATTACATGTCAAAATACAGTCCAGAAGACACAAAACGACAGAGATGTGACGGCTGTCTTTTATTATTATTATTATTATTATTATTATTATTATTATTATTATTATTATTATTATTATGTGATGTGATTATAACAAGTGAAATAGTCAGGGTCACGAACTTTGTCATTACCTTCACCTTGTCGCATGTTACCATTGTTATGGGGTTTAAAGAAAAATCAATCTTCTAGAAGCTTCTCAAATCGTCAATAGACAAAACTGGCTGACCTTTCTATAAATGTTTAGTGAATGGTTCCAGAATCTACTATCTGTCAAAATGCCAAACAGCCTTTAGCTGTGAGATGTAGAAAAGCATCATGAACCTATTTACATTTTAGAGGTGACTCAGAGGGATTTCAATGTTTATTTTGTATTTAGCTGTGTTTATATTTCATTATATGAAAGAATTTTTTGAAGTGTAAATTATGCCGATTTTTATTAAATTATGTAATTTTAATAAACGTTCCATCCCTTCAATAAGACTGAACAAGGATATCCTCAGCTTGTATATGTATATATAACCATGTTCATTTCAATCATTGTACTTATGTCATCTACCCTCCGCAGTTATATTTAATATATTACATATACGTATATGTATACATGTATATATGTAGAGGTGACACCTACGTACTGTAGCGGAGCTGGTTTTGCTCTCTCATTTCAGGCACTCCGTATGGGCAACCTGTCCTGCTGTCACGTGTGTTTGTTTAGAAGCCACACCCAAAAAACTAAGAGCCCTGATTTTCGGCTGTCACGGGACGTTCCCCTTACGCTCGTGTACACAGATCAATGACGGATGATCACTCAACCTCAGGACACCACACTCAGTTGATTGATGTCCCTTTTGACTTTCCATTTTACCATCAACTTCCATATGACAAGTTTCATTTTCGATAGGAACTGTCAGCCCAGGAACCGTGATATGAAACAGCTCAACAAATAGCTGTTTATCTGATTTTTTTCGGTGGGTTAGAAAGGATTGAGGTAAAGTCCAGAAGAATATCATTAGCCTGCGTGCCAGTAATTCGGACTTCAATGTTATTCAATGTATGTAGATTACAGTATCTACAATTATCATAGCAGAGTTGCTCTGTTTCAAGTTTATACTGATAATTCAGGTTTTTACATGATAAATTGTTCAGGCAACATTTCTCATAATACAGAAGCATGTTGGGAGTTTATAGTTCATGGTATATTATAGCAATTATTAAATTAAATGTGCGTCAGTCCATGGTGAATTTTGTTAGCTTAAAATGGCACAAAAACTAGATAACACAAATCTGGAGTGAGAGATTGAATCTATTAAAAGCTGTAGTTGAAATGAGACTGTTGTTATGTTTTCTGAATGATGTTAAATAGCATCCTAATGGTAACATCAGCTCACAGGAGTGCATTTTTCTGAGATATCATCACGTCGTGTTTCGGACGAGCAGGCAGACAGAGGAGCGAAGCCGTAAAATACGGGCAAAATGTGGTTTATTAAGGACAGAGGTGGACATTTCAGGTCCAGAAAGTAAAAATCCAAACCAGGATGTAGTTTCAACCAAGTAGTTGCATACTCTGTGATTGTGACTCTTTATGTTCAATTGGTTGGTTCAAACAAAATCCTGGTTTGGATTTTTACTTTCTGGACCTGAAATGTCCACCTCTGATTAAGGACAGACAAGGAAAACACGGCACACAACATGAATGACGGATCTGGGGAAAATGGACTCAGACGCGGACTGAATACACAGGACAGATCAGACTGATGGAAAACAGCTGGGCACAATCGGGGGAGCACACGTGGTTAATAAGGGGGCGTGGTACACACGAGGATCGTGCATGCAGGTCGACAGATATCCGTGTAACTTTACCTAGTAACTCATAAAAGATATCTCTTAATAAGGAGAATATGGAAATTTTATTTTTTGTCATGATGGCAACAATGCAGCCATATAACTCAGTTGTAGAAAAGTCAAAAGACAAATACAGTTGCTGTATATTGTAATTTATGTATATACAATATACATGCTGTATATTGTAATTTACCACGAAACTCGGAGTAATTAGAAATTTTGTTGATTTGTTTCAAAGAAACAAAATTAGGAATAATGTTCACACCAAATCTTTTTTATGGATCACAAAACAGACATTTTTTAAATGAGTAATCATGTTCCTTATACCTGCTACATTTCTGCAGAAACCATTACAAATTGTTGCGTTTATTAACAATGCCATTACGGAAACTCATTTGTTAGGCGACTCATTAGAGGGTATGGCGAGATAAAGCTGACTTCGTAATGAACAACTAATTGCAAACAGCGGTTGTGGTGAATTTTGTCCAGCTACTAATGCTGGGCTGGGAAAGCATACGGCGCTGTATTAAAACAGAGACAAAAGGCCGATGGAACAACGCCGGCAGCACAGACGGTGAAAGACTGAGACAATGCCCAGCTTCTTTGCTTTCACTCGCTGCTAATCCCCTCACAAACACAGTTCTTCCCCATTGTTTCTATATGCCCATTTTTAATTTTTGTTTTTTAATTATTCTACCGGAGATCTTGTTAGTCGCCTTCCACAATTTTTTGTGCAATAACAGTCAATTTTTAAAAGAACGGTGCAGAATGTCGGCCTCTGCTCTGCGAGAGAGACAAAAAAAAAGACAGTATGGAGAAGTATGTTTTGCTGACAAATGACTTCCGAATGGAAAGTAGCTAGAGTGAGCATGTTAATGTTAGAAGCTATATTAATTCACACCTTTTGCTTTTCCGCTTTTAGAAAGTAAACAGTAGAATTTAATTTTGGTGCCGTTCTAGTAATTTTGATGCATAGTTGCCTTGCAACATTACACATGGCATTGCTTACTGACTGGGGGCTTTGGCAGGAATGCCGTAAAGCGCTTTCAGACAATGTAATGTCGTGATAACGCGATGCACAAAAATAAATTTGTTTGTTTGTTTGCTTGCTTAGTATGAGTACTGGCTTTCTGTGGATGAGGGAAAAGGAGAATTTTCATAGCTTTTTGTGTATGCATTCAAATGTATGTATAGTATGTTTTATATAGATAATACGGATATATACTTAAAAATAAAACAGAAAAATGAAATACTATTATTATTACCAGGGTACCACTTTACAATAAGGCTCCCTTTTGCCACTTGTATATGGTAGTAACTGATTAATAAAAAGAGAATTGTGTTATAACGTGTTTAAAATTGTCTATTAATTTACAAAGTGTTACAATCTAATTAATAACCAGATTATTAAGCATTCATAAGTAAGGCAACCTTACTGTAAAGTGATACCTTACCAATTATACACAATGTAAAATGTTATTTATTCTTGTTTTTAGTATGTGTCCTGAAACATTCTTAAGAATGAAAAGGCACAATCAATGATCATAAGTACCCTTGGTAAGTATACATTTAAATAAAGTAAGAATGCTCTGAGAAAGGCAGAGCTATGGATATGAACATCCAGAAACGCGTCGAGTTAGATGCTGACTGGGGTCACGGCTGCAGTATTTTTTCTTCGACATTCAGCATCGTTACTTTTTCTGTAGCCCTTTAGGTAAAAGATAAAACCAGATATGACTCATAGCCCGTCTGTAAAGTTCTATAACGAGTAACAAACGATGACATGTTAGGAAACGCCTTTTCACGGTAGTTATTAAGTGGGAAAAATCTGACTTTAAGTCAATACCACTGCTTACAAGGTGGGATTCATTTAGTCAATGATAAATTATATAATTTCTTTAATTAGGGATTCTCATTTCCATACTAAACACAGCGGTTACTCTAATAGTCTAGTCTTGCTTTGTTTGACGCCAGATGTGGATAGAAAGTAAACGTCCAAGATTTAGTTTCAACCAACCAACCGAGTACTGTATGAATCTAACTTTTTATATTCACCTGATTGGATGAAACAAGTCCTCGGTCTGGATTTTTACTTTTCTGGAATTATGACACATTATTTGCTTTAGTCTTACTGGTGACTAATTATATAGAGTATCAATGAAATGTATGCACACATCTGCCTGAACACTTAACGATGTGCTTTGAACTGTGTAGTCTTGTCTATTATCAAGAGTGGAAGTCATTGAAATTTTGAAATATTTGGGTGCAGGATAACACATGGAGGTCCGGGAAGGCACTACTTGATAGGCATGAACTTCTCTTTTTATAATTGAATGGCAAAGGCTGTAATAATTCCTCTGTATATTTCTCACATGCGACACAACTGTACTGTACGCTTGACATAAATGCATTTCTACCGAGTCGATCTTACGACACATTTCCAGGGTCCAGAGTTGGTTTCATTAACTTTAGTCTTATTGATAATTAATTGTTATATACAGTATTAATGAAAAGCTGGCATGTGGATGCATATCTGCACTTTAAACTGTATATCATTGTGTATTTGCAAAATGAAAATTGGTGGTAAGGCCTAATGAGACAAAATTTGAAATATTTGGGTCCATCCGCAATGTACTGCTCATTTCGAGGACACAGACAGTTTTGAATTTGAAGACACCGCTGTCAAGGATAACGGTCTCACTGTCTTAATCTTGGGTTGTTTTGCTGCTAACAGAGTTGGTGATCTTTAATAAATCCATGGCGATTTCCACCACCATGACTGTGATAGCGTACCTCAAAAGCATGCCTTCCCATCGGGATTACGTCTGATTGGACATTTCTTCATTTTTCAGCAAGATAACAATCAAAAAAACGGCTCAAAGTAGAGCAAGAAGTATCTGTGGAAGAAGGAAATTGAAGGACAGCAAAAACTGAAGAGCTGGCCTGACAAGGCTCCAGACACCAGAAGAATCACAGCAAAGCATCTCAAGTCTGGGAAAGTGCCACAGAAGAATTCCTGCTGGTGCTTTTTAACCAAATGCACCGTGTTTGCAAAGCTGTTAGCAAGGGAAATGACAGCTATTTTGAGCAATCAAGGAATCAAAACTATTTCCATTTTCATGAATGCTTTTCGGGACTCGAAATGTTTCCGTGTTTTTTTTCATCCTCAGTTATGTTTAGAAACATATATTGTGTAAAACATGCATGATGAATCCTACTCTCTAAAAAGCAGGCACTGTAAATAAGCACCTATCTTATTGTCAGTGACCCATGGAGAAAATACATCACTCACATGGCATCTGTGTAACAAGGCTAAATGAAATTGATCAGGTCTGATACATAAACAACCTGATATATTTAAAACATTGTATAGGACAGTGAGTGGCTTGGGAAATGAGAATCCTATAGCCTTTAATATTGTCTGACGTTAACACAATGGAAATAGTTAAAGCAAATAATATTAATGTCAGAGAATTCATTGAGAGCTTCTCTTCAAAGCTGAATGAATGTATTGGGCATTTTGTGGAAGATAAATTAATTATTTTTTGTGTCCTGAAATACCTTAATATTGAAGGTATCATATTAATCTGTGGTTTTTTGTGGTTCCCATTTTTATTTTTATTTTTTGCTTATTATACTGTAAGTGCAGGAACCAGGAAGGGTGAGGTAGGGCCTAAGTGTGTATCTGCATACCCAGTTTTCAATGCCTACGATTACGGTAGAGCCGTGCAAAATCAATATCACTTTAGTATAACTCCGAAGGTGATGCACTGCGGCTGATGAATGTTCCGCACCTACAGGGAGCAAGGGCCATTTGTTTTCTGGGGGGGGGGGAGGTTGGGGGCTTGGAACAGCTGCGACGACAAATCGATACATGGGGAGGCCGGGTTTCCGTGTACGCTTGGTTGCCGGTGCAAACAGAGCCATAAATAATTCTAATGTATAATATGTGCAAATGTGACATTTCTTTTATGAAAATTACAGTCCCCGTAATGCAGGATCACTTTGTTAGCAGCAGGTGCTGTCAATTGAAGGTGTTTGGAGCCATTAATGTGGTTGCTCTCCAAAGAATTGCTGCCACTGCAAAAAGCAAAGGTTTCTTTTGGCAAATTGAATAATTACCAGTGTAAAGTTGTATAAGACTGCTCAGTATAATCACAATGGTTACATCGGCACTCCATCACAGTTGTATGTATTCATTTACGCCGTTGTTGTGAAGACTTGTCAATGCAGTGACCAAAATAAGGTGTTACTCCACATTCCGTATTACTGAAGTACAGCTTTATACATTTTTGGATATACTTCAGTTTTATTATATATATAAACACTTGCTCTCTCTCTCTCTCTCTCTCTCTCTCTCTCTCTCGCTCTCTCTCTCTCTCTGTATGTGTGTGTGTGTGTGTGTGTGTATGTATGAGTATTTTGTTACACAAAATGGAAGTGCTCAAACAATATTATTCCATGTAGTGTGACTTGTCTAGGTGGCTAAGAAGGAAGTGCTTGTGACTGAGTCATAGTTATATAACTACTGTAGAACCTCAGAACATGCCAGAATCAGAATCTTATTGTAATCATGTAATGATCACACCGATTCTATGCACTCAGTTCATTATATAATCAGTCATTCTTCGTTGAGGTGCAGCATATTGGCTTCACTCAAAACGTGCCTTCATGCAATTTTACTGCGACACATTTGGCCGAGCCTGTGTCTTGGAATGCGAATTCTGCTTTTCTCTTTACCTAATTTGTAATTGCCCTGCCGCTGAAGAAGATTGGAGTGTGCAATTTTTCAGTTCACTGACTTTTGGACAGTCACAGACTGTTTCGGACTATTTCTCACGGTGACAGTGATGATTAGAGTTGCGGTGATAGAGAAGAGTTCATTTAACGATAATGGCATGTTAATGGAAAATCCTGCGTTTTTTTTCATACCTTGCAAGTTTTCATCCTAGATAACACAGCGAGGTCAGGGAAGACGTTGCTTGATTGGCACGAAATCCTCTCGTTGAAATTCAGTGGCGCAGCCCTTAAGAAGTCCTCTGCATAATTGTCACGTGCAACACGATTGTGTTCAGCAAAACACGCATGCAGTTCAGCTTAGTCTATCTCCCGACACACTCGAGCAGTGGTAGGTTCGGTCTTGCTTTGTTTAACACTTGTCTGGCAGCCTGATGTATTATTCATTCGGACAGGTTACCGGTGGCATTATCTTGCCAGGGCCTGTTTGTGTGCTGTCCATGCTGAGGAGCCAGTTGCTTAATGATCAGACAGGTTGTGAGCCATTCGGTGTTGCATCTGGCATTTGTTGGCATGTGCCAAATAGCGCGCACCAAAATAGGACGAAAGCAGCCGGAAAGCTGATGACAATCCACAAAGGCTCTGATTCGCTGGTCTTTAATTGGTCATTGAGGGGGCAGAGAATGCTGGGATGCACTTCGCTTCTTTTATCATTAATTGCGCGTTTCCAAGGTTTTGATCGATAGGATGGACTTCCCAGTGTCTGCTGTACTGTGACGGTGTTATCGCCAGCCGGGTGTGATAGAACGCAAGCGGAAAACTGACATAAAATTCACCACAGGTGCTGATGTGAGGGATCACCGTGAACAGGTATGTGAGTCATGTCGTTGACATTGGGTTACATACATCTAATTGTCATACACAGAAAACATCCACCTTCCATGAGTGTTATAGGGACACTAGAAACTATTCCAGGAAAGACCAGGAAAGCCTTGGACAGGATGGTAGTCCACTGCAGGAAACACACTGTGACACACTGTTAAGAGAAACAAGTGTACCCGAAGCGCCATTTCTTTGGGAGGAAACTGGGTGGAAATCCATAAAAAGTGGGACTAAGAATCAAGCAAACAGCACTTTAGGTGTGAGAATAAAAATACTAGAGATGGGAAGAATTCACAGAGTCACACTAGTGCACAGCATAAAAGTTCATGGTGCAATTGCACCAATTGAAAATGCGTGCAACCGAATACAATTTGGGAAGAAATTGCATTGTTTCTAACATTTTTGCATCTGTAAAATGATTAATATTTCTTTTTAGTTAGTAAAAATGAGCATAAATGAGTTGCTCGTGGAGTTACATCAGTGTTTCCCAAATGAGTCCTCAGGGCTTGACGGATCCACATTTTTGTTTTATCCCAGATCCCAGCACATCTGTGAGGCATTTAGAGCTCCTGATTGCTTGGGTCTGGTGTTCTGGGAACTGTCCAGTGTGCCCCGTGGACAGGTTTGGGAAACGCTGAGTTACAGTACTAGGTATGCAAATAATTTTTTAGTTAATTTATGATTTAATGCTGAAGAAGAGCAAAAAAAAAAAAAAATCAACCATATTTAATTGCATCATATTCTTTTCCGTCGCTTCGTATCGTGTTGAATCACATTCTGTTGAATCACTTTGTATTGAATTGCACTGCATCACAATAAGGGAAATCATATCGTGTTACATTAGAAGATGCATCACATGTATCTTTAAGGTATCTGGTTACTGGCGAGGCATGAAAATGTGTATCACATGTTGGATTTTATAAATTCCGCTACATCTCATTTGTATAATGTATATCTTTATCTGCTAGATTACAATATTAACGTCGTACTTGAATATGGCATGACTGTTAGGCAGCCTAAAGCAGTATTTAACTGAACCCATTAGCTGACTTACCTGCCTTGTGACATTTTACATTAGTTGCTTGGCATGATAAAAGTTTCACGCAAGCTTCTCTTGTCAGAGCGTCGCGCTACGTTTTGAGCGGAACTGAAGCAAGGCAGGTCACGACCGTGAAAGCCCCAAGAGCAGGCAAACAACTGGCATGAAAATAATTTAAATGCCAAAATATAGCTCTGAAAATTATTACAGGTAAAGCTGAAAAGCACGATGTCGTCATTCGATATGTATTTCCGGTATTTCATATAATATTCATTTGGCATACTCATCAAGTTGGTTCCAATGGGGGGAAAGAAATATTGTACTTCTATAAGTAAGTCCTCTGGGAAAATTCATCCAGCTTCAGCATTTCAATGCACCTCACTTAGGTGCTACTATGTAGGCAGTATGATTCATATTCTAGCCTTCACTCACAGTCACAGCAATTCAGGTTTATGGGAATGGACTTCTGCTTCTGCACTCTCAGGTGCTCATATATACAAGTCATTAGGGTAATAACCTGAGTGCACTGTAGAACAAACTTTGCGATGGACTTTCCCGCTTCACTCCATGCAGAAAACCACAATTCTCATCCATAATAATTTGTTTTATAAAGAGATGTTGCTGGAATATTTTTTTTAGCTAAGTAAAGCCATTTACAGTATTCAGATCTTTTTTTGGTAAGGCTTTACATTAACTGCACCTTCATGATGCCTTTATGATGCATTCGTAGAACATTCATTGAACCTTCATAATGAATTCATTTAACAGTCATAAGCAGGATGTAAATATACCACCACATCCTAACATATCTTAACAGTTTTAATATACATTAATAATGAACGTTCTATGATAATAGCAAACTTTATAATCATATAATGCTTGTCATTAATGTATATTGAAGTTGTTGAGGTATGTTAGGATAAGGTATACTTACATGCTGCCTATGAATGTTCTATGAATGCATTATAAATGCATTATGAAGGTGCACTGAATGTTCTATGAATGTATAATGAATGCATTATGAAGGCATACAGCATTATGTTTTATCACCAGTGACTGCTGAAGAAGTAGTGTAACTACAAATATGAATTACATACATTAGATCCACTTATATCAAGGTTTTGATAAATACTCTTTTCTTATTGGTCCAGAGGTGTCACATGGGTGTTGATTCTTTTCATGTAACCACACAGGTCGTTCCTCCAACCTAATAGCAGTTCTATACTGTATATAGGGTTTAGTGTTTTATTAAACATGGTAATATAAATTCCTGTGTCACTTTTTACTCATAAATGACCAGTAATTCTTATTAGCATAATTTTCCTTGGCTTCATTAATACAAGTCTGTTGACAGTTTCTATAGCAACGTAACAGACTTGTCGTTTCCAGTGAGTAGCCTGACCAGATACTCATTCCGGTAATCTTTTACATTAAGTGCACCTTCATAATGCTTTTATATTGCATTCATAAAACGTTATGAATGCATTATGAAGGTGCACTGAATGTAAAGCGTTACGCTCTATCCTTATAGGGGCTATATTTTTAAGAACACATTGGAACATTATGAAATGCTAATTGAAATTATTTTCTTCGGAAAAAGAGACCATGTCAAGTTTATTTCATTCTAAGTATTTTGTTCGTTAGCCATGGTATATGTAGGATAAACCACTTTTAGTTGTGCCGCTATACAAAAATATTTAATTCCAACAAATTGTCATTGGTTATTTTCATATAACCGTACGTCTTGTCATGGTTTTTCCAGTGCTTAACAGTATCTCAGTAACATCATCACACAGTCTTCGGCTTTTCCCAGAGCACTGGAATTACAGTATAGTGCTTATTTGATTGTTAATATTCTTCTGATTGTTTATTAAACCCTTGGGTTTTCACACCTCTTCATTCTCCCATTACATCTAAGACACAGTTCTCAGTTAATGAAATATTGGTGTCTTGCAAAGTCCAATTCCGCTGTGTTTTGAGAACAACTGCAATTATGGAAAGCACTGTGGGAAATCACCTTGATGTACCCTCTCCTCGATCATTTTGAACAAGCTGCCGTCCCCCTACCCGCCCCAGAAGCATTCTTTGTGAGTCTAACTCAGGGGATGGCCAAGGAGAGGTATCATGGCCTCCAATTTTCATTATGCAAAATGCTGGTGATTACAGGAATTTGCAGGAAGACTTTGCTGGTTTTTTAGTAGCAAGGCGAGAATATATGTGGTGGACGGACAGTTAGGAAACTGAATTTACAACCTAATCTGCCGCAGATTCTGTAGATTTGAGACATAGGAGATGTCCGCCCACGTGTAACTGATATTTTGTATTTCCTGTAGTATTTCAGCAAATGCAAACTGAAATCTTGCTGAATTTGCAAACTGGCAAATATACTGCAGACTGACAAATAATATACAACGCAATCTCGAAACGCAGTAATGCTGCAAGCGATACTCAATCCTGTTCTCACAAACTATGCAAATCTCCAAAATGTTCAATTTTTAATTAAAACGCTGTTATTCTAGTTTGATTGGCTAGCATTCATTTACTCAGTTTTATGTGTTTGTGTCTCTTTATGGAAAATGTTCGGTTAAATCCATGGACATGGAATACTTGTGTTGTTTATTCTCTGTCTGCTCAGATTCCCATGAATGATTATCCTGATTTCCTACAGCCATTATAGATTCAAATTTAATTGTACAGCAAAAGCAAACCATAGAATGAGCGGAGAACAAGAATCAGTTTTCAGAAATGATTTGCGACGCCATGGCATTTGTATTCCATCATGCCGGGTGTGAGAAGGTAAATAAAACAAGCGGAATGACAAATAAAAACATTAAAATGATGTATTCTGACAGCTGCATACCAAAATAATTGCTGTTTTCATTCATCCATCCCTTCATCTTCCAACCGCATATCCTGGTCAGCATTGTGGGAGGGGGCTGATACACCCAGGACGGGATGCTGGTCCATCAGAGGCCACATGCACACTTCAGGAAATGTAGACATAGTTGGCCTAACCGCATGTCTTTGGATAGCATGCCGATACCCTGCCTGGAGAGAACATGCAGATTTCAAACACAGAGCAGATACTTGAACCCCCAACCCTGACAGCGTGAAGAAACCGTGCCGACCAGATCCAGGGCCCAGCCCACGACTGCTTGGATCCAGAACAAAATCTCAGATGTTTTTCATTCCACTGGTGCACAGTTAAAGCTAGTCTTCGCAATTACATATAGCGGGCGAAAAGACCGTTAATATGACGAGTGTGACGTTGCATATTTTGGGGCAGATAAATCTAATGGACTGCAGACCATCTTACTTAAAATGCACCCATCCGTCTTCCAACTGCTTATTCAGTACACAGTTACAGGGACCCTGGGCCCCTGTTCTAGACAGCAGAGGGAGGCAGTCAAGGCTGCGCACTGAATGAAAATTACACACTCTGGGCAATTTAGAGAAGTCAATTTATTTAACTGCATGTCTGTACATTGTTTTTTGCTTACTATGGGTGGTCAGCATAATTGCTTTAATGAGCTCTCCTAAGGGCATTTCCGCGCCTCGAGGTTTTTTTTGTTTTGTTTGGTTTTTTACTGGCAGCCTAAAAGTGCTTAAGAAGGACCATGAGGTAGCTGCGGGGTGGCGGCGGG
>JAODKE010000015.1:13234391-13262461 GCA_026779605.1 Mormyrus hasselquistii
TTGGTGATTTGGCCAGCGTCTGCGGTGGAGGGGGGGGGGGGGGGGGGGGGGGGGGGGGCGGGGGGGGGGGGGGGGGGGGGGGGGGGGGGGGGGGTGGGGCGGGGGTGAGGAATGAATCCCATTGGAGAGACGGCTGCGTTTTCAATAGACCGGCACGGCGAAGGTAGCAAAAGGGCTGGGTATAAAATGGCATTCAGGCAAAGGGACAGAAAATGTCAAGTCACATGGTAAAAGGGCAAGAGCACACGAGGACTTGGTGGTGTGATCAGGAGGCGTAGGAAGCGAGAGGAGAGGTCAGAAAGAACAGGAAACAGAAGTTTTAATAGTCTGAGACAGGCATGGTAAACATCAGGCAGAGCAGACTAGAGATAATACTCTACCAGCTGGGAAACCGGTGAAGAATGAAAATCAGGAAACAGCCACTGATCAGAAACCACCCAAGAGAACATATTTGACTTGAGCAGTCAGAAAAGCAATAAAGGCTGTACAATTTTCTGCATCTGAGGCTGAATATTGCTTTGCTATAAAACGTTAAAGCTGCATAAAAATCATACTTCAAAAACACAGTTCTTACGACGCAGTCAATTACTCAAGACAAAAAAAAAATCTTTGCCAGACTTGTTTTCTAAAGTTTACGTTAAGCTAAACTGGATAAACTGCTTAATTAAACGCTGCATTATCATACTGCCTGTACAAAGATATGCAGTGTTCTGTATATTCAGAAGAACATTATTGCTGTTTCTGTTTAATTTAGTTTCTTGCAATTTTCAGTCCTGTAATTTTGCTATTATTATTTAGCAGCTAAATATACTTTACCTACATGTATTTTTGCTGAGATTTTTAAAGTAATTGTATTAGTACAAGCAAAGATTTATTTTCTAACAAAAAAAATTGCTCAGGTATTATTCCAGGAACAAAGGTGTATAAACAATTTCAAATAATTAATATTTCACAAGTTTGGAGGAGTGTCTTTTTCCACATTTTCTGATGTTGTGTGGCTTGCAAATCTCTTTATTACATTGTGAATGTAGGTCAGCCAGTTATTTGTTTTGACTTTGATTTACCTCCTCTTGTAATCCTAGTCAGAGATGGCGGAGGGACACGGACACCCTGGCAGATTCAGGGGGCCAAGCACTTTATAGGGGCCACAAAATATAGGCCTCCTGGTCTGGTGGGTAAAATTTACCAAGGGCAATCCGAGGTGGCATTGTGCCAAGGGGCCCCATAACGTTGGTCCTGGTTTGTGTATGATGGAGCTTGGATGCCAAACAGTGTTTTACTTGAATCTGCTTCTGTTGGGCCTCACTGGGGTCTGTTGTGATGAAAGAAACCGTTCACTCATTTCGGAGTCGAAAAGATTTTTAGCGTACGTCGTGAAACATACACATACGATCTTTGTGTTTTAAAATTTCATGTTGCATTTGGGGCTATTGTAAGCTTCAGAGCTAACCTCTCTATCTAATCTACTCAGCCTCCATGGCATCTGGGAGCAATGAGTCCCAATCGTCTGCCTGCATGAAGAGCTGTCTGATTAGTGCGCTGCCTTGGATGGTGACTGAGGTGAGGAATCCCTGAGGGTCATTAAGACCATTCACAGTTGCGAAAACCCCTTAACGAGCGAAGGACTTCCCGTCGCCCATTACCTGGTACATGAAAGTGTCCATTCCTGTGTCCTAGAATAATGCCTTTATGACTGCAGGTTGATCTGAGGTTGATTTTATGCAGCCTGGGGATGGAAGCTACAAGTAATTTCTAAGGTGTCCTAAGAATGCTGATCCCTCCTGCTGCAGTTCTGGAAAACGTTAACGCATCACGCTCACGCTCAAAGAACCTTCTGGCATCGCTGCCAAAGTCCGCCTCTCTTTCTTTAGCTACTCTTTGCAAGCTGTAAACAGTAGTAGCAGAAGAGGGATTATCTTTCCGGAACATGAACATGCCCCAGATAAGATCATTATTTTCACAATACGGGAACCAGTGAAAATCATTCACCAGAAAGCAGTGAAACATATGCTGAATAGTTAATTTACCAGCATTGGTTTTCTTAGAGTAGCGGTTCAAGCTAGGCATGCACTATGGAATGCACGTTTCCCATAAAGCCTTCATCTTTAGTTGCTTAGCAAGGCTGTTGTCACGTCACTGGCAAGGATGGAGGCAAAGGCAGGCATGGGGAAAACCGAAAGGGGCTTTATTAAAGGAAAATACAGACAGGGCAAAAGGAAACGGACCACGAGGGATCAAAACAGGGTAGGGAGAATCAGGCAAGAGCACAGGACACACTGGGGAGCAGGTGCAGACAGCAACATCAATGACTGGACTGGGGAGCTCAAGACAGTAAGGCACTATATACACATCACTCATGAGGGAGCAGATGAGAGTCACCTGGGGTGATCCACACAAGGGCTGTAATGAGAGGTAAGATTAGACAAGCAACAGATGTGGCTTATTAGAGCTACACAACAGAGACAATGAGGGGGAAGGGATGCAGGGCGTGACAGCAGCATCAGAGTGGGACGATGCAGTTGTAGGCTGTATGGCTGACCAAACTGCTGGAGCTGTTTTGATAGAATTCTGGAATTCTCTCTGTCAGCCATTATAGTTGAGATATATGAGATGGCAAACACTGGATGGTGTTGATGCTTAAGTCCATGACCGAACCTTTCTTTCATTTTGAATATGCACAGCTGGAAATAGATTGCATGCCTATTCTCCAAGATGGATGTTTTGTAGCTGCCTACCTGCGATGGCCTGTTAATTAGACATATCTTGGATGAACATCTGTCCTGATGCTGGCTTGCTTTCTTTCATAGTTAGGAGTGCAACATCTCTCCAAAGAGGCGGGACTTTGATCTGTGCTTCAAAATCCAATTATAACAAATAGGCTTCCAATGTTTCCATCTCAGCAGTGGCACAGTTCTGCCTGCCCTTTGACCTGTTGCCTATTTCTGAACTGTGGTTGTGTTCGGTAGAATAAATTAATTCTGCACCTGGGCACACTCACATTATTCTGTAAGAATCGGGTTTATGAAGACTTCATGGAAACATCCATGTATTTGGATACAATCCATCAGACATAAAAAGGGAGGTAAAAACTGATGAAAAAGATTAACGGAGTGTTTCTAAGCATTTTGAATTAATTCATTAACATTGTCTTGTGGCACAATCCAAACCATTCTTCAAACACTACTTGGCCAGTGTTTCTTACATCGTATACAACTGGGCATGAGTGTGAAAACTATCCATGACAGGGTTAATGTTACATTTATCTCGTATCATGAATTATTCATGATTATTTTGGTAACAATCCAGAAACCGACTCTTAAAGGAGAACATCTGACTATACCCTGTCTTAAATCATTATGGTCTTTTCTGTCTAAACTGGCCCTTTCTGTTTGCAGAATCTATTAATCTCTTCAAGAGAAGAATGAGTGCAAAATTCCCTGTACCAGAAACAATGAAGATACAAGGATTGCATTATCGTATTTGGACACTAATACCTTGTCTTTTTTTTTTGCCGAAAAGTTGAATATGGAAATAACCCTGAAAAACTGTGCCTACTAATGGTTTTGTTTTGTCAATAACCTTAATAAATAAAACCATAAATGGCATGTACATGTATATACTAATTACATACTCCAATGACTTTATAACTGATGTTTTGTTTTCAGGTAATTTTTTTTTGGTTCCTGTTATATTGATTTTTGGTTCCTGAATATTTAGAGACATTTCCCAGCGCTACTCATGATATATGGATCTAATTTACTAACCAATTATATCTGCTATTATGAAAAAAAAAAACATATTACTACAAACTACAATTGAATATCCATCCATCTGTTTTGCTCAAATGCTTATCCAATGCAGGGTCATGTCTGGAGCCTGTCCAAGAAGGAAAGGGGAAAATCCTAACCATAAGGAGAAATGGGATGCAGGTCTATCACACGGTACACGATATGGGCAATTTCGAGAAACCAATTCACCTGAACTGCACGTTTTTTGGGTAGTAGGAAAAAAACTAGAAGGGGGGGACACACACCCACACAGGAAGGTAGACATTATGGTCAGAATTAAACTCACAATCATGGAGCTGTCAGGCCACCCCCACAACACGATAACGCCTCCCGAATATTATTTTCTTTAAATTATTGGGCCGTCAACCTTTAGGTGCCTCCTCACGTCTTGATTTCACAGCACATTTTTGTTGTTCATTTTTGCATATATGCCCATCGGATGTTATGTCAAGGAGTCCAACGTCGTAACAGGATGCGTACGAAGTTTATTCTACGTTATCACTTTTAAGAATGTGTTTTTCAGAATGACCCCCTTAGCAGTTTAGAATAGCAAATGGTTATTGATTAATCAATCCCTTTCAAGAACCTTTTAGACAGAACCGCACGTCTTTAAATTTAAGATGAGTACACAGGTCATCGCCAGGGATTTAGTTTGTGTGCAAATATTTATCCTTTTTTTTCTTGCCACATTAATATGGGATGCATTTTACGTGCAATGTTACCAGCATATATTAGCTGGAAATTAGGTAAACAGCATAAAGATATAAAGGAAGATTTGAAAAGACCACAGGAATAATCCCTGTAAGTTATAGCATAAGGACAATATTCAAAATTACCAGGCATTCGCAGTCAGCTTCCTTTGCTTATTGAGGAGTCATCGTTGTCCTCACTCTGTTATTTAATCCGCTGAGGACGTTCTCAGCATGTGCATCTTAACAGCGTACGTGACAAAAGAGGAGGAACTGGAACGCAGAAGAGGAAATTGACAGTGAAGAACAGTGAAAATGCAAAACACAGACCCTGTGGGATGTCTCTTGATACAAAAGAACATGGTGCATGATTTTGCTGCCGGTAATTAGAATTCTCATTCCCTGAAAATCCTATAGTCCCATAGTGCTGTGAACATTCATAAACCGCAGTCAGTTACTTTTTAACTTGGGTCCCAGTACTGATGACACTGTTTCAGTTCTCCGGCAAATGGCCCGGTTTTTGCTTGAATAAACATTTTTTGTAGGCATGTCTTCTGGAGAGAATGTATTATATATCTTATACCCCTTATATTTTCATTGTTGTCAAATTTATTTGGCCCCATTTTGAGTCTAAAGGGGATAGTCCTGTTTTATATCAGAACAACTTAGATCTCTATTCAAATGCTTAAAGCGTTGAAGCAGGATGACTGGTTATTCCAGTTTCCTGCAGGGTCCTGAGCTATGGTGAATAATATATGTATACTTGTTATAAATGTGCACGTATGCATCAGCTAGAAGCAATTTTTTTGTCTCTGTGTCAGGCATAACAAAACAATTCAACTCAAACAATACTCAGAGTAGAGCACAGATTTCTGTGCCGTAATGCGTCTATGATATGGGTATCTATCGCGATGTCAAATCACAATATGAAAACAGAATGACTTCTTTTCATTAGATATGCTTTTCGGTAAGAAGATGAGTTGCAATTCACGCCACCACCAGGGACGTCACTGTTGCTCAGCAACACAAACTTTTACTGAGCTAGTTGACAGAACTAGGGTAACAAGCTAACCTTTGCCATTTCTAACTGTGCCATAAACGTCTCTTAGGACATAATTTAAGGATCGCTTTGTAGATATCTTAACAGCGAAGCTTTTCTTTTATACACAACTTTAAGAAACATTTCAGAGCCAACTTGACTTTTTTTGGGGTGGGGGGGGCAAAAAGATATCTTCACTTTAACACTGGATGGATATCATGAATGTATGGTTTTTGATTTTTATATACTAGGGATCTGTCTTGCATAGGAAAAAAAATATATAAAAATCAATAGAGATCCAGCACCATTCGTATAAATTGAAATATTCACTAACTAATTTGTTTTTAGAAACAAGTGGTCGCTTGGTACTCATATTCATGATGTATTGTCAAACATTTGCTTTTTCTTAAGAAAATGGGTTTTTTTAGACATTGTGTGAGATATTTTTCACCATTAGGTTTATCTAATGTCATAAAAATGAGTCCATCTGAGGAATTATCTGAGGTGTGACTAAACCCCATCTAAAATAAGTCCTGCATGCATAAATAAGTGGATCTTTTCTTATGTGTGAATATTTATTCTTCAACCGATTGCCTTCATTTGTGTCAGCTGCCTACTGGCTCTGAGAAATGGGGTTTGATTCCTGTCCTCATGTCGTTTAATACTGCGAAAGGTTTGCCTACACGCTTAATACTAATAGATCCCAAATTGATGTGAACTGGAGCATCGGCAGTATTTGAAAGTCAAGGCACCGGGGAGTGGAAGTTGGAGGGGGACTGGAAAGATCAAACCACAGACATGTTCAGATGTATTCATTTATTGAGTTAAATGACTTGCCATTTGAGGAATACAAATCCAGGCTTCTTTTCACATTCGTTTTCGTCTCTCTTGGGTTAGTCATTAAAAATAACAGTCGTGCATCTATGCCTCATCGCTGTGCCAGTAGATTTTCTCCCTTCTGAACAGTTGTTGGTTTTTAGTAATTCAAACTAGTGCTTCAGCTTCAAAAATGCTGTAAATAATAGTTTGATTGCCCGATTGGTCATTCATTCTGCAATTTTTAAATCTGGATGCTGGATTTTTTGATAGATGTATAGGTTTACAATGGGCTGAAGGTTGTAATGATTTTTTTTTACTTTTAGGGGGGCGTAGGTACTTGGTGGGGGCTGTTCTGTTGTGTTATGTTTTTGCTGTCACAGGTCATCCCCCCTTAGCCTCTATTATTCTGGAATTATTCTGGAGAGTGTCCTCTCGGAGCCGTATTCCACAAAGAACACCCGGCACATTAGCTAACTTCAGTGCATCTGAGTGTCCAACACTAAAGCACATGACAAATAAAAGACTTCCTCTCCCTGTTATGAAATGCACTGGAGCTTATTAAATTAGGTTACAGGAAATTCCATTGAAAGGATGTGTAAATCAAAATATAGAAACTAGTCATATGACTGAGAGCACCTGATTTCAGCTTCTGCTTTTCCTGAGTTTGCATCTTCCTGTTTGCCTCTTTTCTGAGCTCTGTGATAAATTCATACCTGGAAATATGTGTATGTTCTGCATTTTTGTCAAATAAATCATCTACTGTGGAATCACAGCTTCTACTGTATGTAAAAACACAGATTTTTACAAGGTTCCTTCAATCTCCAAAGCACATAGCACAGAAAAGCATAAACAGCATAAAATTCTCTGTAATTGCTATATTTGGGGGCATTTAAAACATGCGTATTTCTTTATTGTATGTAGCCCAATATTAAAAGTCTCCGTACCTATATGGCCACTGTTAGTTTATATACTAATACATATACATTTGCATACCAAGTAGCACAATGAACTTATTTGAGTTTATGGGTATTTTTATCCACAGCGATCACTGTTTTAAAAAGTGGTTTATAATCACCTTTAAAAAATGGTTTTCAATTTCCAGTAACACTTTACTTGAGTAACTTAGCAACTCAATTTCTACTAAGTACAAATCATGAGCAAATATATTCCCTGCATGAAATATATGAAGCGTCATGATTGATTACCGGTGAAGCATTAGGATCAGTAAGTACATAACACTTAATTTCTGGGTAATTATTGCATTAAGTAAGAGTGTACTACTGCAATATTTGTGTCCCCTCAATGAAAGTTACCCAGTTTTTCTATGAAGTGCACATTGCATTCAGCACTACAGCTGATGCCCCTTTCTGAGAGGGCACCTTTACATACAGCTGGAAAAGAAACTAAAACCGAAGCGCTAGAAACGGAACAGCTTTGCGTTTTGCCGCGTTGTGCCTGTGCTCCTTTGTGTCTTCAGTTCTACTTCAAAAGATCCAACTTTGAACTTTTTTTTCTATTTAACTATAAAACATTTATGTGGCATTAAAATTATTGCTCATTGCTGAATAAGATATACATTACAAAGGCCAATTAAAAAAAAGATGGAAATAATTCTTTTGAAAGATTTAAGGTTGTAAATGTCCTCTGTGCTACTTGCTATTTTTTTAAAGTTCAGGTCTCCGGAGAAAATGATGACGCAGGTTAAAAATGCTATTTTCTGGTGGGAAAGTAATATGTTAAGAAAGCAGGTTACATAAACCTTTTGGTAGGTTAGGTGAAAATAGAGGCCGGGTTTCACGATTCTCCGTTATGTTAGTCAAACTTGTGGCCCTGATAGATTTTTTTAAAACTATTTTTGATGGCTGAAATGGCAAAAACATGGCTATCCAAAATTTATATCCTTTTTCACAAACAATGGTGGCATCAATCAGCGAGATAAAGGGCATTTGCAGAAGCCAGAGAGAAGCCCGGATTTCAGAGATCATTAGTATGTATTCGCTTTGTCAGGTTGCTCTGCTATTTAAAATCTGTACGGCTTACACACGGTAATTAGAATGTGGGTCCCAGTACACATTAGGCATCCTTATCTTGAGCAAAGTTATTCAATATTTTTGTCAAGCTAACCTTGCAACAGTGAACTCTTTTGCAGCTTATTGTTGTATGAGAAAGCATGCAGGCGTCTGGTTATAGCTCGCTGCCTTACGGCGCATTGGTTTAAAAGCCAGTTCAGCTAGCTTATTTGAAATATGAACTCATACGTTTATTTTCTTTTCTTTCCTTTAAGACATCACGTTTCATTCGATCAGCCTGGTTTAGATGCTAAATTAATAACTACTGAATATTTATTACAAATATTATATTAAATTTGATGTTAAATGACATGATGAAGTGATGTGGGAATTAATTTAGGGGCAGGTATTACAAAAATGGCAGGAATGAGGGAAAAAGTTGTACTGTATAGCAACTGAGATCTGCAAGGTATGTGTACGTAATTGTTTCTATTATCTGGTTTGATACTGAGACCTATTGATTCTTGCTTATTGCTGTAGTCCCTTTTAGTCTAAGAAACAGTTTTGTTTGTTTGTTTGTTTGTTTGTGTTTATCATGGAACAGCAAACTTTTGGGACAGCCTTATTTTCCCTCATGCTTACTGGATGGTCAGTTTCACTCCATCTCTGGGAGTTTACATAATGGCCGCAGTACCACCCACGGTGTACTCATTCTACTAATTTAAATAATTAATGCATTGGGTATTGTTCATATTCTTTTTAATTTTATTACTACCATTAGTCATGAAGTCCACTGGCATTCGTTTCATTTTCTGTCCATAATTATTATTTCAATTCACTTATTATCAGTGGTGTTTGTGCTTCTGTTAAATAGAAATTCCTTTTGTGTAGGTGAGTTGGACATAACATGGAATAAAACTCTTTTGTAGAAATGTGTTTCACCACACATTTATTACGGTATGTGTCACTATTTATTTGTTTGTTTGTTTATTTACTCATCCATTCATTTGCTTTCTCATTCATGCATTCATTTAGCCAATCTATTTATTTATTTATTTCTCAATCGAAAACGGAATCATTTTAAAAATCAGAATCACGTAACTGGAAGTAACTGAAGTAACGTGATCCATATTTGTGGGACTAATGTAGCTACTGCTGTTAGATGAGATTTTCAAATGTTTATCATATATAGACCAGAAAACAAAACATCAATCATAAAGTCACCGGAGTATGTAATTACTATATACATGTAGATGCCACTTATGGTTTTATTAGACAAAACCATTTGTAGGCACAGTTTTTTTTTTTATGCATAGATCTGCAGTCTCGTAAGATGAGAGGCTCTTCACATGTCCTTTACTTTAATGATCTGGTTTATTTATTGAAGTCAGTTGATATAGTGCCATGAAACAGTCAAACTTCACATTGTTGCCCTAGGACGATATGTTTTGCATGGACCTAGTCCCAAAGTTTTTCTATTAGTAATGCCTAGCAAATAAATGTTTCTTAAAATACTGTCTTTTTTTGTTAAATTAATAGAGCATTTCTTAGCCATTTAAGCACAGTTTGTATTTCAGTGAGATAATGAACATATATTTCCTCAGGATAAAACAAGCTGCCACACAGACATCTGCTGTCTCCATTTCAGAAACCAAACAAAGTATCTAGAGCTTCTGAACAAGTCTTCAATCTGTTTCACTAATCAAATGAAGAACAGCTAAATGCGTTACAGAGTTAGTTTGATTAATGTGTAATTAATGAATGTGTGTCAGTTGTTTATTTTTTGGGGATGCTTGCCTCCAGATGTGAGTGAAATTGTCGTCAGAGTAGTGAGCTATAGTACATGGGACATCTGTTCGCTTCAGTGAGGCTTGGCTGGGCTGAGTTTGAGATATGGAGGGATATAAATAATATATAGAGTGCAGCAAGCCGTGTTGGGAGCGACTAACCGAAGCGGGGCCTCCATAGACAGTGAAGCTCTGTGCCATATGTGATACTGCTCTGTATCACTGTCCTTAATTTAATGAGATTCTTCATATCACTTCATGATTAGACTGCAAATAAAAAATGGCATTTGTAATGTCCTGTGATTTCTTTAAAAATCGTGAGGTCCAAGTCTTTAGCGTCCTGGTTCTCCCTGTCTTGCTGTGTGGCTATAAGATGTGGACGCTATCCAGTGACCTGAGACAGACTGGACTCCTTCGATACTGTGTCTCTTCAGAGAATCCTTGGTTACCGCTGCTTTGACTCTGTGTCGAATGAGCGGTCGCTCAGCGAGTCCCGAATGAGGCACATTACCTGCATGGTGAAGGAGCGTCAGTTACGGCACTACGGCCACGTGACGCGTTTCCCTGAGGGTGACCCGGCTCACGGGACCTTTATTGCTGAGGACCCAAGCGGCTGGACCAGGCCGAGGGGACGCCCACGTGTCACCTGTCTGTGCCATTTCTGGAGGGTGGGACTAGACCATGTGTCTGCCTGGGGGGTCCCCTCGAGATCCCAAGGTGTTTGTCATGTGGTGGGTGCAGCAGCCCCCCGACCTGACCTGACCTGACCTGACCTGACCTGATCTCAATATAAAATATAAGAATGTGTACCATATCTCTTAAAATACCTGGGGTGACAAGGATAAAATATAATAATAATAATCATCATAGATATTCATAGAGCATTCATAATGCATAATAAACTTGCCTATAATGTATTCCTTTTCATAAATAGTTATAGCAGTGTTTATAATACTTTATGAATAGATTATAATGTATAATGAAGGTATCTATAATGGATTATGATGACTGTTTTAAGTGTTACCAAAAGATTAAAATTGAATAGTGAAAAAATAGGATTTACCTGACTTAACAATAAATGCTTAAGTAGCATTTTTGTGAGATAAGCTTGATATGGAAAAAAGACAAGTGAATTTCTGGGAAACATTGTGCATATTCACTAACAGAGCAGTTTATTATGTACACTGGTGTGCAGTACAACCAGCTCCTACACACTGTGAATTGTGTGTTTGCAGCTGAATATATGGATGTGACAGGTAGAGACAAGAGGTTGAGGTTCATTTACTGTTCAACTAAGTATTAAAATGGTTAAGATGCTTGAATAGTAAGATTCAGTCCACGGAACACCTTGATGATTATTAATGTGTCTAGGATTTACATATAATTGCACCATGAACAAGAAATCCAGTCGATGCCATTTCTGTAGCCGAAAACTCCATTTTAATGAGGGAGGTCAGAGGGGCATGATCAGCCTCATTAAAACTAACGAGGAGGCCACAGGTGCAAAATGAACAGCTCGATACAACAGCGGTGTGCAGAAAGGCTTCTATAAATGCACAATTCATCTATGCTTTAAGCAGGTCTGGAGGCAAAAGTGGGTCCTACCCAGTACAATTACTTGTACGTAATAAAGTGGCCAGTGAGTGCACAGAGATTCCCATGCTGGTTGGTATTCATTATTTCATTCATTCATTTTTCAACTCTGGGGGAATTCAGAATCCTTCCCAGAATTTCATATTTAATATTCTCTATTAGACATATAATTAAGCACCATTGGAAATTACGAGATTGCATGTAAAATCATTGCATTATTTTTGGTTTCTTGAATATTAAACAAATGTGAGTCAATCCAGGCCTCAAAACAGGGGCGTATAAGGGGCGGGGCCACAAAGGCTCTAATCCAAGCTGAAAGCCTATTGGCTGCAAGATTGTCTCCTCTCCTGTCACTCTCCAATTCAAACCATATCATTTGCAAATGATAATATTGGCCCCTCTATATGAATTATGGCCTCTCTTATGGGCCTAGAATCATCCCAGAAACAACCTTACATCATACAACGCTGTTATTCAGTCTCATTGTATTCGTAAAAACGATACAGTATGTTTATATGTTAATATAAATGCTTTCATATATTTTCACAGAAGTTTAATGATGAATGAAGAATATTCTGTTTGATAATTTTTTGCGTCATGTGATCAGTCAGAATTGTGTTATTTTTGGTATTACTTTGATATTGCAAGTATAAAGCAGAAAAAAAGATTACTAAATTCTTTAAATACTGACATCTGGACATGTGAGAGGACTAATATTTGCACAGGTATCAGTGAATGCCAGGACATATACAATGAAATGAACACATACCAATGGTAACAATATTTTATCCTAAGCATACTGAGTTTTGCATGGGTGAGCATGAAGGCCCGTATTATGCTACATAGTATATTTACAGAATGCTCTGGAACACACGGTTTCCACTGACAAGACGAAGCTCTCCTGACTCTGTCTCGCAGTGCAGCAGCACTGGCGCTCCCTGTTGCTGTAATCTTGTGCCGAGCTGACAGGCCTTTCACCTGCCTGATAGCTTCGTGTTGAGCTCTGATATCATTGATTTCCTGCGAGGGGGGATTCAAGCTCAGGCTCCCCTCGACTGGAGACGTGTGAGCGAGTCTCACATTTTCTAATTGGGTTCGGCCCCCAAGGATCTAGAGAGTGGACCGGTGCCCTTACTAAATTTGCCTCAAGGACACTCTTTATTAAAAAGAATGAATTATGCCTTCTGATCAGAAATCCAATTAAACTGATCTGATCCTGATATTACAATGTGCACACAGTGAAGATGTGTTTCTTTAAAAAATTATTTTTGGGAGAATCTATTGTAGTTATGTATAACTCTGACTATTAATAACAGATGCTGAAAATGATGTATGCAGAATGATGTATACAAATCATCATGTGAGACATTTTATTAATCATCCTCTGTTTATTTTAGTTATGTGACTTTAAAGTTAAATTTTCTTCATTCGTTTTCGCATTTGATTAAGTATATTCAGCATTTCGAGAAATGCACTAGAAATGTCATGATTATATTATTTTGAAAATAACTTGAATGGAACTGCTGTGGTGCTTCCAACTGACAGTAATCAGGCAGTTACTGGGTATGTTGTGTACACAGTTACCAGTTTTGGCAGATGTGGTGATTTTTCTGAAAGTGATTACTAATCGCATAAAGCTGGAAGACAGGAAAAATAAATTTGTAAATCAACGTTACATATCCTACCAGGGAAAGGCAGAAACTATATAGATCTCTGCATGCAAATGTTTTATATTTTATTGTGGGCAGTGGTGGCGTAATGGTTAGGGATGCGCACTTGTAATTGAAAGATTGCTGGTTCAAATCCCTGACCAGCAAGGCACTGCTGAGATACCCTGAGCAAGGTACTGCCCCCAAGCACTGCTCCCAGGGCGCTGAATTAGCTGCCCCCTGCTCTGTCATGATGTCACATATGACTTAAATGTAGAGGACATGTTTTGTTGTGGTGTGTCAACACTGATGACCAAATTGTAGTTGACATCTGCCTGTTATTCATACAGGATTTATCTATTCACTCTAGCTTATGAACAACGATGTGTTTCAAACAAATTTCAAGCCAAGAGCAGTGATGAAAATGGAAACAGCACAGTTGCGTAAAAATGTTTGTGCCGTCTTAAAATGAATCATGGAGAAAGAATGCATCTAAATGAGGGGATAGAAGGTGTTTTGGCAGAAATGCATTTTACCTAAACTGGCATCTGTTAAACAGGAGCTTGCTGTTTTACTAGGTATCAGAGGTGAATACCAAAAATTATTAATTTGTAATAATGGTGTGTGCTTTATTGAAGGAGATGTTAACCTATTGATTTGCTCCGCCCTGCCATCGTGGCAGGATGCCAGTGGTTAAGGACTGCTCTGTTGGCAAGGCAGAAATGCATCAAAGGTTGCCAGGACAGTTTGAACTGTTAGATGAATTCTCATCATGAACTTGACATGTTTTGAGTTTCAGCAGCGAAAGCTGGTCAGTCTCTGTGATTTGGGGAGGACTTTGATGATCGTTGGCTATCTGAGATTTGTTTGTGTTTTTGTCTTATACCACAACATTATCGTTACTTTGACACTGTGATTCCCTGCATCCCCACAGTAGCTGTTTTTCCTTACTAGAGCCCTGCTTATGTGTCAGCAGCAATGGGTGAAAATGTTGGGAATTTACTGTTTTCTTCTCTCTTCATTCACTTTCGCATGAAACGGCTAAAAGAGTCTTAGTGAGTCTTTGAGTGAAATAAATCCGTACTGTAATTGTGCTGTCCCAGAAAATGACTTAATTGTTTCATTTTCCACTATGCATCACATAGCCAAATCCGGGAATAGCATCACTGGGAAAAGACACCCTCACTGCTTAATCAGGCTTGTCATTGGTTCTTTTTCCCTCCAAAAGCCACTCTAGAGTAGACCTTTGTACTTTAGCCCCATTGTTGTGATTAATGGGGTCCATTACAACGTCAGGTCTTCCTCTGCTGGTTGTGTCTAATTACCGTTCCTGTTATTCCACTGTTTGGGAAGTGTTAAAGCCGAGAGTATATGATAACCTGCATGGGGTGATACTAAAGTTTAAGAAGTAATATGACAAAATAATTATGCTTTAAGAGTGTCAGGGTAATCTGAACAATATAATGTGTCCAACAGATTATCTTCTCAGGACAGACTAACAATTATTAGGCTATGATGAAACTTCATTGCACTTTATCATGGAGTTTTAATAACTGAGTGTGTCAGAGTTAAATATAGATTTTCACACTCTCTCACTCTCCTACACATGCTTTCAGTCCCTGCCAGGACGCTCTTTCCACACAAAGGGATGGAGGTGTGAGGCCTGGGGAGGCTGCTGCTCTATGGCTAGCTTTCTTTTGCTTGCTAATAGCAGGAAATAATGTTTCTGCTTTAAAAAAATAAAAAAAGACAAATTAATGCATTGTCTGGTTGTGTGACTTTCTTGGTGTTTCTTGCATTAGTATAGGCTGATTTGTGGGAAATCTATTGTTTCCCTTTTGTCTGGTGTTATTTCCTTATGTACAACAAAAGCTAAGACTAGCAAATCATGAACTCTACACATTTTGTTTCGTGCTCAGTGCGGTGTTTTTTTTCGGAGGGTTGGCTAAACACCTCATCCACGATGACACGGATATCAAAGCAGCAAAATCAGGCAGCTTCCTTTGTTGTATTAGACTGAATGCATCATAGCGTGAAGTAAAAGTGCTACAATGTATATAATATTAAATTAGAACATGCACTAAGGGAGTATAGATTAAGGCAAAATGTTATGAAAATGGTATGATCTGTAATTAATTACTGACTAGACATGATTAGACATCTAATCTAATGTACAGCTGACATACTACTCGTAGTAACGTGTTTTCTTTTGCCAGGAATGAATGGCATGCAGGCAACAGTCAGTACAGAATGTGTCAGTATCTATAAAGGCTTTTAGGAAAGCATGAAGGAACTCCTTTAGGTCAGTAAATGTGAACTGACAGTTGGGTCAGAGATAAAGGTTTCTGTCACTTTGGGATTGAAAGTGATTCATGCAACCACTGTCTGAAGATTACTTACCCTTTGTACTTTATTTATACCTTCCAAGCTCAGTATGCATATATGTTCATTTTCTATAGCTTGCAGTAAACTCAACAAACCTATTTGAAAAATAATAATCTGTAATATTACTTTGCAATAATGGTATTACTGTATTCACATTCCTTATCTCACATATCCATATCCTTACACTTCTTTTTTGTAGTGTTTATTTTGTCTCTTATAAGGACAACATCAGTAATTGATGTTCTGCAGGGCTGTACAGGTCCTTGCAATCTGCGGAATTCCTTCACATGACGATTTGCCATATTTATGGCACAGCATAATGACAGGAGGACACACAGTACAGATTAGTGACAAAAAGGGGATTTTATTGACAGTAGGCTAAACAAAACAGCAGATAAAGGGACCACAAGGGGTCAAAACCAAAGCAGGTAATTAAAAAAAGAACTAATTAGAGCTGGGGGAACAAAGACATGGAAAAACACAGAGACTATAAGCAAGAAAAGACCAGAAAAGACAAGCGGGTCATACAGGAGCAAAGGCAATGAATGACTGTGGAAGAGTGCAGGAGCAGGAACAGGTGAGGGTAATTACCAAACACTGAGACAAAGAACAAAAACACAACACAAGGACCAGTGCTGAAATTCATAAAGCACAAGATAACTAACAAGGGGAAAAAACGCACCCTCAGACCATTCACCCACGCAGTGGCCTGGGGGGCAGGGGGAACACATTGGCACCTGTGAAGTGCAGAAGGTTAGGGGGACACAGAACGGGATGACCAGCGACACCAGCTGGCCTAACAGGGAAACAACAGACGAGGCCCAGACTGATCCTGACAATTTTCCAGTGGATGCACTGGCTCGTTAACCTTATTTAACTATTTCATGGCTGATTTTGATATTTTGGAATCATTATCTGGCTGGCAGGTTTGTTAGCAGGGTGATCCTGTCCTGTTACAGATGGGAAAAGGCTGCATTGTGTTGTGATTCCATCTCTCTTAACAAGGCCAAGGACTTGTGAAAGTTAACCTAGAAATAACACAGTGGCTAAGAGTTTATATTCAACAAAAGCTTCATCTTTACAAAACAATTGGTCAGAAGGAACAAAAAAGTGAGTTTCTGGCTGTACCCAACGATACTTTGTAAATTTAAATTGCTATTTCCAATTGGTCAAGGTAGTATTAATGTAGCTGATTTAAAACTCTTGGAAACTTTGTCCACTTTTTGTCCTTTTACTTTATGTTTTTCAAAACACCTATTGTAGTTCATGTAGAATGAAGATTAAGTTGTGGATTCAGTCTGCCAGAGAGGTTACCGTTCCAGAAATCTTCTGGTGATTGACCGAGATTTATCAAAGATGCATTTTACATTTTTTTTAAACCAATTCCTGATCTGCAGAGCATAAGAACCTTTTGTATGCTGTCTTCAAAGAGTTCTTGCCCATGCTGAAAGCTGACAATGGATTTTCAATATGTGTGACCTCCGTTTTATACGTTGGAGAAACAGAAAATAATCAATGGACACTGTATTTTTCCTAACTTTGCATTGTACAAAAAAACATGATTTCGCAAATTTAATCAGATCTTCTTTGAAAGAATGATTGCGAAATACTGTGACCCAGATATTTAATAATTAAATTATTATTATTTAGGTAACACAAAGATAAAATACAAGGTCATTTTCAAATAATATTATCAGCCATAGTCACTAATAAATCTGCAAGAGGACACATTAAATGGATGTGATGTTGTTTGATTTTTGCACAAGTGTAAACCTTGTACTATAAGCGAGATATATATATATATATATATATATATATATATATATATATATATCACTTACATTACAAGGCTTATACTATTTCATAAGCATTTTTCCAGATTTATGGTATAGAGTTTAAAGACCTTAAATGCCCCAACCACAATGAAATGCAGTGTTATAATCCGGTCAGTGTATTGCGCTCGGCCAGTCAGTGGCTATTGGCTACGGCCATGGAGGTGTAATTTCAAAGTTCTATCAGTCCTATGACCATGCCCTGATTCCTATTTAGCAACAATAAAGAAGATAATAATAATAATAATGTTGATGATGATGATGAAGAATGTGTGTGGAGTTTGCATGTTCACCTCTGGTGCCCCCCCGCAGTCCAAAAGCGCGCTAAGGTGACCTGGAGTTACCAAAATTGTCCATAGGTGTGAACGGTGTGTGTGTCTTGTGATGGGTGGGTACCCCATCCTCAGTTATTCCCTTCTGGGATAGAATCTGGAGACCCCTGCCTGCTCTGATTAGGACAGCCGGGTACAGGAAATGGATGGACGCATAATGATATTATTATTCATAACAATAATAATAAGAAGAAGAATGGCTATTAACTGGATGTGAGCTAATACCAACAATGCTATAAAACACGATATAAACCCCACAAAATTCCTAGGAAAGCTGGTACTTATATTTGACATTGTCTACATCCAGTGAGAGGTATAACACTGTTATTCTGTCGAGAAAACCAGCTTCCGGGCACATATCACAAGAGGAAAATTGGGCCAGGTTGTTTTCTGCAGAGATCTGTCTGTAGCAATTTGAGGCATTCTGTGTCTTGATCAATATAAGACTACTACTGCGTATCCGAGGAGAAACAGCTGCATGTGGGAACCCTTGATGCAATGCAATACTCTCTGGTCTCACTGGGATCCCCACTGGCTTCATCTTTCGTTCCATTCGCTGATTATTATTCCTGCTACTCTTTACATCTTAATTCAGGCAGCATGCTTGTGAAGGTTGTGTTTATGTTGTACAGCTAACACTGCAAATTACTGTGTGCTATGTTATTTCAATATTTATTAAAATGAAATAAAACACTTAAATAAAAGTGAGAGCTTGAAATGGCCCTGACGACACTTTGGAACAAACTAATAAGGACGTATTCTTTGTGCTCCAACCATAAGTTCGAAATCATTTAGATGCAATACCAACTTCGTTCAAAACGTGAACACACCGGAATGCCCGTTATTTCACAGGCATAGCACTACTGAAGGGATAAGAAAGGTTGAGGTCTAAGGTGATTACTCATCCTGATTACTCCTAAACTGATTGCTGCTCTGAGCTTTATGGATAGTCTTCAATTAGATATCAGATTTATTATAGAATAAGTTCAGTATCTGGAGAGAACAGCTACCTCAAATGCTTTGTTATCCGCGTGTCCCCTCAGAGGAAAACCGTAATAAGACCTCTGATCTTTCTATCTCTCTTTGATCAATAATTATCCCTGCAGCCAAAAGATAAGACTCAGCTTTTCCTTCTGAGCGTCCATATGTCATATACGTCAAATCTGAACAATATATATCTGCAGATTCTTGGAGAAATCTTGCATTACCTCAACAGAAATGAGATTAATAGCAGATCTCATCTGCTGCTTAACATGCATTCATTATGTATTAATCATCGAACTTAGCTGCATCATTTCAAAGCAAAGTTTTATTTGTGACAGTAATTCAAATGGAAATTGTATAGCAAAAACACATAACAGCACATATTGATTTAGATAGCTACACAGAATTCCAATGAGTTTTCTTAATGACCAACGGGATACTTAAGCATAAGTGTTTCTCTCAGGCCACTGTACTGTACACAGGCATCCACGCGATTCAGCTATTAAAACTGATGTAGTCTTTGAATCTATATCAGCATCAGAACTATGCTTTACACTCTTAAATATGAAGAATAATATTTACGTTATATATTTTAATTAATTTAATGTTTATGAACTATTCTATTATTTTATGAGGAACAGACTAAAGGGGACCAAGTTTAAAGGGATCTCTTCTTTCACAGTCACCGTTAATTAACGACACTTTGCTAGCTGTCGTTATTAATTATAGCATTAGAATTAAAATTACCATCTTCAGAGACACCCTTGTGAACTCATTTTCCACCGAGTGGGGAAAAATGCACCTGGCTGTATTTAAGTAAGTTGAGCACCATAAACCCAGCTGAGAGAGACTGGGCAGGGTTCAGTCTTCAGTGCCCTTGACTTCTCTGAGTGCCTCATTCTTGGCAAGATCATTAGCCCGCTACTGGGATTCACTTGATTAATTCTTATTACTGGTTAATGGTTATAACAAAGACAAGGTCAAGCATAGAGAAGAACTGAAAAGTAAGGCGTTTATCATTAAAAGCAACATTTAATTGTTGTTGTGGTTTATGCATATTGTTATTAAAATATATACAGGTAAAACTGCAGATTTGCTTTTTTTTATTGAAAAATGTATTGTTTTACTTGATAGTGGCCATCTAAACTACATGTTAAAGACAGCCTTGAATAGTGGGCATTTTATTAGGTGCGCCTATCTATAACAGGAAGGACCCACATTTGCCTCCAGAATCACAGAAGGGGTAGACGTTCCTTGCATCCGAAGAAGCCATTCTGCATGCTGCCGTTGTATTGAGCGATTATATTTTGCACTTGTCGCCTTCCTATTGGTCTGGCTGTTTGACCTCTGAAATGCCACCGACTGGGCGCTTCTCGTCTCATCGCGCTTTTCTCCGTAAACTCTAGAAACTGTACCGTGTGAAGAATCAGGCCCGTCGCGACAAGGCAGGCAAACCAAGCAATTGCTTGGGGCCCCGAGCTGGCCTGGGGCCCCAAGACAACGACTGGTTAAGAATAAAATGCAGCGACAAACTGTGTGAGCGCCCTCCATGTCTATTTTGCTTGGGGCCCCCAAATTCCTTCAAACGGCCCTGTGAAGAATGCCAGGAAGGTGCTTGCTTTGCAGATTCTGAAACGACCACGCATGGCACGGGTAGTCAAACAAATTTCGAACCGTTTAGATCAGACATCTTAGCCATCCGAATTCTAAATCCAACAGGTTAGTGAACCTTCCAACCATGTCTGTGTGCCGTATGGCGTGAGTTACATCCACATGATATGCCATGGAAAAATGCTTTCTGATTGTGGTTATGTCGTCCTTTTTTTCTACACACTGACAGTAGGATTTGTACAAAATGTTTCCTGCCATATGTACCACATCATCAAAAATCCAACTGGAAAGACAGGAATCACGTAACAATACAACAAGATTCCATCTGTGGTATTTTGAACCAATTTGCTGAATTTTCTGGAAATATTCTCAGTGTCCCAAAGCTTCCCTCGTACATCCATTTCCCCAAGGAAAAGGCAATTGATTCTCAACCTTCAGCAGAGAATTCATCTTGATTGAACATTGCATTGTTGCCTGTAAAATCTATCCCCACCAAGGACATCTGATCTCACTGTAGCATAGAAGTGATTTTTTTTTGTCTAAGAGTCTACGGGGTTGAATTTAATTTGGGTTTTTCTTTTACATGGCTCTTAGTTTCTCAGTAAAAGTGGTATTTTTGGAAAAGATGTTTTATTCTGTGATTGGGAGTATCACAGCGGCAATTTTAGGGTCAGTACAGCAGAGAATACAAGTGACTTTCAACAAAAAAAAAAACCCAGATTCTTCATCTCTTCTTATTATTCCTGCCCTAAAAAAGCAAAACACACTAAATGCATATTTTATAAAATTTGAGTTATGACTGAAATTGGGTCTCTATTTTAACTTGAGGCAAAATATCTTAGTTGGACTAATTGCGGAAAACGCTACCATTTGCCTACATAGGGGAAACAAAAACTTATTTTCTCAGTTTCAGTTCAGTGTCCGTGTACTTACTGAGTTTTGCCTTTGTAGGGCATTATTATTATTATTTTTATTATTATTAATAATAATATTATTAACATTGTTGTTGTTGTTGTCGTTATTGTGGGTCATTCCGATATAAATTTTCTTTGTTATACTATCTGTGTCTCTCTCCTTGGATTGACACCTTATCGTGGTGGAGGAGTTTGCATGCCTCAGTGACCCTGGGGGCTGTGTTGTCGGGGGCAATAGCCCCTGGTTGGGTCTCCCAAGGCAAAAAGGTCCCAGGGGAGGGGCCAGATGAAGAGCAATCCAAAAGAACCCTATGACAAGTATTAACAGCAAAGTCACATTTCCCTTGCCCGGACTAGGGTCAACGGGGCCCCACCCTGGAGCCAGGCCTGGGGGAGGGGCCCGTTGGCGAGCGCCTGGTGGCCGGGCCTTGGCCCGTGGGGCCCGGCGGGGCACAGCCCGAAAGAGGCACGTGGGAATGTCCCCAGGTGGGTCCACCACCCGCAATGGGAATGTCAGGGGTTCGGTGCTTTGTGGATCGGGTGGTAGCCAAGGCCCTGGCGGTCTGATCCCCAGCTGACAAAACTGGCCTTCGGGACATGGAATGTCACCTCTCTGGTGGGGAAGGAGCCTGAGCATGTGTGAGGTTGAGAGATACCGACTAGATATAGTCGGGCTCACCTCAACGCATAGCTTGGGTTCTGGAACCAATCTCCTGGAGAGGGGCTGGACGTTCTTTTCTTCTGGAGTTACGGCAGGTGAGCGACGCTGGGCTCAGTGCATTAACAGCAGCATTTACCCTGGTTAATGAGAGGGCTGTCTCCCTGCGCCTTCGGGTCGGGGATAGGTCTCTGATTGTCATCTGCGCTTATGTGCCGAATGTCGGTTCAGAGTACCCGGCCTTCTTGGATTCCCTTAGTGGTATGCTGGTTGGCGTGCCAAGAGGGGATTCCATTGTTTTGCTGGGGGACTTCAGTGCTCATGTGGGTAATGACAGTGTGACCTGAAAGGGGGTGATTGGGAGGAACGGCCGCCCTGATCCAAACCCGAGTGGTGTTCTGTTATTGCACTTCTGTGCTATGCATGGTTTGTCCATAATGAACACCATGTTCGAGCATAAGTGGACATGGTACGAACATGCCCGGGGCTACAGGTCGATGGTCGATTTCATAATCGTGATCTGCGGCCTTCCGTCTTGGACACTTGGGTAAAGAGAGGGGCAGAGCTGTCAACTGATCACCACCTAGTGGTGAGTTGGCGCAGGTGGCGGGGGAGGAAGTCGGTCAGACCTGGTACGCCCAAGCGCATAGTGAGGGTCTGCTAGGAACATCTGGCAGAGGCTCCTATTCACCGGAGCTTTAACTCGCACCTCCGGCAGAATTACAACTGCATACCGAAAAATTATGGAAGCGGCCACACAGAGCTGTGGCTGCAGGGTGGTCAGTGCCAGTCGTGGCGGTATCCCCCATACCCGATAGTGGACACCAGAGGTGAGGGGGGCTGTCAAGCTGAAGAAGGAGGCTTACCGGGAATTGTTAGCCTGGGGGTCTCCGGAGGCAGCTGACGGTTACCGGCAGGCCAGGCGGAACGCAGCTCGGGCGGTCGCAGAGGCAAACACCCAGGTGTGGGAGGAGTTCGGTGGGGCCATGGAAAGTGACTTTCGGTCAGCCTCAAAAAGGTTCTGGAAAACCATCTGGAATAACAGGAGGGGGAAGCAGCTCCTAGTTCCTACTATTTATAGTGGGGAGGGGGTGCTGTTGACCTCACCTGGGGACATCACCCCCAGGTGGGAGGAATACTTTGAGGACCTCCTCAACCCTGCCTCAGATACATCTATGCACACTGCCTTTGAGACATCTGAGGGTGCTGAGGGGGCTTGCCCATCACTGGGGCTGAGGTGGCCAGGGTTAGGATTGCCTCGCTGCTTCTTTGCAGACGATATCGTCCTGTTAGCTTTATCTGCTGGGGCTCTCCAGCATGCTCTGGGGCGGTTCGCAGCCGAGTGCGAAGCGGCAGGGATGAAGATTAGCACCTCCAAGTCCAAGACCATGGTTCTCAGCAGGAAAGGGGTGGATTGCCCTCTTCAGGTCAGGGAAGATGTTCTGCCTCAAGTGGAGGAGTTCAAGTATCTTGGGGTCTTGTTCACAAGTGAGGGTAGGCGAGATCGGGAGCTGGACAGACTAATCGAAGCAGCATTTTTGCAGGCGCTTAACCAGTTCATCGTGGCTAAGAAAGAACTGAGCCAAAAAGCAGAGCTCTCAATCTATTGGTAGATCTTCGTCCCTACCCTCACTTATGGTCATGAGCTATGAGTAATGACCGAAAGAATGAGATCGCGAATACAGGCGGCCGAAATGAGGATTCTCTGCAGGGTGTCTGAGCTCTCCCTTAGGGATAGGGTGAGAAGTTTGGATATCTGGGAGGGCCTCATAGTCACGAAAGGAGCCAGTTGAGGTGGTTTGGACATCTGGTGCGGATGCCTCCTGGGCAGCTACCCAGAGAGGTTTTCCGTGCATGTCCTACAGGGAGGAGGCCCCAGGGCAGACCCAGGACTCGCTGGAGGGATTATATCTCTTGGCTGGCCTGGGAATGCCTCTGTGTCCCTCCCGAGGAGCTGGTAGAGGTAGCTGGGGAGAGGGAGGTCTGGGTATCTCTCCTGAAGCTGCTACCCCCGCGACCCAAACCCCAGATAAGCAGCAGATCATGGAAATGGACTATCTGTGTCACACTTGGCCAGACAAATGGCTTGGGGCATGTGTTGGAGCACAAAAAAATTTATCCGGATGCAAACCCTAAGATGACTGAACTATACTGGGGCTAGAAATAAATGGGACCACAAGGAGTCAGAACAGGCAGACTGAAACAGGGATGGCACAGGCAAACAAAAGGAACAATGTTAATAGCAGGACTGGGGAACACAGCCCTGGGAAACTTCTTTATACATAGTTAACAAGGGAGCAAATGAGAGGTAACTGGAGTGCTTAACACAAAGGCAGGAACATGGCTCATTAGGGCCACGTTAGGGAGAAAAGAGGAAGAGCAGATAGGTGGGATGTGAACACCTGTGCTCTGGAAGAGACTGACTTCATGTCAGGGAGTTCCCTACCTAAAGTATCCTGCTTCCTAGATGGATGGATGGATGGATGGATGTTAGCTGTTCATTAAGATATTCCATTTAGTATTTCAATATTGAGTTTATTAAAATGTGCATGGTCAAAGAGGATTTAATAATATGCAGTTATTTAATATTTTATCTTGTCACCCTTCCCCTTGAATTATACTTTAAAAGCACCTCCTCTCACTTATTAATCAGTTTCCAGCAACAAATTTCAGATGAGATAGCAATATGTGCTATACAACATCCAACAAAACCTGCTATTCAGAAGTTTCAGAATATATATAAAATATTTTATATATCATATATCAGTTTTAATTCCAAGTTCGGATTAGATGGGATTTCATCATGGACAGATTCAGTGTCAAAGAAAAAAATGTAGAAGCAGGCCCTCTTATCTTGTGATGAACAGAAATCTATTTTATTTGACCTGAACTCCATATATTATGTGGGACTGAAGTATATTTTTCTGTCACATTTTCTTTTACTGTGTATAAGCTGACATCATGACAAACGGTGTCCCTAAAATGGGTTTTATTTTAAAACTAAAAGAATATTGCACATTAATCTCTCTTTCATTTCTACAAATCTCAGAAAATGACTGCAATTACTTTCAATTACTCCATTTTTTTCATTTTGCTTAGCTTCAGGTGTTTGTGTGACTGTCCATCCATCAGCTTTGACAGATCCTCTGTTCCTTTGTGTAAAAAGTGGATACCTGTCCCACGCATATCGTCTTTGGCATTGTTCCTGTTATTGTAGCTCAGCTGCAACCACTGTGACGTGTTTATAATTTTTGTGTCATTATTTTGTATATATTAATTAGCATTTAAATAAAGAACTATAACCCCGATATATTTTAATACTGTATAACAATAAAAACAGATGTCTTTTGCATTTAAAATATAATTAAATGCATACCCAAATTTCTCAATTTAACCCTGTCACGTATGGTGGTCACTACAGTCATGGTTCAACAGCCATTAAATTGGAAATGCACAGGTTTCAATGGTATAACTGCATATCAGCCACTACAGTGGACGCTGTCGCATCACTGTATAGACTTTCACTCACTGGCCAGCAGTTGTAACTGCAACTAAGATGGCCGACCGACTGGCAGAAAAGTTGATTACTGCAGGACTATCTTGCCAGTCAGAGCAGATTATTCCCTTCAAAGGCCAGCTGTCACTCAAGGAGTAAAAACCCAAACCCTGGAGAGTGAAGGTGTGAGTGAGAGCAGGGATCTCAGGATACATTTACAGATTTGAAGTGTCCCAGGGTTACAGTCAAATGCATACAGTTCACTAAAGTGGACATGTAAATATTTGAAAAAATGCCTGTTGAAAAAAAAGTTTACAGCTGTTTTTTTCATCCCTTCAGAGAAATAAAACCACATAGGAAAAAAATCCTGACTCAGGTTGTCATAATTCATGCATGAAAGGGCAAAAATATTCATTCATCCACCCACCTGCTAACTACCTACCCAGCACAGGATTATGGGAGAAGTGCACAAGGCAAGTGTACACCACAGGTGAAATGCCAGTTCCACACACAAAGAGCAGGATTTGAACCCAGACTCCATAGGTGTGAGCTCATAGTGCTTGTCTTCTATCATTTCCACATAGCTATACTGATTTATTGTAGTCGTTTTAAGTCTTTGCTATGACATGCTTATTACAATTCTCTGGTGAGCTTTAAGCCACTTTGTGAGCCTGTTGCTATGGAAATTTAAGTCTGTTTTCTTGGGTACACCACATTATACACTATCCACTTATGCATTAATCCATATGACAGATGTATATATCACTGTTGTATATTTTTACTTTTAAAATACCATACAGATATTAGTATTATAAATCCAAATCAAAGGGCAGTGAACCCATTTGAGATTATATGGACAATTTCCTCCAAAAAAATGTTTTGTGCAATAAAGTTTTTTTTTTCCTCTCAAAAGTATTTTATTTTTACGCTGCAATCACAAATGCTAATAACAAAGCAAAACCCCTGTATTTTTCATTTCGGCTGCTGACATGTTGCTTAATGTACCGTGCGCTTTAAATGTTAATTACAAAGAGCGACTAAATTTTTTCACTGCAAAGTTGCTCAAAAGTGAAGTAAACACAGTCACAGCCAAACGGAAGTTGTATGTAAGACCGGCGAAAGGTGATATTTTGCTGTCTATTAAAAGAAAGTCAATCAGAGCAGTGAGAAACTGATACAAAACGGGAGCAAAATTATGAGCAACTGTTGAAAATGCTGGGTGGAGAATGGTGTCACAAATCACTCTACTTTCTCGTTCACTTAGACAAGTGCTGCAGTTTGCCGTGAAATATGTGTGGCGCGGGGCATATTTCAGAAGGCAGAGGGGCAGCGGAGTGAAACAGGGCAGTAATGTGGCAACTCCAAGTTACATCGCTTTCCATGGCTCGCTTATTAAATCCAAGCATTTGTCGGTATTAATACTGCAGTAAAAGGAGCTATTTCTCTTTAAATCAGGTCAGAAAAGGCCCCAGACATGAAAAAGAAGTATAATGATTATTTGAAACTGACTATTTGAAAATCCTACATATAAACAATATGGGTCGTATGGGTTTTTTTTTTTTTCATTTCAATCTTTTTCATCCAAGAACTCAACTCTGATCATCAAAATCATGCAGCATTCTTTCAAAAAATTAATGAACTTACCCATTAATGAGCTAACTTCAGGCTCATTATTCTGTGTGAGGTTTCCCTTGATCAGTGCGTAACATTTTAAGCAGTGAACATAGAAATATAATTATGTTCTGTTTTGTTTCAGATTTCCTTTTTCTTCATTTACATTTGTTTATTTAGCAGATGCTTTTGTCCAAAGTGACGTACAAGTGATAGCAAATTGTACATTATATATTTTAAATTATTATTAATATTATCATTATTATTATTACGATTATTGTTATTATTATGTGTTTTGTGGTTTTAATGTGCTAATGTTAAAATGTAAAATATGGATTGTTGAAAAATAAACTGCAGATGGGTAGGAGTATACTGCACAGTGTGGTGAAATTTACAGAGTACAATTTACTATAAAATTAACTGTGCAACAATAAGAATTGTTAGTAACACTTTACATTAACAGCACCTGGTAATGCCTTTATAATTCATTCATAGAACATTTAGGGCACCTTCATATTAGATTCATAAAAAAATTTGAGACCACTCTTTAGTTTTGAACAAATCTGCATTTTTAAATCCTGGTCTAATCCTGGTTCTGCTGGCAGAAGACTACACTGAGTAGCAGGTTGCTTCCTGGTTCAGAATTTCTAAGACAGCAGCACAGAAGACGAAGGTGAAGCAGGAGACACTGAGAACAACCAGAAACCAGCCAGGTAAAGGGTGGAAGCGACTTTCTTATGGCAGAGATGACTGTTAACTTATCTGACAGTTTCTCATGAATCAAAGGGTGACGTCAGGTGACCTTCAAAAGGAACGGGAAGCATTAAGTGCAGGTGTGAAGTGCACAGCTAGGACAGTGTGTATCAGGATCCTA
>JAODKE010000015.1:13262561-13282850 GCA_026779605.1 Mormyrus hasselquistii
CCTTCATTAAATAAAACACGATATAGTATAAAAAAAAATATATATATATATATATATATATATATATATATATATATATATATATATATATATATGTGTGTAAATTATTCAGACACGCATCCATAAATTGAGAAATGGGTGAAAGAAAAAAACGTGCTGTGATCTCTTAATTTTTTCCAAATACTGTCTACTGCCTATGCTCTCACCTCTCTTTAACACTTAAATTGGATAACAAAAGATTTTGAGAACTACGGCTCAAAGTTCTTTCAGATGTACCCTTGTGTCTGGTATGTTTGTTTCCTGAGTGAGTTTAGGAGGTTAATGATGTACGTTTATTTCACTTGGAGTGCTTTCATGGTGTCTCATCCTGTTAATAAATTTCAGACGGTCACGTGCAACATGTACATGTTATAATTCTTATGATTACATCTTTTTTATTCAACTCATTCAATGCTACATATCTGGAATTTGATTTTTGTATCTTGTGGGAGTCATTTTTTCTGAAGTAATTTATATTGTATATGTTCAAGGGCATTCATTTGGGTATTGATGGTAGGGGGGCATCTCTGCCAGTATTGAGGGGGTGCAGTGTGTGCGTAGAGGGTTGGGGGGACAGGCGCCACTGCATGTTTCAAATTTAAGAAGCCTGTTAAAGGGATCCGACCAGTCATTTGAAGTTGAAAAATCTGTCACGTTTGCTACTCTGACAATATTCCACATTTACCGTTTTTTGTGCGATATGTCCTTGTCAAGAACAGTTCTGCTGAGATATTCTTTTCAAATTGATAATTTCTATAAAATACAAATCCATATTTGCTATAAAAAGTGTGTGGGGGGGGGGGTCTGTACAGTACATTCTTGGATTCACTTTGGTTTATGCTGAAATTGTTTTCATTCAGAGGAATCGTCTGCTTCAGCCTTTAAACTCTGTGGCTGGGCTAAAGTAAGCAAAGCCTTTTTATTCCTCAGCTCTTTTTTTTTAGACACTTATTTCTGTCAGAAAGAGAGCCCTGATTGACAGGAGTAGCACGTGTTCTTTACTGGAGCCTATTATGAATCTCTTCACAATGATATGTACAAAAAAATTTGAAATCATTTGCATGCAAATTCATTCATGAATTCAAATGCAGCTAAAGCCAGGGCAATTACAGTTTAATCCTAGTCGAGAGACAAATCTGCGTAAACTACAGTCCTCACTTAATTATTTTATAAGATGTGAATAATTTATATTATTATGTTCCTCCTCCTTTATTTGTGGCAGTGTTTATGACATATTCATGTTTCACAAGATGCTTTGGTAAAGGCAATTTATTGAATTTTATAAAAAAATTGGCTAATTCTTGCAATAATAAAAAATTTCTTTACCAAAGAGGGACTCTTGGTGGTAAAAATACTTTTACATTAATCAAATAGATCAACAATGTGCAGCAGCATTTGCTTTGATGTACTTTCAGTTTAGTTAAATTAAATGTAGTTTAATTTATAATCTGTATATTAAACATTCTGCTAGAGCTGTACATCTGTCACGTTGTAAAGAACAAAATGAACAAATGACCACATATATAACTTAGTGTAAACAAAATGAATCTCTAAGTAATTTTAATGAGCCTGTTTGAAAGTATCATGTAGAAGCCACTTTGCATTAATTAACAATAATTATAATAATAGTTTTGAAAATTGGCCTTTTCTGAGTAATTTCCAGCACTTGCTGAAACATCCCTCATGTCTTTGTTAAAAGCAGATATTTTATATTTAGCACTCATTTATAACCTTGATACTGTCTCTTTTGTGGGGATAAGTGAATCCACATATTGTCTTTGAGGTCACATCATCCAACATAATGACTTTACTTTTCAAGTAGTACTAGTGAGTGTGATTTGGAAAGCGTGAGTTACACATCCATTTTTTTTTTCCCCTGTGCATGATTGTAGCACCTATATCCCCCTTATTCAAATCTGGCCCTCGATTCCAAATCCAGGCCTTGTTCTCAAGTCACCCAGGTAGTTAGCTTAATAATTTCTGGCTCTAATTGGCCAGAGGCTTCACAACTGGTTCTCAGGTAAAGGAAAGCTGGAAAAACAGCAGTGCTCGGCCCTTGTGGACCACGATTAGAATAGTCCTGACCTATACAGTTCTACATTCAATAAAAATAGAAATGTAAAATTTTGTAGCAAACATCGTTACAGGTGATATCATATTAACTCAGCGGGTGCACAGCTGACTCCCAGCTACAAGGCTAAGGGTTAGAATCCTGCTCCAGTGACTGTGGGGGTTCTCTTGCTTTCGTGGGTTTCCTCTTATAGCTACAAATGTGGGTAGGTGGACTGGTGTCTGCATTGCCCTTGATGTGTGAGACTGTGTGTGACCTGTGATTGATTGGCACCCTCTTCAGGTTGTCCCCCTGCCTTGTGTCCTCTCCTTCCCTTGATGTGCTTCAGACCCACCAAAACCTACTACAGAATAAGTGGATGTGGGTGGATAGGATAGAGTTTTACAAGACTGAATGCTCTAGCTATGTCAAATTGAGAACTTCTAGTATCTCAGAACATTAATTAAAACCTGCTTTAGCTCATTATTCAAATATAAACTACAAGTTTTAGTGCTTCAAATGTACTGCAAGGGACTATGAGCAGAAGATGGAGAATATTGAAATTGAGTCGATATTTCAATCATTCCATCAATTTATAATTAAAAACATTACTCAAGGCCATGTTTTAGTAATTTGTAAACACATTCAGAATACATTATAATGCATTCATAAAGCATTATAAATATTGTAAAATATTTATAAAAAGGCATAACACATTATAATAATAACAACAATAATACAGTTTATATATAGGCACCTTTCTAATCACTCAAGGACACCGTACAGGGAATAAAAAAATACAATAACACAATTGTAAAACGAAAATACAAAAACATAAAACAGGCTAAAATGGATAATGCAATATGATTCACAGAGAAAAAGCCAGTTTAAACAGATGGGTTTTATAGCCATATTTATTATGAATTATATATGCTTTATAAAGCTCTCATTTATAATGCACTATAGATGCCTTCATAATGCAGTACAAAGCAACCTTAATGCTCATACCAACCATTATTATATTATATAATACATTATAAAGCTATCTATAGTGCATCATAGATGAGAGCTTTAAGAGGCAGTCATAATGCATTATAAAAATATAACTATAATGTGTTATGCCGTTTTATAAATATTTTTAGCCATGTTTATAATGCTTTATGAATGCATTATTATCTGCTATGAATGTGTTTATAAATTGTTAAAAACATGGCCTTATGTCCAGTTTACTAAATTATATATATATATATAATAAACTGTGATGTTTTCTAATGAGTATATGTGTAGAATATATTGGAAAGCAATCATTTATATGTTTCACAGAGATCTTTGACCAAGGCAGTCAGGTTCACACATGCTGCTCTTCGGCTGAACAAAGGAACCGCTTACCCTCTTGATCACAGTCCAGTCTGCTATTTGCTGCTCCATTTAATCCATTTTCAATTCAACTTTCAATGCACACAATCCAATAATACATTCCCACGTCCTGCTTTTAATTCATTTAAATCCTTAAAAAAAAGCCATTTAAAGACTTTGTAATTTTGTAAACCTTTCTTTAACCGTAAATGATATTTCTTGAGTATGAATCAAGCAGCTGTGTGTGTTACAATTCTCTTGAGGACCTACAGAGTTGCAATTTAATTGTGATAATGGGTACCTGTACAGTCTCGATAATGAGCAGCTGATAGTAATGTAGAAGAGACAGACATTGTCTGTTTCCTTTTACCAATGCAGAAATTCTGGCCCCTCTGACAAAATGTCACTTTGGCACCTCTTACATTGTATATTTTTACACTTTCTTGGACCCCTATAAAGTGATGGGTGCCCTGAATCTGCCAGGGTATCCATACCCCTGCTGTGCCCATGTACCAATGAATGCGGCCTTTTATGCTGTGCACTGAGATGGGCAATACACCATACAGAAGATACCAGGTTTCAATATGCAACCCGCTTTCTTCATCTCTGGAAACAATTTTACCAACTGAGTTAAAGCCAAAGGAGTCAACACAAGACACCAGATTGCTACAGTGGTATTGTAATGAAAAGAAGTACTTCTTCATCTCAAAGATGACCATGACTTTTTTTTTTTTCCCCGGAAATGCCTCAGAAGACTTAATGTGGAGCTTTGAGCAAAAGGCTGCTTTGATTGTTCACTATATCATTTGTATCTATTTCTCAAACATTATTTATTTTTTACTTTTTCGAAATATGGTGTCATATACCTTAAAGTAGAGGTGCAAACCTCCTTCAGTGCAAATACGCCGTATTGCGGCTCTCATTCAACCTCAGCCTTTCATCATGTTACCGAAATAATTACTTTCTGAGTCTATATATGGGCAGCCATTATCTTTTGTAATTCAGATACTAATTAGAAAGCCCTCTTAAACCTCCGGGACTTCAGAACTGCAACTGCCATCACTCATATATAAATATATATATAAAACAAATAAACCTTTCCGATAACTATTTGGTGGATTTTCTATAGTTTTGTGACATGAAATATGTAATTGGAGTCTTTATTGTTTCACGCTCAGACCTGGGAGATTTGAATATCTCATTTACAATCACTTCCTCTGTGTAAACAGCCATCTGGCAAAGTATTTGGATTTTCAGTTCGATAATCGGTAATTAAACGTTGACAGAATCATTCAAGTGAAGCTGCAGTATGGTGTTTATTGAGAGTAGCTGTCATTGTCAAAATGCATTTTGTTTACTGATTAAATTGACCTTTGATTATGCATCTACAATGCAGGATTTTCTGTTTTAATTCTTTCTCTTTGCACGGTAATGTAGAAATGTCACATTTGTCCTCCATGTTTTCTGCGTGTAGAACATCTGAAAGCACGGCTGGAGGAGTACATGTCGCAGTTTCCAAAGGTGAAGATTGTCAGGACAAAGAAGAGAGAGGGGCTTATTCGCACTCGACTCTTGGGAGCCACTGTAGCAAAGGGAGAAGTCTTAACCTTCCTGGATTCCCATTGTGAGGCTAATGTGAATTGGCTGCCACCTTTGCTTGGTAAGTCAGAACTGTCAGGTGAGATAAGAGGCAGCTAATGCTGGGAGCAGGTGTGCAGGGAGAATCATTTTTATTAACCTTTCCCATCAGGCATTTGCTTGTTTCCCAGTAGTTTGTCATCAAGCAATGCAATTATATTTCACGCATAAATATTTTGTTTCTGTATTGTTTAGCTCTCACGAAGTTTTGCAGCTGGTTTGGGGGAAAAAAATCATTATACGTATTTAAGGAGTACATTTTTACAGGTATAAAAAGTAACTATTGAAATAACAAATACGTTCGAGATGAATGTTTGCCAGTTAGTCGTAACGTATTTTTAGAAGCAGGCTACAACCGGTGTAACACCTCCCTTCAGAAACGCCACTGAGATCTGTGGCAGCGGAACAGAATCTCTAGAATATGTAGCACGTAGAGGAACAGATTGCCCTTCACGAATTCCGGGAAAGCAGGAAGCCTAAGAGCTTGCACACGGTCCTCTTCTCATCAAGGATTACTTACAGCATGAAGGCATTGGATTGGGTGAGCAGGTTTTTATTAATAGTTCTGATCATTTCCTGCTAAAATGAAGTACAGTTCCAAGAGATGAGTGGGTTTTTGTCCATAAATCCCGCTCATCCATAAGTGCATTATAGTAGCCATAATTAGCTATATGTCATGCTTTCTATGGGAGAACATGATCCAGTTTGGCACCAGTAGTCAGCTTTAGATTCTCAAGAAGCATTTCAGCACAAGGACATTTTTTATTTCCATTAACTAAACCCTCCCTTGTCTATTCTTTGTCTTGCAGAGACCAAAAATTTTATGGCTCTTGTATTGTCATATTGTCAGTTCACATTCAGTTTTAATGTATGTAAATTTATAATATTATAAACCAGCCATAAAAAAGATTTTTAATTTTTTTTTTACTGGGGGAATTGTATTGTGTGCATATGCAAGGTGGTGCTTAAAGAGACACATTCACATTGCATTTACTGGACACTTTTATCTAACGTACAAGAGGTGTCAGCGCAGAGTCAGCCAGAGTCCCATAGCGACTGAGGTTAGGACCCTGCTGAAAGGTGACTGCACTCTGTCAGCCACGGGATTTGAACTTGTGACCTCCAACACCCTCGTGGCACAGATTACTAAACTGCACAGTCACAGAGATTAGACATTATATATTAAACTGTAATTGTTAGTCGCTGATTATTAAATTGTAAAATATGAAAAGGAATGACTGTTTCCTATAGACTTTCTGCTTTTTCTTTACCCAGGAACCCTGTTAAGCCGTGATTCATACTTTGTTCTTCGTTCTCATAGTTCTCCGTGTATTTATTTGATAAAACTTGAAAACAAAAGATCGACTCTTCCTTGCTGCGTGACCCATTTTAAGCTACTTTGCAAGACCATTCAGAACATGGCACCAGTCTGCATATGATATAAATACTTCATCGCATTGATAAAACAGAGTTTGGGCCAGTATGTGTCCAGTCCGTCAGAGATGTATGAAATTTGAGTTCAAATCGATCAATTAATCAGCAAATGTATCACTTTAAAGCGTATAAATAAGTATGTTGGTTTTTCTGCAGTCTCATTGTCATACATATATGTTAGATTCTTTAGGTCCTGAAGTATTCTAGATTAGGGGGGATACTTATATGTACGTCAATTGCTTTCTGTAATATGTTCATTTCAGTGTTTTGCACCATGTTGCCGTTTGCATATATAAATGGGGTATATGGGGTATAAAGCAGGCTATGCTTTCAGGTCCAATGGGTAAATCTCTACCTCATTCACAGAGGCCAAGGGGTGACAGATCTAGGACAGCGGTGGTACTGAATGACAAAGATATAGATGGTGGAAGTTTGGCCGGCCTCGGTGGAGTGAGACGACTTTGAAGCCCCGTAATTGTTTCTAATCACTGACCAGCTGCACCAAGTCCAATTTCACATGGCAGCTGTGCTTGGGCGCTCTGAGAGTCAGAGTGGGGGGGGCGGGGGTTCCAGATACGAAACACGGCCACTTCTGCTTGTCCCCCATGAGGCCGACATGATGGATGTGCCCATTCCACGGTGCTCTGAAATGTCCCCCACCGTCATCTGCCCGACAGACCAGATCGCGCAGAACTCCAAGACCATCGTCTGCCCAATGATTGACGTCATCGACCACAACAACTTCGGGTACGAGGCACAAGCCGGGGACGCCATGAGGGGCGCCTTCGACTGGGAGATGTACTACAAACGCATCCCCATTCCGCCAGAGCTGCAGGGCGTTGACCCCAGCGACCCCTACGAGTGAGTACACAAAGCCAGGAGGCTTGGACCTCCAATTCACACCTCTAACAGGTCACAGGAAACTTGCCCAGGCACCACAGGATAAAGTGCGCAGTCCAGACTATCAAGGTTACTGTATTTTAGTGTAATTCTCTCTGAATTATCTATCTGATGACTCCCTTCTAATCCTGGACAGTCCAGATTTACTAGATTTCCTAGAGCAGTGTTTCTCAGACCAGTTTTCAAGGACCCCAAGACCATCCAGCTCCAAGTAGCAAAAATGTGGACCATCTGGGAGTCCCCAAGGACCAGATTGAGAAACATTGAACCAGAGGGATTCAGTAGATTAGCTTTGGTGCTGAAGCAAATGCCTTTAATCTTAGCTTCTAGAAGTATGCTGACTTGGAGTTAAGACGAAAATCTCTCTACTTTTACACCACAATATTCATAAACAGAAACATCATTTAGCTTTACCAAGGACCAAACTATGCTTTACTGAACTGTTGTGGATTTTCTTTTATTGGGTTTTCAGTTGGTGTGCTTATATGATTTTAAGATGACCTCCAGATCTAACATAGACTTGCTGTTGTGCTTTAGTTTACTGATGGATGATGCAGTACTGAGCAATGTATCTTTAGCTGCGCGGCCTTGCTGCCTGAGACTTGGCTCTGGTATATGAATGTCCGAGCGTGGCAAGGTGTGAACTTTTCAGCTGTCATGGAAAACGCCCCATTTTGCCACCACGTTAGACACCTAGCGGGCAGATGTGTGCAGAATGTTCTCCTGTGGCATAGTGAGAAGTTCTACTTCTCTGTACAGGTGCATGGCAACCTGACATAAAATATACACAATGGGGACAGTTGCTGCACTGCACGGTGAAATTTTACAACTGATGCAGCCGCCGGTAATATGCATAACCTTTCCATTGTGGGGTGGTAACTAAACCAAAAAGCTAACCGATTTTGAAATACCACATAAGTAACCAGTTACAGTGCCCTCCACAATTATTGGCAAAATACTAATAACTGGCAAAAAACTCAATGAGAAATACCTTCTTCTTTCTTCTTTAGGTTGATCTCACACTCAAATTCCTATGAACCATTAACTGAGAAGGTTTTTTTCTCAAAATACATGTCACGTCGTTTATCGCAACCCTATGTTTAATTATTAACAGCAATGAGTCTTAGCTTATAACGCTGGATGAAATTTTTATCAGGTCCATAAGTTCATAAAGTTAGATCCATGTAGTATACGTTTTCGAAACAAATTAAAATAAATTGATGCTAATGCTTGTATATGCAGGTAGCTCTGGACTTCATGAGCTGATTCATTCCAAATTATTGCTCGTTATATGACGCCTTTGGTTCCAGGCAAAACATTTTCATCATAAATTTTTGCCGAATAAACAAAGCAAACACAAACATATTGATAGAATTAGCATGTAATCGAAAATATACAGACAAGTAGATAAAGCAAATCCTTGGAGAAAAACAGAAAGCACTTCTTTGCTGCAGTTGTAGCATTCACAGTCAGTGTTGGTCACTTTGATATTCAGCAGATGGGGTGTTTTCTTCTCCATATACCATTCTGAGACGGCGCAGATCCCTCACGAACAGCACGTAAGGTAAACCTGGCGCGTTAACGGGATCAGGCTGGGTCGTGGAACAAAGTACAAAATCGGGCACCATCGTAAAATACGCCGCGACGTGTAAAGGTTGCACATGCGCAGGCATGCAGGGTACAAACTGCGCATACAGAGGCAGATGTTTCGCAAAGCGACACCGAGTGGAAAGACTCAAAAATCGGGAGCTCAGAAAGTGAGGAGCACCCGTGGTATCACGTTCCGTAATATGGATTATTTCCTTGAAACAAAATATCTCCTGATCATTCAGACCTTGTTTGTAGATTCTCCCTGACAGCTCACCCCCAGATGTTAGCTGCAGTGAAAGCCAGAGCACTGGGATTTCTGTTGTGGATTTAGAGGTACGATTTTAATCATTGTCCTGCTGTAAGATTTAGCAGTGACCCAGTCTTAACCTCCAGGCAGTGACAGGCAGATGGTCTAAAATCTCCTGATATTTGACAGAGACCATCATGCCATGTATACTAAGACGATTTCCAGAGCTTTTGGGAAAAAAAAAAACAGCCCACGCTATCACATCTCACCATCATTCCTCACAGTGGAGATTAAGTTCTTCATTTATTTAAGGCTTAATTTTATTCAACCACAAAACTCACTTGCAATCAAAATTTCACTAGTATTTAGCAAACTTCAGACTCTTATGTCTGCAGTTTAACCTCAGCAAAAGCTGTCACCTGTGCCTTGTAGGTTTTTGGCAGAAGTAACTAACTGTTACAAAGAGTGTGCCCAAATAGCGGCATCTCAGCTCCAACTGTTTGAAACTTTTAAATTATCGCTCCAATAGTAGAAATCGGTATTTTCAAGCGTGCAGCTATTTTTAAAGCCATTACCTGATTTATGTAGGTCAATAACCTTTTGTCTCATTTCATTTGTGTACTCTCTGATCTTAATGTTAATTAGATTTATTAGGTTTTACACACGAGAATTCTTTTACGGCTCCAATGAATGTGACACATGTTTTTAGAAAAGAATGTTTAACTTTTATGTAAAGATTTCTTTCCTTTGAATAACTTTCACATCAGTGCAAGGTTATAGCTCTCTAAAATCAAGCTAATGAGCAATTAAATACCCTTTTTTCATAGCCTTTTTTGGATCATTTTATTAAGGGTGCCAGTGATTCTGGAGAGCACTGTATATTATGATTTGCATATATGTTTAATTGTACATATGCATCTAGTCTAATTGTAAGTTTCTGAAACAATTTAATATCAATTTTAGCCATTTTATTTTTTAGAAAACTGGCATAGAGTATTAAAAAATCAAATAAACTAACCATTGACTTTATGTCCTCACATGTTCATTGTGATAATGACTCCTCTAACTTATAAAGGGCGCTTAAAAGAAAAAGAGGGTGATGTTGTTTAAAGAACACTGTAAGTTGTAACACTTTAATTCATGCTGTGAAGGCAATACAAATTCTAGAGAGGTTAAGTGACGTTTACCTGAAGCTGTAACACCTGAAGCTGTATCTAGCGTGTCCCCCCCCCACGCACCTATCAGTTCATCAACCCCACAACTAGTAATGCTATCCTGAATACAAGAGCATATTTTTTGGCATGTCCAAATCCGTCTCGCTATTTTATGGCAGAAAAACCCGACTTTGCGCCAGCACAAGGCGTGAAAGGTTTGTCCAAACTCTTCTAATTATTCGTGTTTTGGCCGTAACAAGCAATAAACCAATCAGAATGGCGTGTCACCTTACCTTTAAAGGGCAGCTTGCTATTACAATGGCGCGTTTGCTCGGCAAGCCAGGTCATCTATGAGAGCAGTACTGTTGGTCCGAAACCTGCGTGAAGTTGGCCCCCCATATGTTTCAGATTTAAACGAAACTGGTCTCAATCGAATGTGCCGCGTTTGTGCCGAATCGTGTCGTTACAATTTTTGTGCATTTGTGCTGTTTTAGTTTATGAGATACAGTGTTGCTATACGTACGATAATTATCGTATTTGTACGACAGTTTTACCCTCTGTACAATGTACGATCAATAATTCCAAAAAAACCCATAATGTACGGTAATTTTACTCCTTTGGATTATTGCTAAATTATTTAATTAGCACAAGGTACAGATCTCTGTTTTCATCCGGCTGCGCAGACATACTTGGCTTGTATATGCAAAGTCGTCTCACGTGCCTTTACAGCCAATCAACGCACGATGTAACACGTGGTGACGCCACAAGTAAACAATGATGAGTAGTCAACGCGGAAAGGAGTAAGCATACGCAACATCGCCATCAGACTTACAGAAATGGACTGCACAAAATGTCATTGGATTGTTATTCTTAATAAAACTTTTATGGCACGTTTTTCAAAATTCAGAGGCAGGACCTTGATACATGATGAACAGGAGCCATGTGGAAGATGGTTAAGTTTAACTGATATTCTGGGCTGTTCAGCGTACGGACTCATCCTGAACTCCACACAGGTGGAGGTGCTGTTCTGCCAAGAGGTGGTTTTTACAAACATCATGTAGGTAAAAGTTGCATTATACACGATAATATGCACAGTCTATGATAATATGTGTTATTGAAGCAGATTTTCTGAGCAACGTCAGAATGGAAATTGCGTGCGTACGATATTTTTTTTTCAAAATACGATAATTTTAACCCACTGATACTGCATGATACTTCAACATTTAAGATCTGGCAACACTGATGAGATATAAATGTTTGTTTACATGGTCACGTCATCAGCGTGAAGCCAGCCCCGCATTTGCGTCTGATTTCCACCAGACCGATCATAATCGTGTGTGCTGCGTTTGTGCTGGTTATATAAATGGTATGGTAATATGATGGTAATATAAAGATGTGATCTGAGGTGTTTTAAAATGTTAAACTAATAGGCAGTTGGGCTGTTATTTTTCTACTTTTTCCAATTTAGATTCCTTACGAGGCTAGAGACGATTCAGCTCTTCTGCCAGCTGATCACTCCTTGCCCGCGCTGCTGCCAGCATGCGCTCCTTTGTTGGCATCGGCACATGCAGCTCAGTTGATTTCAGTTCAGGCCGTCTAAAGTCCATCCATCACGCACGGCAATGTTACAGGACATACAACATGCTACAAAGAATGCCGCCACCTTCTGAGGGCAGCATTGTAATCTTCCACCTGACTTGTGTTTTTTAGAACAGTATCATTACAGTACATGAAAGAACCAGCTGTACTTTGTAATAAAACGTAATCGTGCACTCGCATATTTCTAAAACATGCCGCTTAAATATCGTTTAATAATGCGCGACTGATTTTAGACGTGGTTTTTGTTGGTCAAAATTGAAATGGGCATTACGCTCGGCTACGCCTTATTTAAAAAACGCCACCCCAACCAGTGGAAAGTGGGCGCAAAATCATTCGCTATTTTAGTCGTGAAAATAAGCAATGCGCTGGTACGAACTAGCAAAAGCACTTAGTGTCGCGCTTTTCGCAGGTGGCAAACAGAGCCCTCAGTCTGTTATAGGAACTTGGTGGCATGAGTTGTGTCTGGATATGTATAGCTTACATGGTTGCAGAAAATATATAGTATTTTGGTTCAGTCTATGTTAATGTCCTTTTCGTTTGACTAAGCATTTTCTTTTTTATATGAAAAAGAATTCAAACTTCATCTTCATTTTGTGATGAAATGAATGCATTTCTTAAGAGAAATTAAAATGATTCATTATTGTATTTTGCTTAAATATCCAGTGATGTCTTTTGTTTGTAATGGAATCGATGTCGGAAGCACTCTAAAGACAGCCCTCTGTTAGAAATATCCCGTTCAAAGGTCTCTCAGAATAGTATTTTGATATAATATTAAATCCACTAGAAAGAGACACCGAGTACACATATTATTTTCTCAAAAAAGAAAAGTTTGTAGTGATGATTTATGGATCTGTCACATTGTGACCACATTTCCTGTTAATCCAGTTGCCCTGTATAATCACTGTAAACTCACCGTGTGTGTTCCAGAGGCTGGACGTATTGGCTCTTCATTATCTGCTGTATTCACTTGGATAGTATATTGCCATTCACCATCTGCAGGGTGTGATACCCCAACGACTCAGTACTTGGCCCGGTATCAAAAGCATGGCTTTATTCGGCGTGATCTACCCATTTCAAACAGTCTCTCAGATACACAGAGCTCGAATCCTGCCAGCTACTCCGGGTTCCCAACGCTGCTTTTCAAAAGCTGCCTCAAAGTCAAGATGTGTGAGAAGTCACATGGAAAGTCACATGGAAAGTCAAGCTGACTTTGTTGTTCGCTTAAGGTAACCAAGGACAATTTGCTGTTTGCTCAGCCTGGGGCACATCTCAGTCAATATGATAATTTAGCTACTCTTGTTAAAGACTTTAGCTCTCTTATTGGGTTTGCAGTAGCTGCTTATCCACTCGGGGTCATGGTCATCCAGACACCTTTTGGAAACATATTGGATGTGAGGTGCATACTACTCTGGACAGAATTCCAGCCAATCACAGGGTGATTTCACACATAAAGCCACACACTAAAGGGATTTTCGATCCAGGAATTCCGCCAGGCAGCACATTTTTCAATTGCACCCATCGCGAAAGGATGTGACCATGAGGAGAACGTTTAAACCCAGAACAGAGAGAACCATGACTAGAACTGGACTCAGATCCCAGACGCTTTCAGACATTGACACTTCCACCTGAGTCAACATGTCACTTTTCTCTTTTGTCTTTTCCTGTAGGTAGGAAGTGGAATAGTGGATAGTAATTGGAATAGGCTACAGCTGACTTAAGATATTATTAACAGCATGGGCAGAACTCTTTGAATTTTTCAGGGCCTGTGTGTGAGGATGATGTGACTGATTCACAGCTTCAGCCCTGTTCAGTTCCCACCCAAGAAGTGTGTTCCTTTGTGTTCTCCAGTTACTAATGGGTTTCCTTACTTATTTGTTTGTTTGCTTTCTTGCTTTGTTCATTTATTTATTTTCGTTTCGGAATCCATACAGATTCTCTCTCACTGCAGTAAAAATGTTCGGACAGTATCTCACGAAACTGATCCAATCACCTTTTGTGGAATAAAGTGTTTGTAATTGATATAATTCCATAGCTATTCTTCAGTACTTAGAGCATCACAGCTCCAACTAACTGAAACAGATCCTGGTAAAATGAGAGCACGAGACTGCATACTGAGGAAAAAAAAAATCAAACGTTCCATAATCTCCATTCTGCAGCCCTTTCCAGTGCTTCATCTTTGAAGCAAACAGCTCATCATCCTTTCAAAGCTTGGTCACACTTCAGCTCCTGTTCTGTTACCATGCACATCTGCACTTCAGAGGGCTGGAGCCCGTGTCATGATGAGCTCAGGTTCGAGCCTTGCTGGCTCAGAGTGGCCATCTGCGGGGGGGTGGGGGGAGGGGGGTGCTCGTTACCCACAGCAGACAGTGTGCTGGAGTCACCAGTTAATTAGCCTACGTGCTTGTCCTGCTTTTCAACCTAAAAACTCATCTTATTGATTTCGGGGCTCTTATATAAGCAACAGCTACTCCTCATGATGGTATAATGTAAAAACAAGGACATCCATTCCTTACAAATTGATGTGCCTGCAGACTTAGGCAATGCAGCAGCTATTTAGACCATATTGTCTTCATTGTATCTCTTAACTTTTTTTTGTTATGGTGCCTCCTAACCTGGAGTCAGACCTCTCAGCCACTTTCAGGGTATTCTGACATGCTTTGACATTTTAAATCATTCATATTTCAGTATACGGGCAGTTGTGTTTCTGTATATAGGCAGTGCCCGTCCGACTTATGTTATTGTTATGTTATTGTTATGTTATTGTTATGTTATTGTTATGCACTGTATTTTTATTTTTCCAATTATTTCACTATTCGACTTAATCGCAGAAATACGTAACAGATCTTCTTCGTAACCTGGGTGCAATTGTGGGGTTTTACATAAAACTGCAAAACCTAAACAACGGGTTCATTTAAGGGTTAGATCTTCTGAAAATATTGGATCACAGTAGCTACCATAAATATAAAAGTGGTTCTCTGTGATCCCCAATGATGTGTGCGGGGCTGGCTGATGACTAGTTTCATTTATTTGTTTTAATTGCTAATGATGTTGTATGCATTCAAAAGTAGACAAACCAAATGTGTCCTGATCAGATTGTCAAGCAGCTGGCATGATGAAGTCTGGGAATTCAAATGCTCGGTGTCTCCGCTGGTGCTCTCAGTCTGAGCCACACACGCCCAGCTGTTCCTCTTTGATCAAACACGGTTATTCGCTTTTTTTTTTCAGCAGGAAGTGGTTCAGCATTAGCTGATTAGCAGCATTGGGGTCACCCACTCATTTAATTTGGTTTTATGGTTCCATTGAAGTTGCAGATTTTACCAACAGGGCCTTCAAAGTTGAAAGTTGCTGTTTCTGCTACTCGCGGCCATATAATTGCCATAAATGGATAAACGCCGTGTTTATTACAGCGGTGTATTATGAAGCATTACAGGACTGAAAGCTGATTTTATGGCTACGTCTGCTCAGGGCAAATCTCAAACTTCACATCTTATTGCTAGTTGATTGTCTTTTTTTTTTTTTTTTTTACAGGGAATTGTTGTTTAGTTGTCACTTCATACCAAAGCAGTTATGGCCGATATTTACACGTGCAGAAGCATCCACTGATCCGTCCGTCCGCACATTCATCCGTCTTCCATGCCGCTTATACAGCACAGGGTCACAATGGACTGAAGAAACAGTTAAATTCAAATCTAGAAATCCACGTCACATATGCAAGAATACTATTTTTGTGGATTTCAAGTCCTTGGCTTTCTTCTTGTCCCTCTGCCGTTTAAGATTGACTTGGGTTTCTTGTCTATCTCATCTGTTGATCACTGTTGTCCTTTAAAAGTGAGGATGACTCTTACAGTGACGTTGTTCACCAACCCGCAACCACAGAGGGACAGTTCTGCATTGTGTGGCTTTCCTGAATTTCATTTCATTTAGGCTTTTTCTACAATGGGATTGAGCACTTTGTTTTTTTTTCTGTTCTTCCTCATTTTGTAGAGGTGGACCTAGTTTTGTCAGTGAGATATACTTGCATTAGCCGTAGTACGTCGGATATTTTGAATTAATATATTCGCTTACCAAAATTGTTTTCCTTTGATAATAAGCTTCACACTACTTTGCAAAATCCATTTAAGAACATTTTTATTGTGGGGAAAAGTGCATTTTAAGTGAACTAATGAGCCATGATGCTTGAAGTGCTCCTCTAAGTTTGTTAATTGGGGTGAAGAATACAGGTTACAGGATATGACTATTAAACAGGCGACAGTCACGGACATGCCTACCAAAGCTATCATCTGGCTCTTTCACTAAAACACTGTGTTTTCTTCATGAAAGGTACTTTTTGAAAGTTGTTGAAATATGTAACATTGTTTTTTTTTCTTTATTTGCTGAATTGCTGATAATGCAACATTCAGGATCACGACTAAAACTCTATCAATGTAATAAATGATGTGTAGTTTCAAGAAACGTGTACTTTTTAAGATATAAAACCACAACTTAAACTTACAATGGTAATAAGACTTTCTAATCTTGCAACCTAAATGCAATTGAACGAAATAGGCATTTTGTTTGTTTTTTTTTTTTTTAATTAATTTAAATTAAGTGTACACGTGATGTTTAAGAAGACTGTCTTTAAGAAAACTGTTTAAGAAAACTGTCATTAAATTGGAAAGAGGAATATTGCTACAAACTCCTGGTTCTTGAGAGCAACTAATTTGCTTTTCCCCCTGGGTAGGTGTTAAAACTAATTGCTGTACTTGGAGATAGAGTACTTAAACAGTAAATTAGTCTCCAAAAAGCTATATGCATGCATGCGTTTAAGGTTTTTATAAATAAAATGGAAGAAGTGAATGTAATGCTTACCGCACAAAAAACTTTGTATTTTGGCAATATTTCAAGAAAATAAGAAGAATTGTCAGGTAAATTCCCTTAATGTGCCCTGTGGTGGGTTAACGTCACATCTTGGGCTCATCCCTGCCGTACTCTCATGCTGTCTGGGAGCAGCGTCGGATCCCGCTGCAATCCTGAGTAGGACAAGTGGGTAAAAAAAAAAAAAACTGGATGAATACATTTTCTGAAATAAAGGAGAAAATTACTTTGTACACATCGTTTAAGTCCACAGTACAGTAGGTGCAAAGCATATTATGTATTTTACAAAAGGTTGAAATCTATAATGAAGAATTGTACTGTCTCAGCATAGAGTAATAAAAAGCTTTTGTGTAACAAATGATGAGAATCTAACGACTGAAGGTTACATCATAAATATATGTAATGTGTCTTTCTTTCTTATATGGTATATAGCCAAGGTCATATAAATGTGGTCTAAGCATTATGCAGAAAGTATCTCGTGTAGTAATTACATAGAGTGTACATCATTAGGATGTTGAACTGCCTGTATGCTGTGATAGAATAGGTACAGAATTCAGCTGACAGAGTTCTTACTGCAAATGACATGTGTGAGCATATTATTCCTGTACTTAGCTCCATAGTAACTGCCTGTAAAGTCTGGAGTTGAATACCAATGTTCCTCTGCTGTTACTCATCTGCTTGTCCCGTACATTCCTCGGCTGTCACCCTAATATTGTGTTTTATAGCCCTTAGCCCTGTTAGCATTTCCATGATATGCTTTTGTACGGCTAGAAATTCTGCAGCCCCCCCGTCACCTTGGGTGCACCTGATAAGTTTTGCTGAGAGGGGGGCGGAATACCCCCCCCCCCCCCCAGTATATTTTATCAGGAGTAAGGGGCCCGGATGGTAGATTTTGGGGCCCCTTTAAACAGCTGGGCCCCCTGAATCTGCCATGGCCTCCTTGCCCCTTTGACACCCATGCTTGTGTCCATCCTCTGCCTCTAATCTTAAGATTATTTTTGAGGATGTGACTGACGCACACACCCCAGTCCTGTAGACAAAAGATAACACAAAGATCCATTTCGAAGGAACACCCATGCACTCACCCACCGGCAAAGCTAGATTGATTTAGAATGGTAATCAAATTTTATTTAGCTAAACAGTTACTTAATCCTTACATGTATTGTAGGCACTGCTGCCTCAAAGCAAGAAAGTCCTGGGTTCGGTCCCCGGGTCAGACGTAGGATCTTTCTGTGTGGAGTTTTCACATAGGAAGACGTGGGTTTTCGCCGGGGGCTCCGGTTTCCTCCCACAGTCCAAAAGAGTGCAGGATAGGCTGATTGGTGTGTCTAAATTGGCCCTGTGAGTGTTGTAGCGGACTGTCTGCCTCCTGAAGGCTTGTGCAGAAGACTGAGAACCTGAATGCATTCTTTGGAGACTGTGAGTGTGTCTGATTCCATACCGCTGCGGTAATTAATCCTTCTGTGACTGAACCTATTTGTTAAACTTGTGCATGGTATGCATGACTAGCTCTGCTTCTCTGTAGCTGTTTATCAGCAGAATGGCTTGCATCTCTGCGCCCCTGGATATTAAGCTAACAGATCGTCAAGTGGACCGAGGCAGCCGGGGTGCAGCGGTGTCTGTAGCATGGATTCACATGTGTCCGTGAAGTAGCCGTCTGCAGGCCGTGCTCAGAGCCCAGCCCCCATCACTTAGATCACTGAACCATAATTGCTTGACCCTTTGTTGCTGTTTCCCAAGAAAAGGCAGGCAACCAATTTAAAGTACTTTTACAATTGCACTGGTTATTTGCACTTTCTATAAACACTATTACCCAAACACCTTTACTTTAAGAGGTCAGTCTCCCCAAAATTGGCATTTTAGGTGTCCTCTGGTTTTTTTTATTATTTCTTTTTGGGAACTTTTATTGCAAACACTGTAGCCTAATTTGTCACAAACTTCATCAGTTGCTTTACTAGCTTAAAATACCATGCGTGGACAGTTCTCCTGTCCAGTAGGGATGACCCTGTACACTGACGGGTACCATCCAAAGTACCTTTTCTTTCTCTGTTTGTGTTAGTTTGTTGCAGCAAATGCACAGAGAAAACTACAGCGTTTACCTGGTCTAACCTCTAGCCGCTGGCTGTTTCAGAAGGTGATTACACTGGGTAACAGCCTGTAATGAGGGCCTATCTGTGTATGGCTTTTTGGTGTAAAGCTGTTTAAAATGATTGCGTAAATGAGATTGTATCCCAGGAGGCACCATGAACAATATTATATCCAGGAAAGGCTAGGAAAACATTAAAGCGTAAATGCATAGCCTCACCCTTCATTATTTACCTTAAGTGTACTTTGTTACAGGGAATAAGAGCAAATATTTTGCCCATCCTTCTTCCGGTTCCTTCAGTAGTAAGAGGCGTGTGAGGGCTGCAGGATGCATGGGGACAGTCCCAGTCCTCAGGGCCCCTGCGGACATTACACGTTTTTGCTCTCCATAAGGGAGCCGGGAGAGAGCAAATACATGGACCGTTTGTGGGTCCCAGAGGACGGGGTCTGGAAGCACCGTGCTGGGCAAAGAGTGATAGGAGGGAAAAAGATACAAAACTCCTCACACAGAGGGCAGTGTTAGGGATGAAAATAACATCACCTGTCAGGAAGACTCTGTGATCTGCTGACACACATAAAGAAGGCTGTTGGTGTTAAAGATGCAAATTCATCCTCTCCGTCTTCTCTCTCGTTCCCATCCACAGGTCGCCAGTGATGGCGGGAGGCCTCTTCGCAGTCAGTCGCCAGTGGTTCTGGGAACTTGGAGGCTACGACACAGGATTAGAAATTTGGGGTGGAGAGCAGTTTGAAATCTCCTTCAAAGTAAGCTAATCCAGGATTGGTTTTTCCTCTGAGCTAAATTGAAAAACTCCTTCCAAAGGGAAAGGAACAATTTCCAAGTGAATAAGCTGTGTCAAGACCTAGTTTTGGAAAATTGGTATCGGTGAGGTTTCATTTCACTTGACTATAGTATGTAACGGCTCATTATTTTAAGCAACCTTTGTCAATCACTTTGCATGCTTAGGATTTCAAGAAATCCTAACAGTAATAAAACCTGGCATTCCTGCAATGAATACAATTATTCAGCTAAGTTGTACCTTTCAAAAGATGCTGTGCACTGTTCATAAGAAAGAGCGGTGCTTGATAAAGGTCCTTAGTTCTGAACCAGATTTAACATTTTAGCAGTTTAAAAAACATTTCAGTTATAAAAGTCTGTAAAAGAAGTATTTATTTTGCCTAATATTGCACCGATTTACCCTCTATTATCTACTTTGTGTTTGAATAGCTAGCAACCATGGTGGCAATCATAATAGTTCAAATGAGTCAGCTGATTGGTATGTTTTCACAATTGGCCCGCGGTCATAATAATTCCTTGAGTCAGCTGATGTTATTATTATTATTAT
>JAODKE010000015.1:13285443-13306262 GCA_026779605.1 Mormyrus hasselquistii
CCATTCTTAATGTTATACCTTACATGCCTTATTGAGTGGAGGTCATGTTTCAGTGTTTATGACCTTAGGAATGTCACGCAGCACACTGCACCTAGAACGTCTGGAGATTCTGTTCAGATTGCATTTTTGAAAAATGATGGCATTTGATGCTCAGGAGTTTCTGGAAGTCTCCCCTTTAATTTGACACAGAACTTTACCAGTTTATGTGTGTTGTCGTCTCTCTACAAGCCTCTTCAGTCCTCTTTGGCTGTTGCCAACAAAACACTTGATTGTACAGTGATCACATTTCAGAAGTCTGGCAGTTTTGATTGTTTTACATCCCATTTTAATAGTAATAATAATTCGCTTAATAATTCTGCACAGGACAGTATCTATGTGTTCCTGTTTTTTTCCAAACAGAAAGTATTCAGACGAAATACTGAACATTTTGCTGTTTTTAAAAAGTTAATTCTTAATTAGAGATTCATCTAGACTCAAAGAATTGGTCGGTTGAGAAGATACAAGTGAAATACACACTTGCCTAATAATTCTGCACACAGTGTGTATATATATATAAAGAAATCTGCTTTTTTAAATCCTGGTTTAATCCCGGTTCTGCTGGCGGAAGGCTAAGATAAGTAGCAAGTTGCTTCCAGGTTCAAAATTTCTAAGACAGCAGTACAGAAGAATAAGGTGAAGCAGGAGACACTGGGAACAACCAGAAACCAGTCAGGTAAAGGGTGGAAGAGACATTCTTATGTCAGAGATGACTGTTAACTTATCCGACAGGTTCTCATGAATCAGAGGGTGACATCAAGTGACCTTCAAAAGGAACGGGAAGCATTAAGTGCAGGTGTGAAGTGCACAGCTAGGACAGTGTGTATCAGGATCCTAGAAGCAGGACTGAAGTCCCATAAAGCAAGGAAGGAGCCCTTCATTACATGAAACAGAGAAGAACCAGGCTGCAGTTTGGATAAATATATATATTAAATTGAAATGCATGAAACAAAAACTTGTGCTGTAGTTTCTGAATTATTTTGGACAGGGGCGTCAAATGCCACATACTGTAGGGAGAGCGTCAACTGGTTAGTGACATATTTTAGCAAGGAATTGCACAACTATGTGAAAATAAGAGAAACCTGTTAAACTAGTCCTAAGTATTTCAAGATCAAAGATTGCATGGAAGTGACTGGTATAACCACCTCATCTCCGCCTACACATCTCTGCCTACAAATCTCCGCCTACACTCCTGGCTGTGAATGCAGATGGGCAGCCTTCCTCGGTGGCCAGGTGTGGGCTCTTCAAGTGTTCTAGCTTTCCAATGCAGAACAACATCGTTGTGTGTTTTTGGCAGTAACTTAACAAGTAATTTTACAACTGCTCATTTTCTACAACCACTTAACTGATTCAGGTTCCTTGAGCCTAAGGTCCCAGGACACGTACAAATCAGGGCCATTTAGAAACATCTATTCACTTAAACTTAAATGAAGTGAAATGAAAACTTGGATGTATATTTCATTCTGATTATATGTAGTTTTTTATATGTGCAGTGTATCGGAAAAAAGGCAAGGGATATGCTAACATGCTAACATTATATAAAACAGTGAGCTTCTATGTAAAATCCCTGGTGCCTTTTTGTATAGTACAATTTTGACAGTTTGTACAGAGACATCGACCACCACATATTGTTGGGAGAGAGCCAATTGGTTGATGACAGACTATCAAGGAAGTGTCACTTCTCTTTAAAAACCTGTTAAACTAGCTAAAGTAAGCTACACTAGTTTGCGGGTAGGGCAGTCAGCACACCTTGGTCCCCCAGACTTGTTTCTTCTCCCTCTTTCCATCGTCTTCTGGAATTTGTTCTTCATTTTGAGTTTCCTGCACCATTTTGTATAAATCACGCATATCCTTGTCAAGTGCCTTACGGGTGACTGTTGTGAAAGGCACTGCGGCATACAAACAGGCATTGAATTGCTCGCAGTTAAATTGGTAGCGCATGTGTTTTTTTTGTGCTGTATTACAAAAAAAGTTTTGTAACAGCATAAAAATAGGGGCACATTTGAAGTTATACGTCTGTTTATGTTTCGGACATTGACGTTGAACTCTGTTATAGACTCAGGTGGACTAACAAATGTTCACAGGGTGTCAAAGACAACCAGTGCTGTATGCCAGTTACATTCTTCACTGCAAAAAAAACACATTAGCGACCGGGACTATTAGTTTACTTTGTTTCCGAATCCAGTTAGCATTTTTGTTTTACAAAAGAACATTCTATAGGCTACAGTGAAATATATACCTTGACTAAGCCAGACTTCTACATTCAAGCATTGTCAGACTTTCAGGCTTGACCACATTCACAGGAAGTGTGTGTCCTGCAAAGTCTGATTTGGCACGCTTCTACACTTTAGACTACCATATAGCAGTTGGGTGTGCAAATCTGTCCAAATATAGAAACAAAAAAATGCATAGTGTCAGACTGAAACAATGCTGTGAACCATTAATGTGAAACTGTGTTTTCTGGCAGTCTCTCTGCTTTATTGTGCATTATTTTTGAAAAATTAATACTTGTTTTAGTCAATGAATACAAATTAAAATTAGAATTAGAATGAACTTTATTGACCAAAGAGGGAAAGTCTGGAATAGCACAGAGAATATTTACTTATGATGCTACAGTAAATTTGTATTATTGGGAAATATAAATGTATTATTTCATGAATCTCATTAGCAAATATTTTACTAATGGAGAATGTTTACAGCTACCTCTCGATAATCTCATATCTGCTGTACTGTGTTTTTAGATCCGTAATGCTGCCTCTGGCCTGTGTATAGACAGCAAACACGGGGCTACGGGCACAGAGGTGAGGCTGGATACATGTTTAAAGGAAGGAGCAGAGCGGACATGGGCTCGCGAGCAGGTAGGCGTGGGACTGTGTTTTTAACACGCCGCCATTTTTCACATCGCAGGGAGTAAAACATAGAAATGTAGACAGGCGGCCAGCCAGACAGACTGATCACACACACATACAAACATGCATACAGTTATGACCAAAAGTTTTGGCACCTGTGCATTCCTTATCTCCCGGAAAATTGTTGCAATTATTTACGTTTATTTGTTTTATTTGCGGTGGAACAATACGAAAGAGCAGAAGAAAAAAAATCTAATCTGATATCATTCCACACATAACTCCTAATTGTCACCTATATATATGGTAGCACACCCTTTGGTATCAATAACTGAAATCATTCACTTTCTGTAACAATGAATGAGCTTCTTACACTTATCTGATTGAAATTCAGGCCACTATTTTTTCCAACTGCTCCAGGTTTCTCAGATTTTAAGTGTACCTTCTCCCAGCTGCGGGTTTGAAATCTCTCCACTTCTGTGGGATTCAGATCTGAACTCATCATTGGCCATTTCAGAACTCTCCAGCATTTTGTCTTAAACCATTTCTGGATGCTTTTTGAAGTATTTTTTGGGTCATTATCCTGCTTTCCGACCCACAACCTCAGACGAAGACTCTGCTTTCTGGTACTGGGCCTACATTGCTCTCCAAAGTCCTTTGGTAGTCTTCAGATTTCATGATGCCATGTACACAATCAAGGTATCCAGTACCAGGCAGCTAAGTAACCCCAAAATATCTGTGAACCTCCACCATGTTTGACCGTGTTCTTGTCTTTGAAGATCTTGTTTCATCCACTTTAACAATAGAATGATGTGCTTTTACCAAAACGCTCTATTTTGGTATCATCTGTCCTCAGGAGTTTCTACCAAAAGGATTTTGGGGTGCTTAGGTAAGTTCTGGCAAACTCCAGACTGGCTTATTTATGACTCTGTGTCAGCAGTGGAGTCCTTTGTCCCCTGTCATAGCATCCAATTTCATTCAGATATCGATGGCTTAAATTTGTTTGGAAGTTGATAGAGGTTCTCTATCCACCATTCAAATGATCCTTCATTCCAGTGTTCCATCAATTTTCCTCTTCCATCCATGGTCAGGGAAGTTAGCTACAGAAGTTTAGCCATGGACTGTAAACTTATTAATGAGGCTGCACGCAGTGGAGACAGAGATACTACGATCTCTGGACATAGACTTGTAGCCTTTCCCATACTGTAAATATGCTTCTCAAATCCTCAGAGAATCTTTGCGCTTCTTTCATTTCTCCATGATCAGTGTTGCACACGCAGACACAAAGACTGAGTCAGCTTTTCTGCATTTAAATTGGTTGCCAGTGTGACATCTGTATGTCCAGCACCTGTTACTTGCCACATGTGAGTTTAAATATAATTTAAAAGCGGATCACGTGATTCAAATCCAGTTATTTCTTACAATTTTGTCCAGTCCATTTCTGGAGCTCTGTACAGAATGATATCAGATTTGACTTTTTTTCTCCCCTCTTTTGTGTTATTCCAATACAAACTAAATAAATAAATATATAAACATTTGAAATTGCAACAATTACCTGGGAGAAGCAGTGTATTTATGAAAGGAATGCAAGAGGTGCTGATATGTTTGGCTATGACTTTTCATACATACGTCAATAATATAACTGATGATTGAAATTTAAATAAATGACAAACTCTGTTGTATGTGTCGTACTCAGGATTGTTTCCTGTGTTGTGGAATAAGATGTTTCTGTTTTCTTCTCCTGAAACGTGCACTCCAGGTGAACACATTGTGAGCAGAAGGAATACATTATCATGCTATATACTAGTTAAAACAATTAGCCATAACCATTGTGGTAAAACAACCAAACCTAGAAAAATCGTAGCTGTATTCCGTCTCGGGCGTTGAAAGTGAAAATCCTGTTTTACTCCAAAGTAAAAAAGAAATCCAAAAAAAAAAAAGTCAAATCTTTAACCCAAAAGATGCTGCATTTTCCACACACTCCCAAATACTGCTATAAACCTGTTAAAAAAAGAACCGCATGAATTACCTCGGCGTTAAGTTGTGAAAATTATACTGTAAGACAGATGTTGACGAATTTTGTTTGTTTGCTTGTTTGTTCGTTTGATTGATTGTTTGTTTGGGGGAATCTACATTAGATCTTTACTTTCGGCTGGAGAGAAGACATCAGGCCAGGAGATCCCATGCACACCAGGAAATTCTGCCTGGATGCAATTTCCAGCAGCAGCCCTGTAACGTTGTATGACTGTCATGGCATGAAGGGCAACCAACAGTGGCAGTACAGGAAGGTACTCTGAGAGCAACGGCATTCAGTTCATCCTTAGATGGAGCAGTTCTGCTCTTCAGGACCATTACCGCCAAGTATATTTTGTGTATATTTGACATTTCAGCTCTAATGCTTTTCTTTATTGTCCTGACGGGAAATATTTTTGTTGTTCCGGCACATTTCTAAATGAGAATTACAAAGATGAAGACATTTCAGTATATTCGATTTGAATATAAACATATATGAATATAAACGGACTATATAGTAATCGATCCAATGCATTTTTATGAACGCATCGATAAACAATTCTCCAGAACCAAGATTATTTCTTGAAGTGAAGTTCAAAACTAATCCAAAAGTTTATGCACTGGTGACTAATGTCATAATGTTAAAAATCAAATTTAATGAAATCAAATGACTTCTATTTCCATATAGCTAGAATGTTGCTACATACATAATCTTGATTAAAAACATTATACTTCCTGAATTTCCTATCCCAGAGCAATAAGTGGGCTATGACACTTGTACTTATGATGGTGTCATTATGGTGTTCCATTCCGTTTTGCTGCAGGATAAATCTCTGTATCATCCTGTGAGCGGAAGCTGCGTGGACTGCAGCCCCAGTGATAAGAAGATTTTCATGCGTATGTGCAACCCACAGTTAGAGACGCAGAGATGGTACTTCCAGCATACGAATGCGACCATCCTGGACAAATTCAATGGGCCCACAACCTCCTAAGGGTCCCTGGTCATCCCAGACGGAGAAGGCCAGCTCTCGTCGGCAGAAACAACATGGCCGGATTCTCCTACCCTCAGGATCTCTTCTAATGTGAAAAGATGAGTTCTGCTTTGCACCTTGCTGGCCAAGGACGCACAAATGCATGAGGCTCAGAACCGGCATCAGAACTGCAAATGGCAGACTTTGAGAGTGGCTCAGATTTAGAAAAAGAAGAAACTTTTTTAGTCACTTATGCAAAGACTGCATGTAAGCTTCCTTTAAATGACTTGCCTCTGAAATGTTGACTTTGTGTTAAAACTTTTTTATCAGTATTCTTTTTATTATTCCTGTTCTAATAATTCATTATTTCAAATTTTTGTCATATTTTTTTACAGAAAATGTATATAGAGAATTGGCATCATCATTACTACAATCAGTGCTATTCTTGTTATAATTGTGAAATGGTACCAAAATGCAATAAACTGGTCTAAACACCAAGCAAAGTCACAAGAGAGTGCATTCTATAGCCTTTGTTACTCTTTAAGAGAACTTTCAAAATTATTCTTTTGTTTAGGGTTAGTTTATATGTATGTAGAGAATATATAAAGCAGTGTTAGTGGGCAGCCCCTAGCTCAGAAATTAAACTCCAGGGGGATCTGGCAAATTTGTAGCGGGGCTTCAAACTCCTTACTTTACCGCTTCGCTACCCTAGTCAGGAGCGAAGATAGTCCTGGGGGCAGGGGTTCAAACCCTTCATTCTACTGGGTGGCTATGTGCCTGGTTAGTACTGATGAGTAAGTTGAGATTTTTCATTTTTGCTTGTGTCTCCTGGTGATTTCCTTCAAAGATAAAGCCCACAGCAAGTAAGGCACCACCAACATAAATCCAGAGAAACGCATTAATGAATTCTAGGACAAATCGAGGTGAAACGTGCAATTTTTTCAAGAATGGTTACACAACATTCAGGAGTTAAAAAATACTGTAATGATAATTACTTTTTCTTTTTGATGTCATATTTTTACTAAATACTACAGTGGTATGAATTTAGTTGATTTTTGGAATTTAAAACTGAATATAGCCCACTGGTTAGTAACAAAACAAAATGCCTGTCAGATTACATTTTGAACTGAAACATTTCTGTTTGTGTATGTCTTGGGGGTATTCAGACAATTGTATTTGTGGGTAAATAAACGTGCAGAACCTTAGAAGTGTGAAGGAATAGTACATTTAATATCGACACAATATATAACTTGTTGATGAAACACAACGGCAGCTACATGCAGTTGATGTTACTGGTGGATAAAAAGTAATCTGGTTTTCTTCTCTGCACAAACTTTTCATTGTAGTATGAAAAAGAATACCTTTTTCAGGAAAAAAGAAAAACATGCATTTATTTTTTTAGCAGATACAACAATAGTCAACCTCGTACTGTATTAATGGTTGAGATGGATGATAATATATTTTAATATATAGAATAATATATTTTATTCTCGGTCAAATGAAATACTTCATTATGAAAAATAATTTTTGATATTCCTTGAGACTTTTTTTGATTTTTTAAGTTTCTGATTATAATCATGAGATGGTATTAACGCAATCTTTCAATGATAAGGTCATGATGCTATAGTTAATGTGGTGAGGTGGAGAATGGTACAAATCGCACGCTGCGCGGGGTACAAGGCAGACGAACACCCCTCTGGTATTTGCTGGGCACACACTACTGGAGACTAAAATTGCTTTTTAAAATTACAGTTTTCGTTTCCTTAAAAAGAGACACTTAAATTCTATTGCAATTTAAGTCCACCTATTTATATCGTGTATATATATACCAGTTATGTGGTCAACTAGAATGTAGCCCAGTCCATACTAAGGCACACTCAGTCGGACGCTAAAGAGCATTTAGAAATATGCTACGAAACGACAATGCTTTCTGCAGAAACGGGAAACACTGGCGAAAACGGTGAAAAAAGCTGGAGCTGAAAATCAGCTTTTGATTCTAGCAATGCGAAATAAATGACAGGTGAGTAACTCCAGCGATTATTGTGTATAATTATTTATCCATTCACATCAGAGTTCACGCCCGGTTCAATTTCATTTTTCAAAACAAGAAAACAGGTTGAGCATAATGAGGCGGGTCGTAATTGTCACTACTGCCGTGCAGTGCGTCAGCGCACGCGGGCGCGCGCGCGTGTGTGTGTGTGTGCCATGTGCGGTGGCTGTCTGGGGCGCGACCATTACGAGAGGCACGGGGGCCGACTGGGACGGTGGCAGCAGCGCCAGGACGGGGGAGACACGCTCGTCGAGAACAAGCTGCTGCCCCTCATTAACATACATGTATATGTCACTTAGCCGTAGTTAAAATGAGGTTAAAGGTTGGATTTATCCTCCGTAGTTTAGTAATCATTGGCACTTTTTTAGTCCTGGTCGTGCTGTGGTCCTCCCTTACGCCGAAAGCAAGCGACGACACTTTTGCTAAAGTGGTAAGTGTTATGGTTTTTATTCGTAATGAAAGCGCCTGGTGTTGTCTCGTTGATGGACATGTGTTACTTGCTTGTCCTTCAGTTTGGTTTCAGATACTCGAGCGCCGCCGGTAATCGCGCGTATAGTCCGGCTCGTTGTCATGGATACCTTCTGTACCTAGCTAGTAAAGGGATAAATAGTTAGAGCACAACTATGGGTACCTGTGGGGGCTTGTTTCTTTTCTGCATTATAGCAGCTATTTGTATGCCTGTACGTGAGCGGCAGTGGATGCCGGGCACGATAAGTTGTGCTACGATACTTGGTGCAATGGCAACCCGGAAGGCAGGCGCTCGGCGTGCGGTTAGCATCGTTAAGCGAGCCGTGGCCTGGCTAGGCCCCGAAAATGTCTGATTGACATTTCTCGGCATTAAACTTATGTATGAACGTAAAACTGCGAGGACGCCACCCGGAGTAAACAACATTTAATTGCGTGAAAATTTATTTTGCTACTGGTCTCGCTAAAGTAGCGCGCCTCTGCGTTAGAAAATGCACTAAGCGAAGTTTGCGGGTTAGACTGCCGTCCAGTTTTATTTATTCGAAATTGTCTGGTCAGATGCAAGCATGGGTGCAGTAAATTTTACACGGTCTGTGGGAAGACTTCAAACCTTAGATCGTTTGGCTCTGGGATAACGCCATTGACGTACTTGGGGTACTTTCTAAATTTAATGTCTTTTAATTGAAATATTAACTTTAATGCATATCTACTAATAAAATGAGGGTGTGTAAATATGCGCTGTGGCAGCCTGTTTTCTACGCAATAAATGCTCTGTTAATAAAAGAAAATATAGTGGCATAACTGTAATTTCAAGTTTGGCGGAGATTGATTCTTTCTCATTATTTGCAGGGCCGGGGTAATGCTGCTGACGTCTTGCCCATTGCCAAGAATGATATATTGGAAAAATTTAAACCTGTGGTTCCTTGGCCTCACGTTGAAGGAGTGGAGGTCGACCTGGAGTCCATCCGTCAGAAGCATGCAGGACAAAACGAGATACACCAGCAAAAGCGGGATTCTATAGAGGGTGTGCAGAATCAGCAAAATGTCATGCAGAAGCAGTATATCACTTTCAAACCCCACAGCCACGCGTACGCCAACCCTGTGCTGAAACGGGGTATTTTAGGCAACTTTGAGCCGAAGGAACCTGAACCTGATGGAGTGGCAGATGGCCCCGGGGAAAGAGCCAAACCATTTGTTCTGGGTCCAGACTACAAGGATTCCATCCAGGACAGCATCAAAGAGTTTGGCTTCAATATGGTGGCCAGCGACATGATATCCCTGGACCGAAGTATCAGTGACTTGCGGCATGAAGAGTGAGTAAACCACTTACTTACCTTGTGCTCATGGCTGATCATGTTGGAAGTATGTTGTAGAAGGGATTTCAATTCATTTACGTCTCGGCTATTAAAATGTTACCATCAGAGTACTAGTGTGTTTACGGTGCTTGTTTATGCTGCCTGGTTTACAGCTGACATCTATAAACATAAAAAAGACGTCTCTTCCTAAAAATAAAGCATTTCAGTGGTGAACGATGACAAAAATACATATGATGAACCCAAAATAAGTAATTTGTTTCAAGAAGTGTTTCTGGCAATTGGGTCTATTTATTCTTTAGCTGCAATGGCCTCTGACCTCGAATTTGTAAAGTATAAGAGAGCCATTTACGTCCTTTACAGCACCACATTGGACACACACACTATCATCTATATGAGATTCAGATATGAAATTGAACATTTAGTTACCAGAAATGTGCATTTCAGAATGATTAAATTAGTATCCTGTTTCACATTTTTTATATACGGATTTTGGTTTTCTAAACACTTATTTGTATTGAGGCATATTTCTCTGGGCTGCTGTCTCTACGTTTCACCTATTATTGGTTATTTAGGTTCATTTGAGTATTGCAGCTGTTATTTTGGCATGTGCACATTGTCCACTGCACAATTTGTTACAAGTGTGCATTTAGCAAATCAGAAAAGCATATTGCTAGACATGCCATTCTTCTAAATATAAAGTGGCAACTTATAACAAATGTTATGAAAACTGAAATTTATGCACCACGGCACTGATATGGTTTTGTTGTTCATCAAGTAGTGCTCTATTTGCTTTTATCAGAAAGATCAAAGATGGCAGCTGATGAAATACACCCCTTTGCCTGCCTTTATGAATGTTGTCTGCGTAGGTCCTTAGCGATTCTGAGTATTTCACAAAAAAAGAAAGATCATACTTGTGGTCTCGGCAAGACCGGTTTTGCTAACTTGCTTTCCAAAAACGAACATGAGGCGTGAGGAATCCTGGGACTGTTCTCGTTTGGCGAGGATGCAACCGGTGTGTCCTTTATGTTTCATGTGGAACAAGAATGACGTCCGGGAACATTTTTACCGTCCTCTGTTCTTAGTACTGGAATTGGTCTTCGGCAGTGGAAGATGATGTAAAATGGGTATACAAGTACCCATATTGAGAAACACCCTATGAGAAAAACACAGTTGAATGAAGAACCAGCCTCTTTTAGGTTAATTCCAGGTCACTCAGACTGGGGCGTCTTGTGCTTAAGGAGTTCACTTTGGGTCTGACAGCTACAGGAACTTGCATTTTTCCTTGCCTGTATCGCTTAGCATCGTGTTGTATTGTTTTTCTCCTTTAGATGCAAATACTGGCACTACGATGAGAATTTGCTGACATCGAGCATCATTATCGTCTTCCATAATGAGGGGTGGTCTACGCTGATGAGGACCGTGCACAGCGTCATCAAAAGGACGCCCCGGAAATATCTTGCTGAAATTGTTATGATTGACGACTTTAGCAATAAAGGTAGTGATGGAAGTGTCTAGGGTGGGGGGAGCTATTACTTGAATGAAGCGTTTTGTCTTTTGACTCCAGGGTTCCAGCATCTTGGCCGTTTATTGACCCACAGTACACCTCACCGCATTGCTATAGTCTGTTCAACTCTTACAGCAGCTATAATCCCATCACATTAGAACAAAATGGAAGCATTTTATTATAATCACATATGGAACATTCTCATTATGGTTGCCACGTCATCACTAATAAACCTGGATGATATTACCTGACTTTGATACCACTTTCTGTTATCAAATTAAATATGACTCTAAATTGTATTTGAGGTGGTGGCCAGTCGTTCTGTCACATTTTAAAAATGTACTGCGTACTCTGTGGATCTGCACAAAGGCAAAGTGCACCTTTTTACACCAGCCACGTATTCACAGCCTGTTATCTTATCACGCTTAGGCGTTTGCTGTAAATGATTAAGTTAACATCCGGGAGCTAAGTGTTGAACAATCTGCTTTCGCTTTCCGTGTTTATACTAAAATAATAGAAGGTCGTGAAGAACTGCCATAGGTTTTATGTTATATGTAATGCATTTGTTAATAATTATAGAAGATGTTGAATTTTCTAGGCTTTGTGCTTAAATGCCGCTAGGCCTTACGTGCTGCTAATGATGGATAAATATGGCCCTTTTGCTATTGTGTGGTGCTAATCTGCATTTTTTTCACGTTTATCCCCAGTGCACTTGAAAGAAAAGCTGGAGGAGTATATCAAGCAGTGGAACGGCCTGGTTAAACTGTTCCGCAATGATAAGAGGGAGGGCTTGATTCAAGCGCGGAGCATTGGTGCCCGGAAAGCCACGTTAGGCCAGGTGAGTTTTGCTGGTTTCTCATTGCTGGTGATATGCATTTATACCTTCACATGTCTGCAGACCGACCAGAATTCACCACGGAGTATGTGGCAGGTTGAATTTTATGATGCGTGTCAGGCGTAACAACGGTCTGTGTCCCTCCCCAGGTGCTTATCTACCTGGACGCTCACTGTGAAGTCGGAGTGAACTGGTATGCACCCCTGGTGGCCCCCATTTCAAAGGACAGGTAGCGCACAGACCCTGAAAGATTACTGATGTTGTTGTTTTGTTGTTGTTAAATGGGAAATGTTGGTGTAATGGATAGTCATATTTATTGATGGGCATGTATGATTTTCTGTGCTGTTTCACTGAAGTTTTTTTTTTCCTCCACCCGAGCAGTTTCTGAGCTGTTTTCTTGTAAGAGTCCGAAAACGATTTTCAGTGTGAACAGTTCTGTTTGAACTCTCTCTCTGAAAACAGCTGTACTCGGTGGAATTTTGCTCTGTCTGTGTTTTTCGATAACTGAAACAATGTAACGAATGTCGTCTCTTGTTAATGTTGCAGAACCGTTTGCACAGTTCCTTTAATAGATTACATAGACGGAAATGATTATACCATAGAACCGCAGCAAGGTGGGGATGAAGATGGGTTGGCCAGAGGTGCCTGGGACTGGAGTTTGTTGTGGAAGCGGGTGCCTTTGAACAGCAAGGAAAAGGCTAAGAGAAAGCATAAGAGTGAACCATATCGGTAAAGCACCCAGGATTAATTCCCTCATCCCTCATGTCCATTTATTTCCTTTGTTTTCACCCCCCCCACCCCCCTTTTCGCTCTTGTCCCGTGTTTGCCGGTGATGTCTGTATGATGCATGGATACCGCGAACACGCCCCACCTCCATACAATGGGCTGTCCGCCTCAGAACCGTGTGCACGGTGCCTCTCATTGACTCCATAAACGGCCAGACTTACGACATTGAGCCGCAAGGGGGCGGGGATGAAGATGGCTTTGCCAGAGGAGCGTGGGACTGGAGCATGCTTTGGAAACGTGTCCCGCTCTCAGACAGGGAGAAGCAGAGGAGATCCCTAAAAACTGAGCCATATCGGTAATTCACGAGCAGGAGATTAATCGCGCGTGAGCCGCAGTCTTCTTGCTTCTTGCCTTTTGGTGGATGGACCTTCTGGTAACTTGGCTTGCTTGGCTGCTCCAGGGGGCAAAGCTGTGGCATGAAGCACTGCATAGTGTCTCATTTGAGCTCCGCTGTGGAACACCTGAGCCAATTTTCCGGTCCCAAAGAGGCCGCTGAGGTTTCACAGCAATGCAACTGTTTCCTAACAACACTTACTAACTACTACTGACAGTCTTTTGTTGCCTGTGCATCTAATTTTCTCAAGTCAGGTTTTTCCAACTTTGGCTCTGATTGAATTAATCGCATGACTAAAATCAACTATATTAAATATATAGTTCAGTGAAACTTTTTTTCAGATCTTTGCACAATTTACAAGCATCCTTCAAACCCATTAATGTGATTTTTAATATTATAATATGTTTAAATCATACTAAATGCAACAGAACCAGAGTTCTTCAATACTTCAATACCGTCTCATCAGTGGTGGAGAAAGGAGTTGATTCTTTAGGAGTCAATAACAAGCACTGATGCTGATCGCAGGTTTACTTCACATTAATGCAGTGATACATTTTTCTGAACCCGTATGGTCACACAAATCTTCAGACTTGCATTCCTTAGTACATCCTTTCCTCGGCTGGTAGACTTTCGGATGTGCTGGTGCTCTGGTCTGACTCTTGTTTCTCTCCAGGTCTCCTGCTATGGCTGGTGGTCTGTTTGCTATCGAGCGAGATTTCTTCTTTGAACTGGGGCTGTATGACCCTGGCCTGCAGATCTGGGGAGGAGAAAACTTTGAGATCTCCTACAAGGTATAATATATTTTCTTTTTGCACCTTCTAGTATTGAACTTCTATGTGTTCCGTTGCTTGGGCATACTATATTATATGAAAGGCACAGTTACATTATTCTGCATAACCAACGGTACATACGCTTAGTGGAATACCAGACGGCTATAAATAAACTGTTAAGTGCGCAATAAAAACATCCAAAATTGATAATGAATTGATTTTTTTTTATGAATCAGAACATGGCATTTTTCTTGCAAGTCACTAGTGATTAGCCATGCATAATTAGCCATCGTGTAATTATGATTCTCCCCCTCCCAAACCACATAGATTTGGCAGTGCGGTGGTCAGCTGTTGTTTGTGCCCTGTTCTCGAGTCGGACACATATATCGTCTCCATGGTTGGCAAGGAAACCCACCCCCTGCTCACGTGGGCTCTTCCCCCACGCTAAAGGTATGCTTCGTATGAATGCCTCGAGTAGCTAATCGTCAGTCTCTCTTCACGATAAACAAAGGGAAATTTCCTCTATAAAGAACTGTGCACAAGGTTTAAGCAGTCACAAGAAATGTTTAAAGCTGTTTTTCTGCGTAGTAGTTGTTGTGTATATATGCTCACAAGAAAAAAAATAAATGCAATTTAATATTAAAATGTATTAAAATGAAGAGTAACGTGATAAACTAACAGGGATTTCTTCTATTCTCCAAAAAGTTACTGATATCTAGTTGGATGGCTAGATGAACACCGCTTCAGTTCCCAAACCTTTCCTCAGGGGCACCTCAGCCATTTCTTGTGTTTGTATGGCTGGGCGATATCGTATCGATATTCCATCGCGCATGTGCAATAATCACCTGGGCTTCAGATGACAGGCACAACTTTTGGCCACGCACAAGCTTTTCGGTGCTATACGGACATTTTTTTTACGCCCACAATTTAAGCAGTTTAGTAGTATGGCTAAAATATTAATGAATCTTTGTATGACGCCCAAAAGTCATTATTAGTATAAATATGGCATATCCTTACAAGATCTCTTCTTTCCGTATAGCACCGAAATACTTTGTCCTTCATCTGAAGCCCTGGTGATGTAATATCAATATGATATCACCCAGCCCTATGTGTTCGCTACATTTGACCACCTGCTCACTTCATTGACTTTTTAAATGTATTTAAAAAATCAAATATCAATTAGCCGTATGAGGTGGGATAGTGTTCTAGTCAAAAATGCGTGGTATACTAGAGCGTCGCTGCAAATACTTTGGTGACTTTAGGAGAGTTTTGAAATGTGTAACACACTTTGGCAGACGTAATAATCGTACAACGAAGTTCATTTTAAACATGATTTCCTTTGACTGCCTGAAACTTGTATGCAGTAAAAAATAATAATAATAATAAATGTGTGTGTTCTTGTCCTTCCACCAGAACTATGTGCGTGTAGTTGAAGTATGGTGGGATGAGTATAAGGATTACTTCTACGCCAGTCGACCCGAAACCCAGACTCTAGCTTACGGAGACATCAGTGAGCTAAAACGATTTCGAGAGGAGCACCATTGTAAAAGCTTCAAGTGGTTTATGGAGGAAATCGCTTACGACATACCAACTCACTATCCGCTGCCTCCCAGAAATGTCGATTGGGGAGAGGTAATGCTTAAAGCTTCCTGTTCCTAAACATTTTTATTTAGTGGTATTATAAAAATGTCATTGTGTTTATTAGTGTTGATTTACAATTCAGCATGACATTGTTCTTTGTTGTTAGGATCCTGTATCAAACATTATTCTTTTTAGGTTTATAATTTTTTTTTTTTTTTTTTTTAATAAAAAAAAATCACTGTTTGAATTTAAATCAGCAAGTACCTAAAAGCCAGTGATTGGATCATCATTACAGCTCAGCAATGTTATGCAGCAATAAAGTGAAGTCAGCAGAGTATCTGAATCTACTGAAAGTCCAGGTTTCCCATAAATACATTTTATTTCTTTCCGAATGGCATGAGCAATATTCCTGGATGATCCAGGAATTTTTTACCAAAATTCCTCAGACTGTCAAAGAGTGGTTCAGGGAGCACGAGAAATATTTTCACACCTGATTTGGCCACCAGAGAGTCTCGACCTTAACCCCATTGGAAGTTTTTGAGAAGACTTTATGCAGTGGTTCAACTTGCCTATCACAAATACAAGACCTTGATGAGAAATTAATGCAAATATGGAAAAAAATGTTGAGATGCTGCATAAGATGAATGCATTGATGAACGTGCCGCATAATCAAAGCTAAAGGCGAACAAAATCTTAGTGTGTGCGATTTTCTTAATTTTTATTTATTTAATTTTTTGGCCAGCCACTGTATTAGAATCTTTTTCATGTCTAGGGATAATGTTTATGGATTTTCCCTTTCAGGTTCGTGGATATGAAACTAACTACTGTATAGACAGCATGGGCCACACTAACGGTGGAAATGTGGAGACCGGACCCTGTCACAGGATGGGAGGAAACCAGGTTAGCGAAGCGCTTTCCTTTCTTTAACGTAAGCTTTACGAGTGAAGTTCAGCAGTATCACTTTGTTGTATATTTTTCAGCTTTTTCGAATAAATGAAGCCAGTCAGCTCATGCAGTATGACCAGTGCCTGACAAAGGGAGCTGATGGGTCATCAGTAATAATAACTCATTGCAACTTGAATGAGTATACTGAGTGGAAGTATTTTAAGGTGAGTAAGGTAGCTGATGGGTCATCAGTAATAACAACTCATTGCATCTTGAATGAGTATACTGAGTGGAAGTATTTTAAGGTGAGTATACTGAGTGGAAGTATTTTAAGGTGAGTGTATTGTAAAGCTGGCTAAAAACTATCCTTAGTGCTGCAGAGTGACTACTGATGATTTTATAAATGCAGGTGAGCACTGCTGGAATTTTAGGCTCAATCGGTCAATATTACAGTATCAATCTGTTATTCATCACTATAAATTTTACTAAATAAAATAAAAATAAAATAAAAATAAATAATTAAAGTAAAAATACTCATTTTTATCAGTTGGCTTAATGTTTCATAAGTTCAAAAAAAAAAAGATTTAATTTTAAAGGAGTTTTTTTTTTCTTTTCTTTGCCCTGACAGGATCTTAATAGGTTTACATATATTCCTACTGGGAAATGCTTGGATCGATCAGATTTGTTGCACAAGGTTTTTATCGCCGATTGCGACCGAAGCAAAAACAGTCAAAAGTGGGAAATGAACAACATCGTGGCAGTGTAGCACTTACACAGACAGCTTCTCGAAGGAGCCACCGGATGCCTGCATAACTGCTGCATTTAGACGTCTAGTAAATTGAAAGAGGAGAATTATGGGAAATATATCCTCCTGTTTTTAAACTGTTTACAGATCCAATTTGAAACATTTTCCCATTATAGGTCTTGTTTACATGTTTTCTTGATCTCCATGTCTTTTGAAGGTATTTCTTGGGAATTACTCAGGGTATGAAGTATGTGTTGCTTTCCTATTCGCAAAGTATCATTTGAGAATCCCACTTCAGTGGGTACCAACGCTCCTTATTCAGCAAATTAATTGTATACACATTTGTTTACCTTGTGTCCTGCTGGTTTAAACTGGAATATGAAGAAGTCGGCTTGCAGTTTAGCGGTTTCATGCCACGGAACGGCAATAGAGTTATTCCAAGGGAAAAGTCCGTATGCTAACTTCAATATTACTTCAGCAGAAATGCTCTGTGTGAGAAGATGAGGGGTAGAAGGTAGTGCCGTGCCCCCCCCCTGACGGTCCAGGTTCTTATATAGCTCCCTGCCAGACACACAGTTTTATTCCCTCCCAACCTGGGGGTCCACAAGGACTGTCTTTGGGAAACAATGAGGTATAGGACCGTGACTCCTATACCTGAAGACTGCATGCTATGCTGCTAATTCTGTCCAGCTAAGTTCTTATTTAACCCTTTACCTTCTACTTTATTGCTATCTGAATGATTTAGGTTTTATGAAATGGTGGATGGGGCGGTGGCTTATTGGGCTGCACTGTTGATTCACTCCCCCAGGACAGAGGGTTTGATTCCTGCCTCTGCTTTGTGGGTGAGGTGTCTGTAAGCTCTGTGGATGTTCTGCAGGTTTCCTCACGGTTCTCCAGTTCCCCCCTGCAGTCCCGAAACGTGTGTGTGTGTGCGTGTGTGGGTGTGGGTGTGTGTGGGTGTGGGTGTGGACCCTGCCATGGACCTATAACCCAATGTCCCTGTACTGGGTAAGTGGTTGGAGATGGATAGATGGGTGAACACGCTGTTTCGGCCCTCACTATACTCTTCAGTCATACTACTTGATCCAGTACTGGATCATGGGGGCTTAGAGGCTGTCACAAGCACCTTTAGGCACAAGGCTGGGGATCACCCAGGATGGGATGCCAATCTATTGCAGGGATGTTAACAAGTGATGCATGAATCTATAATTGTGTTTATTTTTTTTTGTTTTATTTTTTTAATCAACAGCTTAATCAGCATAAAGTAACACTGCAGTCAGCCAGGATGTGAACTTGAGATTGCCGCTGTACTGTAAGGTGCTTAGGATTAGATGTCAGTTAAATTAGCCTTATAACAATGGAATAATTAAGTTTGCAAATTATAGAATGAATGGATTTTGACTTTTGCATTCTCACTATTTTTTTTTTTCTTTCTTGCCAATGAAATTAATCACCATAGTTTATTTTTTTAAGGTTCACTCTGGAAGTTTGAGAACTTTTTGCCCCAGAGTTTCCAGTTTGATTAAAAGTGCAGAACTATTCTAATGTTGCATATTTAGATGATTTAAGTAAATCGTGTTTATTGGTAAGAGATATTAAGCCTTTTGAATATTATTATTTAGAATAACAATCAGAAGGGTTGAAACCAATTTAAATTTTAAACATTTTAAATGTCACAATTTCCCTTTCATAGAAATCTATAGCTTTTACATTGGAACAACAATGTGCAGAGAAATCTCTTAATTACACGGTTACATTGATCATTTTCATTGGCTTTTTTGTCAGCGAGGGCGATGAAAATGGTTTCTACATTTTCTATATCATGTTATTTTCTTATATTGCCAAGAATAAATACATAGTCAGTCAGACTGAGGAATTTGAACGTACCACCCTAGGATTAACATTGATACCACATTGGTGTCATATTATACGGGCATTTGTTAAATTGTCTGCTGTGACTCTGTATTCAAAGGAAGAGACATATGTTGATAAATCTTTTTAGATGTTGTTTTACATTGGCCCACATGTATGGATAAAATGTCAATATGTTTGTCCATTTGTTTTCCTTTTTCAGGTGTGTATTGAGAAATATATTGATTTTTTTCCCCCCCCAAACTGATTAGTGTGTTTCTCTTCTCTATGGAATCCCTATCAATTGATTTAAAAATTGATAAATAAAAAAATAATGGTATAGATGGGAAACCAGATGTGCATATCCATTTTTTATACCATGTAAATAAAGATATTTCTATATGTCAGAAACAGGACTTGCTGTTTGTATATATCTAACTTGCATCCTTACCTAATACTGGATCCCCTGTACATCTGTGGAAATTAAACATTATCTTTTTACTTATGTTTGATCTCTTTATTCCTACAGAGCAGTACACAATCATGCAAAGTTTTATTTTTCCTTTCTTTCCTGTAGAATCTTCAGTTTAGAAGCCACGGAGCAGTCTGTGTGTCATGGGAAGCGGTGTGTGGCTTCTGTGATTTGAGAGTCTCTGCCTGTCATTGGAAGGTCGCACAGGATAGCGATGTGACGATTAGCCCCAGCTCCGGGGCTACTGCATGCCTGCTGATCCTCGGCCGGGGCCCCCAAGCATGTTTTCACCTCTACGTGTTTCGTGGATAGAGAGAGGTTCGGAGGGCAAACCGGTTACAACACATTGCCACACCCAGCACATGATGAACCAGCTCAGGCATGAGAACCTGAGTGCAGCCCTGTGGCAGGTGATACCTCAGCATCACACTAGTCCAAATAGAACAGTGGATTTGTTCCCCCTCCCCAGTGGCTGGAGTGCCAGTCCTGCCAGCAACCCCCAAATTTTCCCTGAAAGATGGAGGACCTTATAGGGCTGGATGTAGATTAACATCATACCAAAGAAGGAAGCACCTCGCTAAAGGGCTCAACAGAATAGGTTCTCTCCTTGCATTCATGGGAATCGAACCAGCAACCTTTCGATTGCTGACACAGCAGGCTAACCCCAGATCCACCACTCCACGATCTCAAGGATAGTGAGGATGCAATAGAATATTCTCCAATGGAGATGAATAAAACCACTATTCTGGGGAAAGACTTCTTAACACCACGTCGTTCATAAGTTCTATGTCAAAAGAGAATTTACGAATGACGTAGCGTTAAGGAGGCTATATGAAACTCACCCTTGTTTTATAACTTCCTTGAAGGGTTCGATGCTACAGAAAAACTTCAATCAGTATGAATTTTAAGGATTAAACGGTATATTCACACACTAAATATCCAGGACTAGGTTTCCCGATAATGGTGACTCATGGCGTCATACGAAGACTTGAAAGGTAGCCTTTACCTTACGAAAGGTGTTTACTTTGCTACGAGTTTCTATAACAATCCTTTTAGTGATTCCTGAAGGGAGGGCTGCGACGTTAATAAGCGCCGGAACATCTGATTGGTTGACTGATCGATGGCTAGAGACATAATCGATTATTCTCCGCTTTATTGCGGCATGAGAGAAAGTGTCGTTCTTTAAAAATATACTGCATTAATCGTTCGAAATATTGCATTAATTAGAACTGGGGAGGATAAAAGTAAAATACAGAATCAACAAAACTGGAATCGTCTTACGGTTCCCACCTATCTCTCCCTCTTTTTCATGCTGCTATAGCCAGATCTGCCGGAGCCTAGATGATTATTGCACTCGAT
>JAODKE010000015.1:13319412-13332410 GCA_026779605.1 Mormyrus hasselquistii
CATCACTGGTTATGTGTCCCGCGCCGGCCCCGAACACACACAAACACACACACACCCCAGAGAAAGAGAGGTCCTATGGCTGAGAGACAGGGACGGATTATGGGTTGTGTGGGCCCCTGGGCAAAACGTTCATACTTAAACGCCGTTACTCCCAACACTGGTGGGGACAGCCAAGATGGTGAGCAGAGGTCATCATTTTATGGCTTGCAAACAAAGAGTGCTCCTGCTTAGTTCTGTTCTGTTTTTCTTATGGTCCTGATGCCTGGCTTTGCCAAGGGCGGAAGGTGTGTCATGGAGTTTTTGGCCTCATACTCCTTCATCCCACTGGACTCTTTACTGAATAAGCAGCTATGGAAGACAGAGGTATACATACATACTAGTGATGGAAAGTTCGGATCATTTTACCGACTCGGACCTTTCAGCCTCGTTCAGCAAAATGAATGAATCTTTTTTCGAGTCATTTTGTTCATTTCGTTCATTTTAGCAAAATATAATTAAAATGTTACCTGTTACCTCCCTAACACATCTACTGCTTACACAAATGTTGATCACACTACAAACAAGACAAACCTATAATGCTATAAGAAACAGAAAATATTAATTCATTGTTTACCTGGGTCATTAATCTATGATTCACTCACCTCGCCTCTTATCTGACAAGTCTTCGGGTTTGAGTCGTTCGTTCGTCACGTAACAGCCCAATTATAGCTAACCAAGGCAGTCTGAGCCGGGAAAGGGAATTGATTAGTTCATCTCTCCAGTCTTCGGGTTTGAGTCGTTCGTTCATCATGTCACAGCTCCATAAGTTTAACCTATGCAGTCTGAGCCAGAAACAGAATTGATTAGTTCATACCTCGAGTCTTTGGGTTTGAGTCGTTCATTCGTCACGTGACAGCCCCATAAGCTTAACCTATGCAGTCTGAGCCGGAAAGAGAATTGATTGACATGCCAGCATTGGATATAGAGATTAGTTACTAATTTACAACCTTCCTTACAAACCACTTCAAATCACTCCCACGAGATGACTCGTTCTTCCCGAGTCACATTAAAGATTCGTTCAAAATGAACAAATCGTTCAAGAACGACCCATCACTAATACATACATACATGAGATGTGTGTGTGGCTATTATGAATGTTTTTGTAAGGCATTATAATAAAATGAATGAATGAGTAGATCTTTGTTGCTATAAGGAATAAACAAGTGGGACAATAAGGAATAATTCCTTATTAATAATAGCAAGTACACTTATACTTTATTTTTGCAAGCAATTTATTTGTACATCAAAAACACAACATTGTCAGGCTCTTGGTATATCATATATGTACAAATCAAATTTCCATGAAAAGCTGGCTACAAGACAGTCCGTGTTCAAAAGATGAATAAAGGAATTAAAAATAATGACTTTGTAACACTATGACAATTTTAAAAAGAAAAAAAAACACTACACACTACACAATCACAAGTAAAAGACTACACTATCAACAATCAGTAAGAGGCTTTGTATGATACTGTTGGTGTATTGACTGCTTTACTGCACACATAATTTCAAGTAAAAATAAAGAACATTTCAGTTCAGTAAAACAATTACCATTTAATGCATAACCATATCACAGATAACAACTATATTTTATATGCTTGTTTAAGGGCTTTCAAAACCAATACTGCATTACTAGCAACATAACAGAGTACTCAATTCTGAACTGAGTAGCATTGCACTCAACACCAAGATAGATTACAACAGTTGAACAAGTTCACAAAATCAGCTTTTGGAAACTGACCAAATGAGAATTTCCAGGCAATAAATGACACAACACTGAGACACCATGATTAGGCAAAAAAAATCCCAAACATCATGTGTTCAGTTTGTAATCAGCAATACCGTTTGTGTAATGCCGTTATAGTAAACAGTTTTGTTCAAAAGTGGAATTCTCTTTAGCTGTTTGCTGATGGTTATTTGGTCGGCGTGATACCAGAAAATTCATGTATGTAAATTTTTTGGGAAAATATATAAGTGAAAAGACATTCCTTTGAACAGCACATACATTCAACAGCTAGAATATTTAATTGTTCCCATTATACAAAATTAAAAAAAATCTGGAATATTTAATCAATTAAATTAAAATATTAAAAACTGTGCTTGTTGTGTTTATCAAAATGCAAATTTGGTCTGGCTCAATGAGAAAACCATGAAAAATTTTATTTTAATCCATGTCATGAAAAAATTTTGACAATGCCCCTGTGATTTCAAAAATGATTCTTATTACATTTCATTTCTAACAAAAAAGCCAATTGAATTTGCTATATAGAACTGTATATATATATATATATATGTGTGTGTGTGTGTGTGTCTGTCTGTATTTGTGTTGTACTCTATATTTTATGCGCTTTATAAAAATAAAATAAAATATAAAGCTAGTGTGACATTTATGCTGAAGAAGTAACTGTTTTAACCCAGAATTATCATTATGGATTTTAATTAATCATGAATGAGTAAATAAATAAACTATTTAATGGTCTCATTATATGTAAATAATCATAATTATTTTATGATGTAATCTGAATATTTCAAATATTTTACATTATTTACCGATTGCTGACTTAACATAACATAGGGAGCCACATTAAGAACTGATTTCCCTAAATAAATACATAAAAAAACAAGCATTAGCGACAAACAGAGAATGAAACTCCAGTCGCAGGAGGAGGTACAGGGTTGTCATGAGCAATGCCACCAGAGGACACCTCACCACCTTGTTATGACCTGTCCGTACACACAGTAGAAGGGAGCCCCCCCCCCTCCTCAGAAAGGGTGCGAAGCCGGAAACGCACGTGTTTTATGTGTAAGCATTGAGGCGCTCTTTGGAACGGGTGGAATGGATGTCATGCAGCTCCTGCTCCTCCTTGGACTTGATATCCTCGTACTTCTGCATCTTGCATGCGTCTTTCACGTAGGCCCAGTTAGACGAGAGAACCATTAAGTAATGAATCTAAAAAAAGAAAACACATTGATATATATTATACTGCATGGTCGTCTGCCTTCTCTTTCCATTTCGAAAATGTAGTTTTCTAGCATTACCGATCTTTATTATAGGAGCCTATGTGTCTTCAAGTGCTACCAGCAGGTGGAGCCCAAGAGAAAATTAAGGACCTAGCATAGGATCTAGTCTTCATCGGTACACAAATATGATTTGTGAGGCGATTACATGTATATATACTTTTGGAATTAATGTTTTATATTAGCATGTCCTCCTGGAAACACAAATTTAAGTCTAAACTTACAAGTGCAAGACTTCAATTTAATCTTCGGTTATTGTATCTGCAATGTTGACAAGCTAGAACACAGTGCATTATGCTTACAAAATATCACGTTAACTGGACTTTATTCCAGAATCTCATGCGTATCATTGCTCTGATGATGCTTTTAGTAGCATAATCTCACTGCACTTGACGCCATTATCCTCCAGCATGCTGTCTTAGAAAATGGCCTCTCACGTTCACATTCTCAGTTCCTATGGCAACCATACTCCAAGCATTTGCAAAGCGCAAGTATCTCTCTGCAAATGAGATGTATGTCATGGTGTTGCACTAGAATATCCAGAAGCATTCTTCTCTGCCCAAATCAAAAGAGCCGTTCATGTAATGCCATAGTATGTATACCAGACCTTAGACTAGATGATGAGCAAAACGCTTTTTACTAAAATAATTCTTCATGCAGAATAGATGCAGTTATTCTTCAGAGACTGTGCAGCTGTACTATAAGAGCAGTGCTCCTGCGATTTAAACTTGCAAGCTTTTTGTCATGCAGTAAAGTCAGTGGTTTCATAACATCACACCATTTGAATTCATGATTTCTGATTCATTGCAATCAGAAATTCTGTTTTTGCAGCATAAGCCCCTAAATATTAATATTTACATTAATCAAGTGAAGGGTTTTCCTACTATAACTGCAATGGTTTGTCATTGGTATTTATATAGTAGTAGTATAATGCAATACATCATATATATTAAATAAATATCATTTAATTCATATATTACATATAATACTCTTTACTGCATTCCTGCATAGATCACTGCATGGTAAACACTGGAGACACAGAAATCGAAAGATTTCGAATCAGACAACAATATTAGATAGTAATGTTTCCTTTTGATCATCGATACCGGCATCAACAAATGTCAGATTTTGTTAACGAACCCTCCGGCCTCTTTATCTTCCGAGGCATTTGAGAGCAGTCGAAGGGATGGGTAGCTAATATGGCCTTTCAGCTAACATGTTAACGTGAAACGGCTTTCAAGCGCTCACCATGGCGATGACCACAGCTCCGGCTCCCGCAAGAGCGCACACAAACAGGTGGAATGTCAGGTCCAGCTGAAAAGCATTGAAATCAGGATGAGGCTCAACAATATGGTGGAGAAACTGGCTCTAATCAGGAATTTCATTGATATGTACAACAATAGAAAAAGCAGGTTAGACATTGATTAAACATTCACTATTCCAACTACGCACTTCTTGCCATGTCATCATCAAATGTGTCGGAATATAAGGCAAATTTAAAAGTTTTAAAGATGCAAATTAATTATTTTTCTTTTATCCTGAAGTGACAAAAAAAACCTCATATAACATTTTGAAGATATATTTTTTTCATTGCATAATTAAATGCTAAACATTTTATTGTAAGAGTGCTGCTTTAGTAGCTAATGAATTTAGAGGTTTGCTCTATGCCGCACTGCATTGCTTTCCATTCTATTCATCTGCTCGAATGCCCCTTTAATTAATATCTATCTTTATATGACATTATCCTCCAGGAAGTGACATCATTTGTGGTGGGAAAGGAATACAATAAAGCTCAGTGTCATGAAATTTCAAATAACGGCAATGAGCTTCATTCCACCCTATTGGGTAAAACTATGGAAACTTACATTAATCAAAATTTTAGTCCTGATCCCTCACTGAGGAATGTTAACAGAACCTCCATCATGTTCTGCGCTTAACAGGATGGCGTTTTCCTCCAAATGAAAATTGCAAAATAACTTAAAAATGATACTGAAGTTCAATTAATTGTGATTTCATGATTAAAAAAAAAAAGTAAAAAAACTTCCATCTTTTAAAATTTATTAAGTCTCTTTGATGAGGTCAGGGAAAGACACTGAACAGTAGGAAACGCCAGAGTCCTCTTTTATTAACATGGTTCGCATTAGCGTCCATCAGCAGTTAGGAAATTAAGATGCTTGTGCGCCATATGAGAATGCCATGTGGTTCGCACCGGTATTGTTATGTATATGAGGCGGAACAGCAAAGTCGCCAAGTGGATGAGATGTACACTGAAGTGTCATTCTTCGTACTGACCTCGTTCGACTCGCACATCTTGAAGAATTTCTCAGACCCAGAACACACTTTCTTTTCCTCTCTGATGTTTATAATTCCTGATGTTAAAAAAAAAATCAAAGAACTGTAAATTCCTTAAAGTTTGGATGATTTCATAACTCAAAATATGTCAAACGCACATTTCATTGGTGCTCTTATGAAATTCGGGCACCATAAACTTGCTTTAAAACATTTGAAAATGGACAACAAAATACAAACCACAATGAAGAAATACATCCGATCTAAATACACCTTTTCAAATAACTCTGCGACCAAGCTAATTCCTCTGAATTGTGGATAATTGTCTTTTTTGTCCAAAATTACTTTCTGTTTCAGTCGATTCATTTGTAAGTGCATAGCTATTTGACCTTTTAGCTAAGTGGAAGGGGCTGCAGCAGCCAATAATGTAATAACTACCGTTAATGAAATATGTGCCAATAGCATAATAAGTTTTACATTCTTAATGTAGTAAAAGTCGATAATGTAATGACTTACCAATAATGTAATAAAACTTCTGAATCAAAAACATTATTACTTGTTGCACATAATGTAATTAGCTATCGCATTATTCGCTAGTTATTTCGTTAACAGAAGTTACCGGCTGCTACAAATGCAGCATTTTGTGTTTGATAGGTACTCTTAATTAAAAAAGAATGGCGTGTAAAACATCCAAAGGCTACAAAACACACCAAACTGGCGGAGATCTAAGCAGAAGTTGTCAACAGCGGTAGTGTTCTGGCAGATATTCCAGACGTTGAAGTACATGAAGACTGGCAGTGAGGTAAAGGCAGCCACTCCCAGCCAAGCCAACATGAAGATGTATGTCAGCATGATGAACTGTACAGGGGACACAGATAGCGCGTCATCACACTCAGACACGTTAGCCTTCATTTTCATTAGGCCCACTGTAGGAGTACTAATTACAATTATGTTTTATTTGTTTTACGTACAGTCGTTAATAGAAGCACCTTTCTTAACCTTTAGAATCTGGTATTTTATGACTTTGCTAACGCGACGAAGCAGACTGAGAATGCCACAGCTAATTTCCAGACATGAATAAATACAGATGCTCCACGGGTTACGATGGGGTTACATTCCGATAAATCTATCATGTGGTGCAAATATCATACGGTGAAAATGCATTTTTATACACTACACCTAACCTGACAAACATAATAGCCTGGCCTATCTTACACAAGCTTTGAACACTTCCCAGTCAGGCAATATCGTTACCGCAAAGCCTATTTTATAATAAAATGTTGAATATGTCATGTAATTTATTGAACAATCATACCCATCGTAAAGTTGAAATATCATAACACGGACCATTGTGGCCCTGGGAGCTTCTGTATGTTTTTTATCTTTTTTCACAGAGCCAATTCCCGTCCCACTTACCAAGGCACTAACACAGCGGCCGCAGGTTGTGATCTTGAAGTCACCGTACAGATCCCTGAGGGCTCCAGTAGTGAAGAAGCCCTCCACCATCAGCAGGATGCCGTACACGAAGAAGGCAGATGCGATACCGTAAATCACATATTTGATTATGTCAATCCTGGAAAGGAGTTAAACAAATTAATATTTGCTACAGCATCAGAGGCATCAATTTACAATTATGTACTTAAAATGTACCTAAGTAAATTTCATGCAAAAAATTTTATGCAGTTTCCACTTGATATTGGGAAGGGAATAGGCTCCCAATGTACAGTACCAGTCAAAAATCTGTGTACACCTGCTTGAGATCATAGTATTTTTTCCTTCAAACTATTTACACAATTAACAAGAATGGAAGGGTGTCTTATGGAATGACTAATGAAAAATTTTCTCCATAAAGCATGGAGGGGATTGGAGAAGCATGGAGATGCATGGTGCCATGATCTGGATTGCTTTGCTGGTGGCAAAGTCGATCTTTAACAATTCCACGGTAATCTTAAGCAGCTTAACTCTAACACCGCGGAGGCGTAGAGTTCCATCAAGATTACACCTGATTGGCCAGTCCCTCGATATTCAATGACCCAAAACACAACAGACCGCATGTCAATGTGAGGAAACGGACGTATCCCTGGGGATCTGCCGTGACATGGGGAGAACACGCAAGCTGTACATGGCGCTACCTGCTGACCCATCCATATAAACCGGACAAAAGAGCAAATTAGCAAAGAACGGTGACCCACGGTTACCATTCATCGCTAGCAATGGCGTGCAGAAGAGGTGGGAAGTCGTGCCGGTTGATCTCCTGCGGGAACGTGCTAAATGAAAGCCCTGTAAAGTGTTTGTAAAGCTGTTCTCAAGGCACATTCTGACGAATCCCAGTTCCAGTCAAAATTTCCAGCTGCTCTTAGCTGCCTTTTGATACTTATGTCTGATTTTGCATATTACAATGTGTTTTGATCTACAGAAAAAATACCTTACGTAAAATATAAAAATCTATTGCCCTGGTTGTGTATTTTATATTCTACTAAATAAAATACACATAAAATACAGAATTTGAGATATACAAAATGACAAATGCACTGAACACAAAATCCATGATAAAAATGATAATCAATATCTGCTGACTGTAAGATAACTGACAAGCAACTGGAATTTTGTATATATATATGTAAATACAAATGTGTTAGAGTAGAATGAAGTTATTATGGTGGTAACATTGTATGTAAAGTTGTCATCTATAATGCATTATAGATACATTAATAATACAGTACATTATAATGGTTGGTATAAGAATTAATAAAGCAACATCTTCTATTGACAATCATAAGGCATTATAATGTTGATTACAGTACTTCATAAGCTCCAATGAAACTCTCATGTATAATAGATTATAGATACCTAATTAAGGATGCTTTGTACTGCATTATGAAGATATCTATAGCACATCATAGATGAGAGCTTCATACGGCAGTCATAATGCATAATTAACATGGCTATAATGTGTCACGCATCTTTATATATATTTATAGTCATGTTGCCGCTTGACTATAAAGACATGTTGCCGCTATATTCATATGATGCTTTATGAATGCATTATGATGCGTTATGCGTGTGTTCGTACTCTTACAGATATGGCATTCATAGAAAGTGTTGCCAATATTATTTATAGGACTCGTAAAAAATATCGATAATATCATGAGTTTGAAAAAAAAGACAGAGGGGGTATGATATTGCAAAGACAAACACCCAAGGATTCAAAAATGAAGTCAAGCAGCCTCAGATACTCACATGGCAAAGACATCCAAGGAGTCAATAGGGCCTCTAACCACTTCAAAGTAATTCTGCAGGATGGTGACGGTGCCAGACAGTGCCTCATGGCCGCAGCCGCAGAAGAGCGCCACGCCGGCATAGAGCAGGATGGTGGCGATCAGCGATGGATATGGGATGCCGCCCAAGCATTTGATGCAGCACTCAAAGCAGCCTAAAATAATCAAGAGAGAACGACGGCCAATTATTCTCAGAGCGAAAATTCACAGGAACAGTGCGAATTCCCAGAAGAATGAAGATAATCACTGCTAGTGGTTTAATAGTGACTTTAACAATAATACAGTGATATCAGTAAATGGTGTTGCTCCTTAGCAAAGCTGCGCATACGTAAGAAAAAGTACTGATAATGTCTTTGTTGGTGCTGCTAACTAGCCAATTCAAAAATGAAGTCAAGCAGCCTCAGACACTCACATGGCAAAGACACGATAGCCGAACGTGTTAGCTAACTTGCTGATGTACGTGTCATTTCACCAGATTTACTTCAGATTAAAGATGGCAACACTGGTAACATCCACTTTTATGGTTTTCACATTTATCACCCTTATTTTAATAAAGCACCACAAAGTCAAACATCTTCACTCTCCAAAATGCAAGAATATAGATTATTGAAAATGTCTTGTTATATTGTATTGTATCTATTGTTTGTCTAGGCAGTTATATTGATCATCTTATGAGTCAATACCAATGTCGCGAGATACCAAACTCCAGCATCAGTTTATTTATTTAGTTCCAGTGATTGCTTTTTCCTTGACTGGGAATCTCTGGATGGATCACGCTTGTCATCATCAGATTAACAGCAGCTACCACAAAAATTTTACAAAGAAAGGATTACATTATCAGTGGAAAATGTTTTGTGTATGTCAAGTGTAAAGCTACTAGTGTATAATATATTGGGCCCGAAATGGGGAACAGAAATATGTGAAGATGAGCGTTGCAATCTCATCTAGCCAGAATAACCACTGACTGTGATGTGCAATTCTTGGCTCTGCTGATAGCTGGTCCTCATGTCAGAAAAGTGCTATCAGGCAAACGTGTAAAGAGGTGCAGTGATGAGGTTTAAAGATGTAGAATAGATGACTGCGCTTTGTGTTCATTGTGACGTGTCATGGTATTCTGCCCAATACCTGTTAGATAACAGGCACATGGCTGAATGAGGCTGGCAGTGGTCACAGTGGACAGAGGTGCCCCTCCAAAGACAACAGCTGCAGGATGGTGGCACGGGAAGGAAAAACTGCATCCCACAGATATTCCTGTGTGTCCGAAGGCATGACAGACAAAAAGGTGGAGCGGAAAAGGGATGTAGAGACTCCGAGGTGGAAGCTGCTTAGATGACAAGAGCATTAGAAGCCTGAAGACATGAGCCAGGCCGGCAGGAGAAAAGAGCAACGGGGACGGAGAGAGGTTTTGGAGATTAACCTTGGCTGGCATGAAGGGGGAGAGCAAGGGGTGAAAGGTGGAGGAAAAAGGGAGGCGGCTTTGGCACTTGGCCAAGAAACAAAGTCGCCTCGGCGGGGGTCATGGAAAAATCCGGACAGGGGGAGAACTAGCGAAGCTCACAGGAAACGCTGCCGGCACAGGTGGACAGCTGGGCGGAACAGCGGGAGCCCGTCCCAGAACGGCTGAGGAAGGACTGACGTCCTCAGCAGGCACGGCATGGGCATGGGAGGCGGCGGGCGGCGTGCCAGGGAGAGCCGAGAGGTAGATGTGAGAGCAGAACCAAGCATACCTTCCGACAGTTGGGGGGGTCGTGGTCGCTGAGAAAACAGCGGGAAGCGGTGACGCAAACAGTGCCGCTGGTAGGGGACATCGAGGGGAGGCAGAAAGGAAAACAAGAGGAATGTCACGCGCGGCAGTCAGGGGTAGAGGAGGGAGCGCGGACACTGTGCACGCGGACATGGCTTCTGTGAGTTTGCTGTGTGCCGTTGACTGCGAAACGGCATTGGAACATTCCTCTCAAATATTTCTCGCGAATGTCTTACAAACATATTTATTTATACCGTTTTCTCTTTTCCCTTTTTTAAAAAAGACTAATTCCAAACAAAAAACTGCTTTACCAGTCTGGATCAATGTAATCCAGGGTTTTTACTTATTCTTTTATTTTCTTCCCAGAATTTGGGTTTACAGTCAGATCCTGTATAAGAAACAAGTGTTTTCCTGTTGAATCACAATATATGTGCAAACCTAAGAGGCTGACAGTGTGCTCAACGCACAATGAACATATGCACACATAGACTGTTTCCTTTTTGTATCAGTACTATGATCTGGATTAAAAATGTCTGGTAGAGGGGCAGCTGCGTTTACTCCTTGTTTGCTCTCCCTTCTCGTTAGAGATAAGGCAGCTCGCAGCTGTTCAGCACTGTTCTTTCAGCTCCGCCGCTGCTTCTGGCAGAACCTGACCGGAATGACAAGTACCTCTGTCATGGCTATAAGCGGAGCTGCATCCATTCATTCTGAGGCACCTGCATGAGCGCACAGATCGCCTCTATCAGGAATCCCCCTGCCTTTCCCTCCAAGCTGTCTGCAAACACCCAGATCAGGTTAATGTCTCTACACAGTTTATTACTATAATGTGTTTTCGTACTCATATGCACCATCTCAGTCCAGAAGGGTCTCAACCTAGATTTTTTTGCTTCGTCGGATGTCGCTGATGGGGTTTCTGAACCAAAAACCCATAAAAACATCACTGTAACAGACTGTATTTAAAAATGGTTTAATCCATCCATCAAATCCAGCCATCCTCCCATCCTCCCATCCATCCATCCATCCATCCATCTTTCCGTCTTCTAACCACATATTCTGATCTGGGTCTGGGGGATCTTGAGTCCATCCCAGGCAGCGCAGGGCACAAGGCTGGGGTAGACCCTGGATGGGACGCCAGTCCATCGCAGGGCACAAAACTGTGAAAGTTCTTGAAATGTATGATAATAAAAACCTGTGTAAAATGCAGAAAATTGATGAACTATGCATTTTTACATAAAAATGAACAACAGTTATACTATAACCACACAACAGCTGAACTTCGTAGATAGATAGATAGATTCACTCTCATTTTGACGTTCCCTGGTCAGTATGAAAGATGATTCATTTGTTTATTTGTATTTCAATGTGCATTTCAAATACTTTCATATTTTTTCTGTTACACAAGTTGTATGCAAGTCACCATGTTTTGAAATGACTCCAAACACGCATTATGCAGCACAGTTGGACACAAGTATAAAGTCGGGTATAATTTACTAGCAAATTATTTCGGCAACATTTCCATAATTTAATTATTGAAAATGAAAAATGGTGACTTGATTGAGGATACACTTGCATAATTCATGCATAATTCAGTGACAGAAGCGAATACTTAGAGGTACCAGTGTTTTAAATTATAACTGCATTTGCATTACCTTCCTTAAGAAAATCACTTCAGTGTTTCTAATGTATATTGTTTAATCACCCAGCGACACACCATCTTGTCTACAGACTGCATGTGCGTACAGACTGCAGGTGTGTACAGACTGCATGTGCGTACAGACTGCATGTGTCTACAGACTGCATGTGTCTACAGACTGGATGTTTAATACGTGTCCCAACGAGAAAGAGATCCTCAAGTTGCTTGTTTTCTTTTTTAAGTTTTTCTGATTTCATTATGGCAAAAGTGACATCTCTACATCAGTTACATTGCCATTGGGGTTTATACATTGTTAATATTAAAGCTGCATGCATGCATTACTACCCAATTGAAGTTTTATCTTAATGTAAGAACTGGAAAAGAGCGATAAAATGTGATTACAGGCTTAACCAGCAAATTAAAATAGTGAGCTATAATAACTGTGACTTAGCTACAGTATGATAACTGTGACTTAGCTACAGTATAATAACTGTGACTTAGCTACAGTATAATAACTGTGACTTAGCCATAATAACTGACAAGCCTGAGATTTTGTCAGTTTTAGAAAAAAAAATTACACTCTGACCAACAGTCACGGTGAAACAGAATAAACTGTAATAAAAAGTAAGTAAATAAATAAATAAATAATCTTTCTAGAATAACAGAAGGCTTCTCTCAGATTACAAAGACCCACCCCTGCCCCCCCTTTACCACTTCGGCTGTCCATCTGTCGGCATAATGAACAATGAGAAAGAAATGGACCAGCCTTACTGTTAATCCACACAGTATCAAAACGAATGCTACCAGGCTAGCCAGGGTGTTCCTGGTGCTCTGCTTGTCCTCCGCCCATTGGGGCATGCCCAGAGCAGCAGGTCTTGCAGCTGACTATGCTACATCAGAAGTAATTTAGACATACATGCTTTGCGACATAAAGCACATTTCCCTCAAATTCATTATATAAAATTGCAGGTTTTGCGACATAAAGCACATTTCCCTC
>JAODKE010000015.1:13363919-13384226 GCA_026779605.1 Mormyrus hasselquistii
CTGAGCGCCATTCGCCCCCTCCAGCTGATTCAGAATGCAGCTGCACGACTTGTGTTCAACCTTCCTAAGTTCTCCCAATACAGAACGTAGAATAAATTGGTAATTATTGCAGAAAATTAACTAGAACTGATTATACAAGTGTGACCATACTTCCTCTTTTGCCCAAACCTGTCCTCTTTTTTTGGGACCTAAAAATGCCTGAAATATCCAGGATTTCGCTTTGTTTCATGTTGACATTTGTTTTCTACAACAACAATGTTGGTTTCTGCAATCAGGATACTTGATGTCTCTTTGCATATACTGCACTTATCTTCATTTTCACAAAGCAAACTATGTTTACCCTCAAAGGTGGGACATTCAAATCCAGACCAGGATTTTGTTTCAGCCAACCAGTTGAGTCTCTGTGACTGTGGCTCTTTATACTCAACTGGATGGTTGAAACAAAACCTTGGTCTGGATTTGTATTTTCTGGACTTGAACTTTCCATCTATGTTCAGGTTTAATTGACATGTTGCTGTTGTGTATTCTTTTAGCCAGTCCAGCAACAGACCATGAGTAATAACCTATGTTCTCTGCTTATTAATTCTTATTGCAGGCTCTCGGATGAATGTGAACAGAAAGTGAGGACAATGGAGAGCTTGGACGTTTGTTCCCCCAAGTTTAGTTTCTCTAGAGCAATGGAGGTGTTGGAGAGTCAGAGTAATCGCATGCTCTGTGATGTTGTGTTAGACCAGACTGTCCTCCCTGGTGTGGGAAACATTATAAAAAATGAGGCCTTATTCAACAGTGGTCTCCACCCTGCCAGTAAGGTACCTGTCATAATGTTTTTGAAACACATTTTAACCCCTGTGGTCGGTGGAATTGGCCGTATACTTTTAATGTCATTTTCAAGCAACAGGACATTCTGTTAATTACGACTGCAAATAATATCTGTCCGTAATTGTTTTGTATTTATGCTTTATCCATATCTTTGTTGCAAGTAATTAGAATACCATTAAAGGTTCAGGTTCAAATAGCCGTAATTCTGAGTGCCACAGCCCCACCATATTAACCGTAAATTAAAACATGTGATGTTTCCTCAGGTCAGCCAGTTGACAGATGGTCAGATCCGCCATCTGGTGAAAATGACTCGTGATTTCAGTCTGCTTTTTTACAAGGTACACAGCTTCACAAGTCACACGAAGTTCATTAAGCTAGGCACACAGAGTCCATCGCTATGCCCAAAAGGCACTTGTAAAAAACATGCTCATATTGTTTTTATTTCCATAAAATCATGATTAGGAGATTTAATTTAGTATTTTTTTATCACCTTTGCATTTTTATCGTGGAATATGACGCACTGGGCTGAATGCCAGGGGCTAATTTCACTTTATTTTAATATAGTGAGATGTGCAAAATCATTTGCAGTAGAAGAAAAATCGTGTTCTTGAGCTGACAGCAAAATTTTGTCCTAATGCATCTTCAGTACGGCATGACAGTCTGAATATTGTTCATATGTGACATGTGAAAATTGTAAATTCCACATCAGACGATCAGTTCTAAAAACATAAACTGTACTGTGTCATTTTTATTCTTAATGAATAGCATAAATGCTTCCAGTATATGATGAAACCTAATATAAATGAAATCCAAGTGTGACCGTCTTTGCCTTTACCAAATTCCAGTTATTTGCTTTGACATTATGATATACATTTGCAAGCAGCTGTGGAAGAGAAGATTATAAAAGAACGCCGTGTGATTTACTAAGTAGAAGAGTCATTTAAATGTGTATATTCCCTACAGAAGAACAATGGTATGACTGTTCCCGTCAGGTTTCTGCGTTGGCCAGATAAAACATATTTTAATTGACTGTACCTAATTAGTGCATTTGCCTTATTACAGCAAAATGAGATGAATTTCATTTACTAATTCACTTTTTCTGTCTTTCCAGTGTAATAAATCTGGATCCCCGCTTCATAAACATTATAAGGTATACAAGCAGCCTCAGTGTGGTCAGTGTATGGCAAAGATCACCGTCTGTCGCCTTGGAGACAATGGAAGGATGACATATTTCTGCCATAACTGTCAAAACGGGGCTCCCAGCCCGGTTAATGTTAGGTAAGAAGACTGCAGTCGCTTTTCTCTCCCTTATGTTATATACATTTTATTAAGGTAGTATTTAGATTGGATTTAAGGCTTATCTAACACGCTGCTCAGGCCTTTTTCCTTTGTGTAACGGGTGGGGGGGGGTTTGTCCAGAGCTAGAAACTCATCCCCCATATGCAGATGAGGGAGCCTGAATCTGGGAGATCATGACTGAGAATGTGCTGTCACGCTCTCCGCGCAGGATGCGAGCATTACCGGCCTCCTGTTTTTGTTGAGAGAGGCTTAAGCGGGGTTTGATCGCAAAGCCCGGATTGCTTCGCTGGGCTGTTTTTAGAATTTTAATTTAACTCGTTGCAAAATTCAGCAAAGCTGCCTCTGCTGTTTGTTTGCCATGTAAACCTAATGGCACGCCGTATAAAAATTAAATATTTTTTGCAGAGAAAATACTCCCGACAGGCAACGCGAGGTAGACAATTTGCATTCCGGAGCGCGATGTACACTTATTTTATCGATAGGGGAACTTTGAATTTCGGGAGGTGCCGCCGTTAAATGTCGAGAAACCGTTCCATTCCGTGAGGAAACGCGTGACCGACGTTATGGTTTTGCAAGGTCGTCAGCCAGATGTATCGTAGCTATCGCATGTAACTGTCTCTACAGTAAACTTCCATGCAGAAATTCTTTAATGGGCCGGGTTTCCAAAGAAGGCCCGGAATGCAGTGACCATGTGGCCCCGAGAGACGAGCAGTGGACATGTGAGCTCTGCACGCTGAAAAACGGGGCTACTGCGGAGTCCTGTGCGGCCTGCCTGTCACCCCGACCCCAACGTAAGTGTTGCGAACCGCGGCCTGCTGTGTGCCTCGGATTCGGTGATACCGCAGGCCTCCACCCTTCATGCAAACGGCGAAGTCGCAGGGGCTGGTCGTCGGCGGTCCCACATTCGGACGCACCATGCAGACAAAGTAGTGGAAAGGAACCCCCAAGCGACTCTGTGATTTAAGCTGGTCGGTGGTAGAGTGTGGCCCGGCTGTGTTTTTCAATCACGCTGCTGTGAATACAAATTAATTCCTCAGCTCTAATTCCTCCTCACTCTACAGTTCCCGAAAAGAGTCCAAAAGAGGATTTTTCATTCTCCACCAGACATGTGATAAAATACCCCTGCAATGCCTTTGCCAAGCCGCGGGAGGAAATGAAAGTCAGTCGGAAGGCAACGTTCGGGACTTCGACTCTAATTTTCACGGATTACAATAACGGAGAACCCTTGACGAGCCCAACTCATTCCTTTGGGAAAACTCATCTGAATTCTTTGGTAAACAGCAATATAAACAAGCAAAGCTTTGGTCAAGGGAGAGTAACTCCCAGATGTTCTCTGGGTTCGTCGTGTAAGAGAAGCTCTGAGGAATGTATGGTCTCCAGTCAGCCGTGCAAGAAAATGAGAATTGATCACAAGTCTTCCTCTAGTAACAAACCTCAATGTGGAAATCATAACTTCACAAGGTACGTCTATATTCTCTGTTCATTTGTGCACTTGTAAAGCGGAACAAAAAGAAACTAGCATAAAGCGCGCTGATTAAAAGTGACATCTGCTAAATTATTATTCAGACAAACTATTTTGCAAACCAGTTGTTTCAAATATGACACTATAATATTCCCCATATGGGCCAATTAAAGTTGTATGTTAGGAGAATGATTCAAATGGAGATACGTTTCACGTTTTCATTAAGAAAACTGTATGTTCAAGGAAGGAGCTATAACTAAATCATTAGTTTGCAATATGCAACATGCTAAAAAATGCATAAAATCGCTCGGTTTGGTTAATGGTAGCTGAATGGCCTCAGTGTAACTGCATTCACGCACTGTAGCTAAAATATGCAGATGGTCGCTAGCAGTGGGCCAGCGTATACGGCCCGCCATATTGTATACTTGACAGGGCGAGTTTGTGCCGGCCGTTTTAATGCCGCGTCCGTGTGCCTTTAGCTTTGATCCTCGGGTGACGCCGACGGACTTTCCCAGCAGCCCTCGCTGCATCGCTCACCGGCGGCCCTGTGCCCTGCGGGTGGTCAGGAAGGACGGGGAGAATAAAGGCAGGCAGTTCTACGGCTGTGCTCTGCCACAGGACGCGAGGTGCCATTACTTCGAGGTAAGGCTTACAAGCGACTTCACCCTTCGCAGAGCCATTAATATGGACAAATGGTCTCTGCACCTCCCTGTTCCTAAGGAGCTTCTCACATGCTACTGGGTACATCAGGTAACTGCTCACCCTCAGTAATTCCTGCGATTAGGTGGCCAGTCAGGTGTCGTGTACCCATGAAATATGTACGTAAAAGTATTGTGCAAACAAAGTTAAATTGGTGAAAACACGTTGTTGTTTTTTTTTCTCACAGTGGGCAGATCTGCATTTTCCAACCTGTAACCATGGGAAACGCTGCGTCCTCCGAACAGTCCTGAAACTAGGAGCCAATAACGGGCGCCGCTTCTACGTGTGTCCCTTGGGAATGGGTAGTCAGTGTGACTTCTTCCAGTGGGTTAAGTAGAGCCCTTAAAATTAAGGCAAAGGCAAGGTTGGCAATTTCACTGCTACAGACTTGAGTCAGACATTTTGAAGAGTATATGAAAAGTATGTATCTTTCCAGACGTAACTTTAATAAATCAATTTTAATGAAGCTATTTAAACTGCACGGGAAATGTAATCTGCTTTAAATATTTAGTGAGACAGTAGCACATTGTATTGTTTACAGCAAGAACATCAGTAGCAGAATTAGCATGCTTGCTTGTTCTGTTCTGCGTTGTAGTCTTACCCATTGTAATCCTAAATATTACACGCTGGTATAAGCGTTTAAACAAACAGCATATTCATTTTCACTGTTTACCGTGGATGTGTTTTAATTAGGAAAGATTCATTTACCATCCAATAAAAACTTTCTCACTAGAGAAGAATTACATGGTCTGTATAGTGCAATTTCAAATTAAGCCACTAAAAATGTAAACTTTAATTAGTAAAAAAAAAAAAAAAAAACCTTCAGTGCTTTAGGAGATGGAAAAAGACACTGCGTTTAGGTAAGGCGGGAAAGACGCTTCGCCATGGAATGATTGTGAGCCGTTTCGATTACCTGAGTGCCCTGAAACTTTATAGCTAATAGCTGATTGTTACTTCATACCAATCCAGTCACTGTGTTGTTCCAGTGTAGCTTTAAATGCAGTCCACCACTCTTTGAACTGCATCCCTGAACTGCAGATTGTACACCATGAACGGGAAACTGGAAAATCCTGGCACTTTGTTGCACGCGGCACCTTCAAACAGAATACAGATAAATTCTTCAGAAATTTGAACTGCCATGTTGACCATAATTGACATTCTGATATGGCAGATATGTGGGTTGGACTTAGCCGCGTTATCTAAGAACACCAAGCGATAAATTCATAACCCTTTTATGTCTGATACCTGTTTTTCCCTCAATTATTACATGAGGTCCTTAATACATTACTACTGTTCTAAGTCCATGTGTATCATTACGGTTTATCTTGTGGTTCTACTAAGAACATCAAATGTTAGTTTGCACAGCCAGGCAAAAATGACCAAGTTTAAGCGGTAAGAATTGTTCATTGAAAATGTGACATGTGAAATTAATGTCAGTTTATTAAAATGTGTAATACCGCCTGTAATAACATCCAGATTTCTTGGTAAGAACTTAATAAAGTATCTCTGTCAAGATGCGAAATGACTGTATAAAAGTAAAATGTGTTTTGACCCCCGCCACTTACCGTAACCACCGGTTGTGTTTGCACAAATAAGCGCACCAAAGAAATGCGGGACATGGTGTTTGATTCTTTTGATCGCGGTCTGACAAGCTGTTGTTGGATCTGTTCCTGTGCGCATTAATTCCACAGCAAGGTAACTGCACAAAGAGAAAGGCAGGGGAGCAAATCAGCGCTGGCTGCTCAGGTTACATCTCATTACATCACCGAAACACGGGCCCTGTTTGCTCTCTGCATTCTACTGTTGATTAACTGTATATCCCTAATTACTCTCTAAAAGCTGTTTCTGTATTTCCTTAAGTCTTCAGTAGATATTTTCATATTTTTATGCAACCAGTTAGACATTTTTCATATGGACAGTAACACTTCTGCACAAAGTATGTGTGTGTGTGTGCATATATATATATATATATATATATATATATATATATATATAAACAAAAAAGTGTAAGATATCCTAAATTGGCTATGCTTGTCAGCTACCGGGTTACTAGAATCGTTGAGGGTTTCACTAGGAATGACAGGGCTGAATATTCACCACAAGTGGCGGAAACATGATCAGAGTCCTTTCCTCTAATTGTCAGGAAATACTCGAGCAAACCTCTAGCTGACAAGCGCAGCAGTTCTGCCATCCGGGTAGTGCCGCTATCCTTCACGTCAGTTAAGGAAATCCGTTTAAAATGGTCTTATCGGATCTATTTAACAAGCCCGGGAACCTTGGGAGGAATCGCATCATAATGTCCCCGTCTCCGGTGGCGGCTGCCCCCCCCACGGCGCTGTCAGCGTAGGCTCCTGCTCCGGCGATCGGAGAATCCCCCACACGGCTATCAAGAGCAAGAGCACAAAAGTGAATCAGGCAACCGGACCCGCTCTAAATTTGATTGTAGGTGATGTGGGGTGAAGAAAATCAATATCACAAAAAAAAGACGTAACCCTGGAGACCAAACTCGCCAAGCAGATGGAGGTGAATTACCATTTCAGGTTCTTTTCTTTTTAATCAAGCGTCTATGGAGAAATCTAACATCCAAACGGCACCCCATGTAAGATAAAGTTTTTTTTTTTAAACAAATAAGGTACATGTCGCACAAACAAGACTGTCAGTTTTGCCTGTTGGCCTTCAATTGTAAAAGCGAAAATGGAGATGGTTTCATTAAATATTTAGAGCTTCCTGGACCAAGAGACGATGCATTTTTCAGGACTCACAGTAAACAATGATTGTAAGGAAAAGCAGGAATAGGCACACAGGTACTTTCCTTAAACAGGATTAATACAAACCCTGGAACCTTGTGCTTTGCGCCGTTAGTTGACGTTCCTGCGGCTACGTTCCCGGTCTGATTAATCACAATCATACCTACACCCAGATAAATAAAGTCAGGCCACAGAAGCAGGACTCACACACACCCTGCAGAATTCTCCTGGCATGGGGTTGTTGCGTCGAACTACATCCCACGGTTGTGCGAAAGCTATCATTTCAGCAGAAGTGGAAATTTCAGGTCCAGAACATAAAAATCCAGACTAGGATTTTGTTTCAACCCACCAGTTGAGCATAAAGAGTCACAGTCATATAGTACACAAGTGGTTGGTTAAAACAAAATCCTGGTCTGGATTTTTACTTTCTAAACCTGAAATGTCCACCTCTTCATTTTGGCGTCAAATGCCAATACCAATTTCATCTGTGTATGTGCACTAATCCGATTCCAATAAGTTTATTCATCCTGATACAGGGCATTACCAAATCTACAAACATACATTTACAATAACATATAGGCAAAAACTTTTAGGCTAACAGCTAATTTCAATGGACTGTTTAGTAAAGTGCAAATCTACTATAAATAAAAACAAATGTACGCGCATGTTTGGTTTACAGAAAAGACAATGTTTCAGGTTAACGAGGAAGACAACATTAAAGCAGAGTATAGTACCAATGGTGTCATGTGCATGGATATCGACATGTTGTACAGTACGCCTCTGATGCATGACAGCACTGGGTTTATAAGGGCCGCAGGAGGTCAAAGGGTCCGGTGAAACATTCTGTTAAGATAAAAGAGAACAAAAACGTTAAAAGGTGTGCTCATTTGGTCATTTTATATTGTACTTAGAATATAGGACTGACATGACATGACATTTAAAAAAAATTGTCTTCAAGGTTTTTCAAAGTAAACAATTTTATGGCCTCTTACATAAAACACTTACAGTTTGAGATTAAAATTGAATCACACCGTACGAAAAAGCATATCTGGCTCTTAAGGGGAATGATGAGGAAGATGAAGAATATATTTCAGAAAGAAGGTGGAACGTTCTAATCTAAATGACCTAACATGCAAGGCAGTTCTCAGGACTCCTCTTGCGTCCCAGTACAAAATTCACTGAAATTTACTCAATCCAGGATCACCCGGATTTTTTAGGCAAACAGCTGCTGCTGTTGATTAATCAGGAAGCCCCTACAAAAGGTGTCACCCTGATTCTTCCACAACCCTACCTCAACACATTTCCCCACGTCCCGAGTCACAGACTCCTAACGTTACAGTAAATCAGAAACCTGACCTTTCCTCACCACTCCAGTCAGTCTCTGCCTTGGCTCTGTCCAGGCCTGACTACCGTAACTCTCTGCTGGCTCCCGTTCCCTCATCAGCCACACACCCACTCCAACTCACAGAACTCTGCGACTCTGTGTTCCCTGCCCCCCTGTCAAACGCTCACTGCTCTTTGCTTTGTACTTCACACCAGGCCTGATCAAAGACTTAACTTGGCCAGAGTTAAGACCCACTGCCTTAACACTGTTTTCCAATTAATGCCCCAACTTCCTTTTAAGTTGCCTTTGATAAAGATGTCATCTAAATATACAAAATATATGCTATTGATTGTATTTTATTTTCTGTGTACATATACAAGCAGCTGGATATAATCCGGGAGCCCCCCCCCCCAGAGAAGCGCAGCCTGCTGCTTACTCTGCTGGCCGCTAGGTTAGCGCTTCCCACGAGCTCACAATCAGATTTACAGCATATGAGTTTAAAAACAGGTACACATATATTACAGCAACTAAAATAAAACGGTGAAAGTACAACACCCACCTGACGATAATTAGGCTGACAATTTCCATTAAGCCATTTCGTGAACATATCAAGTGACTTATTAGTTGTTAAGTCTTCGGCTGCGAAACCCATGTTTTCGGCAAAAATCGAGGCTGTGTAAAGAACGGGAAAAGGGAGAAACCTGATAATTCTCCTACGTCTGGGGTGCCTAAACGGCATATTTTTAACATTATAGACAGGAACAGAGCAGAGCCGAACTGCTTACTGTAAGAGATTGCTCCAAAGAGAAGTTGAGTGTATATTCATATTATTCCCTAAAATAAAGATTCCTGGTTCTCATGGGGGGCTGATTACCTGATTCTCCAACCAGCAAGGTGTGTTTGGTTCGCTCCATTACTGCCCTTGCCACACCAATGGCGTCCTTAATCCGCCTGAGATCTCCCACTGCCCCCACTTCCATCGTATCTCTGAGTTGCAAACAGACGAAACTCAGCGCCGCCACAAGTCAGTCTCCAGCAACTGGAGATACTCTGATCTCCCTCCAGTCTTCTACACGAAGGCTTTGGCATGCACTGCTCACCCGTTCATAATCATGGCGTCAAGAGTGGTCTCCCCCTTCTCATCCGGGCTGCCCCCATAGCCCACGCTGCCGTCGCACTGCTCCGCTTCACACTGTGCACAGCCCCTCTCCAGAGCATCCAGTATGGATCCGCCTGAACTGAGGGTCTTCCAGGCTTAAATGAAAGAACATATGTCACAATGACCTAAAACAAGGGGTTTAAATGGCTGGCCTACTTTGTGTGTGGAATCATGAAATATGTTTCTCTAAATATCAGATCTGCAGCCGAGAACCATAAAAGACCACAACTTGAAATTTCAAAAGACCCACTAAAGTCAGCGTGCCAGATCACCAGTTGGCATGTAATCCTCGACGACTTGGTTTGAAAGATAAGGAAGCCTACAGCTGCAATTGTATGACAGCTTGTGTTTAATATTCAGATTATTACATTAAATAACCAGGAATATGAGGAGATATTCTGTACTGAAGTGAAATAACATAATTCCAGTGATTATATTTAAAGAAAGCTGCCGAACTAGAATGCCAACATGTGAATGGCTGTTTTTAAATCACTTCCCCACAGTATGAAGCAAACTAGAAAGATATATTTGCCCTCTGTATTACAACAGCTTTAAACAGGGTTGATAGCTGTATTGTCATTAGTTCAGTGTGGCTGTGAGCAGCATTCTTCTCACTGCTAACAGAAATCAATGTCCCCTTGAGTCAAATGTGAAAAACAGAACAGAAATATTATAAATTTTACCTGTCGTCGTAGCGTCCTTAAAAGACCAAGTATTTATTACGAGAGGTAGACCGCCCCGGCAGGGGGGCAAGAGGGAGAGGAAAAGCACTGCCGAAAGAACACTTAGAAACATTTTAACTAACTTACTCTAAAACTGGACTGCTACTTTACATATACGTAAAAAGTGAAAAGTACCACTACATATAAGATTTAGTTACGCGCCCCTTCGCTTCCTCATATGACAGCTAATGACAGGTATAAACGCTTTAATAAACGCTATAAAACGCTATAAAAGCGTTCACACTGCGCGGGTCGTCACCTTCGAGTCAGACCCAGCTTCAGAACTTCAGAATGAAGCTCTTCCATCTGCCTCTGCCGCCGAAAAATACCGAAAGCGTCTTCGTATTTGAACCGACAGCTACTACGTCACTTCTGGTCTATCACGCGCGTCCTGACACCACGTGACACAAGGCGACCTCTGTCCGCCTGTGTCACATGTCAACATTTTGGAAATTACATCGGGACGTTATTAGATCGTGAGTCAGTTCAATGCGGCTACGGTCTTTGGAGTGCCTACATTAATGTGTACCACGAAACGTGCTGAGAGTCACATTCAAATATCATACTCAACGTATGTGCAGAGAATAATGTGAAATATATAATAATATAACAATGAAATAAACAAAACGTGGCATGGTAAACATTTAAGTAAAAATGAATGCGTTTTAGTCTACTGAATCTGGACTTCTGATGCAAGTTCAGTACGTTAATTTTCAGCCACACATAGAAATACATTGTCTTTTAAACAAAAAGTTACACATTGTAGAAAAGCAACGGCATAGTAATAGTATTAAATATTAACACATATTCATGGTTGAAACTTACATATGAAATAACCATAAACTAAAAAGTTTATTTAATTTTCCTCTTTGTGCCAATTAAAGCTAGTAATCACCTGCCGTGTCACTGGACAGTTCACCATGTGCTCTCTCTGCCTTGTTATTCTAGATCTCTAAATCTCTGGACAGCGGCAGTCCCGGAGATATGTATTCCCCAAAAGACCTCCTAACTATCTGCCCTACTGGTAACTATCATCATTGCCAGCACTCAGGCGGTTCTCCTGCAGCATGTCAGCAGTATTTGTAAGGAATAATTGGATGTTCTGGTATCATTGTTAGAAAAAAAACATCTTTAAAGTTAATACAAACCTCTACTGCATTAGCTTGTTATCAGATGTAACAAAACAGACCTTGAGCACATACATTTTCAGGGGCCAGTTTTTAGACAGCACATTAAATACACATTTTGGAACAAACTACAGCTTGTCCCATTGTTACATTTATTTTATTTAATTCTTAGATGCTTTCAATCAAAGTGATGTACACGTGAGGCGAATGCCACATTTGATCCCTTTGTAATTACAGGCAAAACACGAAAGTGTAGTTGTTCATTTTGCAGCAGACATAGGTCAGTGTACCATGTTTACAGGTGGGCATAGCGTTTGAATCAGCTGCAGCTTGAACTCACTGTGGCGCAAAGCACTTGAATATTATGTAAATCTTGATTCATATAATAAAATATTTTGAAAGCCAACGCTTCAGTGAAGAATTACAAGTAACAGCAAGACCTCACATTACATGATGCAAGGATATTATTTACAAGTAGAACAAATGTTGGTAGATTGTTCATTACTGTTGAGAGTCGGTCGGTTATTAGTTTCCTCCTAATGTCATTTCAAAAATGCAATTTTTTTGAGAGGTTTTTTTTCAGCTTTGACTGTAGGGTTTGTCTCATGGCTTTAAATTGTACGGCAGCTGTGTAAATTCTGTTACCATATTGCAGTTCCTGCTGGTTTTATGTCTGTATTTTGTTTGTTAAATACAAAATATGTGCTCCAGGTTCTCCTAAGTTTTTCTCACTTTTGTCATAATTATTTATGTTGTTCACCTTATTAATGAAATGTGAGTTTGCAGTGGAGTATACGATTATAGAGCTACAGGTTAGCTGGAAATATTTCTGCAACTCTGATTTCTGCAAATCAGAGAGACTGATTAAATGTCGAAATCCGAATGTACACTGTGTTTGCATAAAATTTCAAAATTCAAAAGCTGGCATTTTATGTCAAGAATTAACACACTATTTTAAAAATAAATTTGCTATGAATGACAGTAGACCATTGTAGCTGAGTTAATATTTATTTTCAGATTTCTAGATGCCAATTTCTGTTCAATCTATTTATAACAAAATGAATCATTTGAATAGAAATACTGAACAGAAGAGGTTTCTGAAGTCTCTAGGCACATAACACCACACTCAAGTCACAGCTTGCCTGTATGTACATATGAACGCTGCCAAGAACAGATTCACCAGGCCAGTTATATGCAAGGGGGCAGTTATTTGCTCTTTTTCCATGAGAATTTTGTATTGTGTTATTAAAAGTTATGATGATGGATTTTATTGAAGTAGAGCTAATGTTAAAAGAAAAAAGTTCTTGCCATATATTAAATGGAAATAAATACAGTATGAATTGATGATTTAATACTGGAGAAACTTACAATTCAGTTGAACACAACATACAATGACACATTCAGTACTGTATTACTTTAGGTTAGTAAGATATCTTAAATATAATCATCAGTGTTTTTTTTTAATCAAAATGAATATTCTATGAATATTTAAAGGTAATTCTCTGCAAAGCTGGATGATTGAAGTTTGCAGTTGGAAGAATCTGATATGGCCTGATTCAGTTTCAGCACAAGAGTGAAACCAAGGCTGCAAAAAAAAAACATGGCTTTGGGGTCCTGTAGCTTTGACTTGTCATACTGTGCTTTGAATTAAAAACAACCTCAAAAAATACTAGAGTTTCAGAGCATGGCAATACTATTGCCATAGCACTACCAGGAGAGCAGAATGTTTGTCGTTTTCATCCCTGAGAACAGAATAAAACAGACAAACATTTGGTCAAAACAAAATGGAATCCTTACTTTGTCAAGAAAGCCAAGATAAGATTTCCGTTTTATAATTCATATGTTAAATAAACAACGGGCGATGCCTTGTAAACTCCCGCGCAGGTGTCCGGATAAAGGGAACAAATAGAGCACAGAGTCTTTCTGTAAAATACTTTCTTTGTATTATTGATCTAAGTTAAAGAGCATCAACTAAAAGGATTGCCCTTTTTAAATATAGCCTCATCAATCACACATGCCCTTTGTAGCAATATTGCAGGGTGTCCTCTAGAACATTCTCTTGGGGTAAGCCATTAAAATTAGCCTCAGTTCTCTCCTGCGGATGTTGCCCAGGGAAACTTTGTTGCAGTTTCCATCTAATAGAGTGATAAAATGCACCATATGTGCATGTCATGCTATTTTCTATTTTTGCATGTTTGCACTTTTTTGCTCGCAAAGAAAAGGGGTTTTGCTGTCACAGATATGCACATATCTAAATATAGACATATCCTGATCGCCTTATGCATCCTAGGAGTAACAAAATGTTAAGTATTAAATTTTCTAAATTAAATATGTCTACAGAAAGATTATTTCCATGCCTAGTTCTATTTGGTCGAAATATACAGCCTTGTCTTAAAATACTGGCGTGTTTTTTTCCCACTGTGCTCTTGAACTGTATTCACAGATTTTGCATGCTTTTTTTCTACAGAACTGCAAGGCAAACTGCGTTTCTGGGATCACAAAAAACAGCAGTATTGCAGTTTGCAAAACACATGCAGCATCCACACCCTGAATAACTGTACGGTCTCAGTCAGTTTTGTCTGGATTTGGTAACATGGGGCTGAAAGCATTATATAACCTGAAGCATGTTTCATTTGATTGTAGGGCAGTCACACATACAAATGGCATGGTCCCATAGGGGCCACTGACACCACATCTTTGGAATGTGCGAGTAATTATGTATGCTAACATAATTCAATAATGCATCTTATTCATTTCAGAGCTTGTGCGTGTTACGTAAAGGACAGTGAACACAGTAATGCCCTTTCGATTCTTTCAGGAGAACTTTGATCAGATAGGTCTTGTCTATTTTGTAGCTGAATATTTTAAAGACTTTTTTTTTCAAAGGTCAGACTTGTATATTATTTGAAGATAAAGGCGAAAGCTGAATCTGACTTAGAAACGATTGCTTACATGAGTTATGGAGAGCTGTGATTTTTCTAAGAAGTTTTACTCAAATAGAATTTCCCATTGTTCTGAAGGAAAGGATGCACTTTTATTAGTTTATTTGTGTAGTGTGACTTCTCTATAAAAGCTGGCATATTACATGTTTTCACTTTGACTCCCTTAGGAAGGAAAAGAGAGACTAATGAGGTTCCTGGGAGAGATAAAAGACACAATTCCACCTCCTCTTCTCCTTGTGTCGCTTGGAAGGTTAAGATCCCTTCATTAAATAATGAATGTATAGACAATGGGTTGAAGAACTGATGCATAGAGAAGGACCTCTAGTAATCACAAGACTTTTTTGTTTCCTTTTGTTTTGGAAGACGAAGGGAAACAAAACACTTTTATTCTGTAATGAACTTGCGGCATTTGTGGAGCTCATAGCTCAGAAATATGGCAGAGATGAATGCTTAAGTTCAGAAATGTCATAAAAGATGGGTTACATTTAAACAAAGATGGCAAAGATTATAGCGTAACACAAAAAAAAATCAACTTAATTACAGATTTCATTGGACATTTTTGTTGAATTAACTGTTACCAACAGCAATAAAATCAAACGGAATTTCGATACAACCGAATATCGTTAAACCTACAATGTAATCTTTTTTTTAAGTTAAGCCCAAGCTGAGTTACCGTGGACACTGACTGAGCTTTGAGGCACGCCCAGTGAATGAACTTAAATGAATGAACTTAAATGAATGAACTTAAATGAATGTAAATGCACTTTGTCCAAAGTAATGTGTGCCCTCCCTCTTCCTTCCATCCCCCCCACCCCCTGCCCCTGTCCCAAGACCCACATGGTCAGACCAAAATCCAAAATGGGAAAAACATTGTCTGATGTCGATGGAATCAATGTTCATGCTTATGCATGGTCTCATTTGAATGATCTCCATCTTAAACCAATATATCATAATATTATTAGAATTACCTTCTGCGTTGGAAGGCTCTGTCCCTCGTGAACAAGAAGCCCTAATGACTCCACTATTACTGTATCAAACTGATTGACCATTGGCTTATCTGTTCAATGACGTATTAGTATACTCTGAAGGGGATCACAAAGACATCGCAACCTAAAATCAATATCTCCAAGTAAAACTATAACCAAAACAAAGGATTGGTGTATCACAATCTTCAAAGAAAACCCACCGCTTGGTTTGGTGTTTAAAAAAGGGTCTATGAGACAATCTGGGGACATTCTATACCCAGAACACCCACATGCTAGGTGTGATTAGAATACTCACCAAGTGTAGCCTTTACTAAGGCGACATTCTGTAATCGGAGCCACCACACAGTGCTGAGTTTGGATCTGTAGCCAGATCATCCTCAGCTGAGAGAAGTAACCATTTGACTTTAGAACGTCTGCGACTCAGAAAGACATGGCATAGAGTTTGTAGCCACAAGTTAGACATAGCTTAGATGAGTCTATATGCCTTGTGCAACTGCCCAAGCTGAGTTACGGTGGACACTGGCTGGGCCTCTGAGGCACCTCCAAGCTGAGTTACGGTGGACACTGGCTGGGCCTCTGAGGCACCTCCAAGCTGAGTTATGGTGGACACTGGCTGCGCCTCTGAGGCACCTCCAAGCTGAGTTATGGTGGACACTGGCTGGGCCTCTGAGGCGCCTCCAAGCTGAGTTACGGTGGACACTGGCTGGGCCTCTGAGGCGCCTCCAAGCTGAGTTACGGTGGACACTGGCTGGGCCTCTGAGGCGCCTCCAAGCTGAGTTATGGTGGACACTGGCTGGGCCTCTGAGGCACCTCCAAGCTGAGTTACGGTGAACACTGGCTGGGCCTCTGAGGCACCTCCAAGCTGAGTTATGGTGGACACTGGCTGAGCCTCTGAGGCGCGCCCAAGCTGAGTTACGGTGGACACTGGCTGAGCCTTTAAGGTATGCCCAAACTGAATTGGGGTAAATATTCTGGCTGAGCCTCTGAGGCATTATATGAATCGCCCGGTCAGACTGGCTCAGAGATGTCTTATCTGACTTTGTGTTAGTTGTAGCAATCCCTCAACCTCTTAACCAAGCTCTACTTAGCAGATCTGCTGATCGCTTTATCAGCCAAGGCTGACCTAGTGTAACTCTACCACCCAGAACAATTGACAGTAAAGTACTAGTCAGGACAGCCGGGAAGTAATTTTAATAACAGAGATATCATGGCTAAAAGATTAAAAATAATTCTTTAATTAAATTAGATTTGGTTAGATTTTACTTTAAAGAGTAAGTGATTTTCCAGCTGCGCTCGGGTGGACCTACACGCTTTCAAAGCCTTTGGCTTTCCAATTGGATTCCATCACTTTGCCAACAAATGCATTCCAAGAAATCTCTGGAGCCAAGTTAATTGTGTGTGGATTATATTTATATTATATTGCAGGGACTAAACTAAATTTTGTTTTGTATTTGCTTGGTTGCTTATGATTAAGGTTAGGACCGGGTAGGGGTTAAGGTTGTCATATTGGAATTAGAAAAGAATGGAGAGTCCCTACAAAGATATACATAAATTACAAACCTGTGTGTGTGTGTGTGTTTGTGTGTGTGTGCGTGTGTGTGTGTGTGTGTGTGTGTGTGGGTTTGCATAGATTACATATGAGGACCAAATTGTCCCCAAACTGAAATTTCCCTACTTTTGGGGGCATCTTTTGAGGTCCCCGTTTGGATAATCTCAGTTTTATAAAAATCTGTGAATGCAATCAAAAAAGTAAAAATGGCAAAAGTCTTGTATTTGGGTTGGTTACTTATGGTTAAGGTTAGGGATGGGTAGAGGTTAGGGTGTCGTGATTGGGATTAGGGTTTTTGCCATAGAAATGTATGGACGGTCCCCATTTAGATAGGAAGACCAACATGTGCATAAAGATGGGGGCTTGACAAAACAGAACACCAAAACACCCATATTGTATTTCTTCCAAATAGTGTTGAACTGCTGTTTCTGTGGCTTGGATCATGTTCTGACAGAAATGGGTGGGAGAAAAAAAAGTAAAAATAATGAAACAAGAAACATAAGTATGACTGCCCCCTGCTGGACGGTATCAGATAGCAAGCTGGTCAAGGAAAAGAGAACTTGTGATTAGAAGGCTGCCATCTTCTGCAAGGTAATCAAGTAGTGGATGAAATAGCCAGTGATGAAGTACTAGGATGGTATGTGACTCAGAAAGTTAAACTGATGCTTCACAGCATAAAGGTTTTGACGTTGAGTTTGGCCCGAGCGTAGCGTGTGTCTATTTCCTCTCTGCCTTCATGTCTCCTCTCCTGATACTCCGCTCTCCACCAAACGCACGCTGCCCGTGTGAACTGCTTGCTCTGGATTACTCTAACATTGCGTGTAAATGCCTTGCAGTGAGCGGAGGTCCAGGTCGTGCCCTTCCTTAGAAAGAGGACAGTTACTGAAAATGGATGAATGAACTCTATCTATCCATCAGCATACCCCGGAAGCAAGGGGCACCTTGAACAGGACTGTAGTCCATTACAGGGTAGGGTGGGTAAAATAGCCCGTGCAAATAATCAGTCATGCACTGAGAACTTTTGCTAGACGGCGTTTTTTTCCTCTTACCTCCCCAGGAAGAGATGTGATTGACTTATCTTGTGCAAATGCTAGCTAAAAATAATAACGCTGAATGAAGTAGACTGACAACTCGATGAATGAAGCTGGATGACAAGCCAAGTGCTTCATCGAAATCGCTCCACTAAATACCCAGCTACATAAATGGGAAGCGTATTTGTTTATTAGACATGCATTTTGCCCCGAATGCAGACATCTGGTAAGCGAATAGGGCTGATTCATTCTCCTCCTGCTCCCGTGCGTGTTTTGTATTTTGCTGATTAAAGCTGTACCTTCCCTGTCAGCATAACATGTTGCTTCAGCTTCTGCACAGCACTCCTCTCGGCCAAAATAAGGGCTGTACCGGTCAAAAGCGCACTTTTCTGCTGATTAGCAAAGTAATTCTAAATGCACATTATGTTCAGCTAAGCTGACAAATGATAAGTCTGAGCAGCATCTAAGACAACCAACAGATGGTTTATTCCTCAGTTACTTTGTAAACACAAATTAATAAATACTAAATCTAAATACATAACTGGTCATTTGCAGCCTTTTTATTGGTGTGGATTCTTGGACAAGTGAAGGGTATCTGATTAAAAGAAAACTCAGCTGGCTGTCAATTTATGAAAATCGAGATTCCAATAGTGGGGAAGATAAGGATTGTGATTTATGCAGTTTCAAGCTCACTTTTAAAAAGGCATCATGATTAGAGTAATTAATAATTTGTTTATTTTTGTGTGGTCACTTAGGCTTAAAATTACTGATTCTCCTCATGCTGTAGTTTATTTTACAGAATGGTTATACAGTATATACACAGTAGATATTTATTTTTTAACAACAATATGTCTTTATAAGACATATCTTTTATGCAGTTGGACATGGATCTATCACAGTGTTTTACCTTTTCCGGTTTGTTGTTTCATTTTGGTATGAGTAGTTCTCTGAGAGCCAGAATTTGTGAAGTACGGCCAGTAACGGGATTTCGCTGCTTCCGTCTTTGAAGTGAATCTTTAATTACGCGGTGACATTTCCCACTTAGCCTGTATCAACAACTGGATCAAGCTTCACAGATATGAGCCTTTCATGCCAGTAATTATTGCAATAATTTTCAAATGCCACCATCTTAAATACAGTCCAAAGTTCCGCTAAAGGCTTTGTTTGTAATTTCCATATATAACAGGAAACGGTATCCTTGATTTACTTTAGATAATAACTTTGTTAGTGTGTACCAAATGTGCCCAAAGTGACTGATGACTTTCGGGAAGTCCCCAGAAAGTACGATAAACTATCATGGTGTAAAATGTCCTTTACAAAGGGGATCCCTTATTGCTTTTGGTTTTCATTTAGAACCATCTAGAAAGTCCATGAACATTTAATGATTAGAGGACTCTGATTGGAAATTTGGCTACATTTCAGGCAATCGAGAGGCTCGTCTTGGGAATGTGCTAAATTGACACAACATTGTGATTAGAGATTACAGTGCATCACATGAAACATGAGAGTTGAACATCACACAGGTAAATTACTCAAGAGCTACAGGGGTCACGTATCTTTTATACTTTTTGCCAAAATATGAGTTAACCATTTCTATACTTAACATGGTAACACAGCTATGACTCAAGCCACACATGTGATGGTACAGTTACAGTCATTTAAAAATGTATTATAGTGTTGACTTATCTTGTAATTGCATTATTTTTCCAATATATTCCATCCTGTTTTTCTGTAGATTTATTTCATGGCCCCCAGCCTTTTGTGATGCATTGCCTTAATTAAAAATACAAATTGAGCCTAAGGGGAAGAGGACTAGATGCTTTTCCTGTATTTAATACATTTAGTAGCATTTCCAACACTTCTCAAAATGTTCCACTCACTAATTGCATTTCAGCCTCTGACCAGAAAAACAGGACCGAGCGCGAACAGCAGACCTTTGCTCGCTATTAAAATTGAATGTTTTTGTTTGGTATTAAACTGAAATGTGAGCTCTCCACAAAATTATTCAAGGGATATCTCTGCCTGAGTGTGGTTCTGCATGTAAAATTTGGTTTCATGAGAAAATCAACAAGGGATAAAGTTGCAACCAAAATTCCTGTCTAGAAATTGTATGCTAAGTGAATTAGTACCCAGAATAACATTGAATACCACGGGAAAAACCACAGCAGAGAGTCTACATGAATGGAGTCCTTTTCTACACATTGTGGCAGGTAGGCATATGGGAGACAGGGCTGCAGGGAAATAGCCCCAAAGGATGATATTTTTAATATGAGTAAACAGACATTATTCTTAATAATGCGCCATAAGTCCAGAAAAAATGTTCCCAGCTGCCCCAGGGGCACCGTTAGGGATTTTGGGACCCCAACACAGACCAGTAATCTAACAATTTTTAAGGGCACTTGAATGAATCATTCAAACCCCCCCCCCCCCCCTCCTGGTGC
>JAODKE010000015.1:13384751-13396763 GCA_026779605.1 Mormyrus hasselquistii
GTATTCCTGCATGTCCTGGACAATTCTGAAATATTCAAGGAGGTATTCCTGCATGTCCTGGACAATTCTGCAAATATTTAAGGAGGTATTCCTGCATGTCCTGGACAATTCTGAAATATTCAAGGAGGTATTCCTGCATGTCCTGGACAATTCTGCAAATATATTTCCTTATTTAGGAACTGTGCAGGTTTTCTGAAGCTCACTAAAGCTTTCATTACTGTCTTCTTATTAACACAGAGCACTGTAATAAAAGGTCTATTTATACATTTTAATATACATATACAAATAAGACTGTATATATTCATATTTTATTAGGATATTATACCTAACACTTTTATAATAATATGGGCAACAGTTGTATATTAATAGATGCAAAAAATAAATCACCTTAGTGTCTTTCTGCAGGCCAAAACCTTATAGTTAGATTGTTTGGTGTCTCTAAACTGCCCTAAGTCTGACTGTGTGTCTGATTGTGCATGTGTGTCCTGCAATGGACCAGCTACCCATCCAGGGCTTTTCTCACTTGCTACCAAGTGAGGGTTCTAGGTACAGTTTATCCCTTTACTGGATGGATGGATGGATGGATGAGTTTAATTACGGGATTCAGATTAAACCAATCTGATATAATAAAAAATATATTTGTGAAACATGACAGCTTCATAAGGAAAAAAACAGCTCTATCACTCAACCTATCAACCTATACATGCTTCCTCAAATTAATATACAGGTATATGTATTTTTCACACAGAGTAATTTTAAAAAATGTATTTCTTCACATGTCTCAAGATTGTGGCTATTTCATACGCGTAAAACTAAAGTGAATTTCAGATGTGAATTATTTATGCTTCGGGAATTGCTTGTTGTATTCCCCCTTCAGCATCTCCCCCTCCTTTGGTGGAAATACTGCCACCCACTGGCCCGTAATCTCCACTTTAGTGCAGACGTTAGCACCTGCAACGGAATAATAACTACATCAGTATACGGTCATGCCAAGGCAACTGAATGTCGCCTTAAACAATCCTCACAGCACAGCAGGAATTTAATAAATTCCTGTTGCACAAAGGGAATCACTGTGCGTTTAATCCTGTTAATGAGTGTACCTATATCACCTCAATTGTTTCATCTCAATTGCATTTTTATGAACAAAGACGATAAATTGAAACAAAACCCTGATATTACACCACTTCTTCTTTACAGCATACCACCCGGCAGCTGAAATTGGTAGCATTTTCATAATGCTAATTTTCATTTTAGGAAGCATATACGAGTATAAAAAATAATGCAATCCCTCATAATGCATTAATAAATGGCACAGATGTGTTCGGGCTGCTGGCAGACACTCTGCATATGGGTCGCTGAAGAGAAACTTAAGAGCTGCCACAAATTGTGTGGCCATCTGTTAGCTCCTAAACTAGTTAGTCATGCACAATTTTTCTTGTATTAAGGGAAAAAAACGCTGCCACTTTCATCTGCTTTTGTCTTGGTGTAAACTAACCCTTTACGCATTTCAATTTTTCATATACAGTTCCAAATTTACACAATATTAGAATGTAATTGCTTTCTGTGGAGATGTACCTGACAGGTTAAAATACACACACAAAACAGAGAATGGGAGAAGTCAAATTACACACTGGCAAGCTTTCTTTGTTTTAATAATAGGTTTTACACTCAGGGTTTCTCTGTCTATTAAAATAAATAAAATACAGCAATAAATAGAGATTTTCCTATAGTAGTGATTACATTTCTCAAATGAACAAAGGTGAGGATATGTTACAACAACGCAGACGTTTTTTAAGAAAACTTCATTAACAAATACTGAGCACAGACTAAGGGAAAAGGGCACATCTCAGGCTCTTCACATCTCAGCTTCCCTTGCGCTTTGGTGGGGGAACCTCTGAGTACTCAGGGCGGATAGGACTGGGGGTCGCTGAATGCGAGGCAGGTAGCCGAGGCGGTGGGGCGGGACCCGAACGCCAAGTAACAGTGGGTCACAGGTCAGGGAACTAACAGGTACCAAGACATTACTGGAAACCAGAAAGCAAACCTAAAGCCAGAAGTGGAAGCAATAAAAAAAAAAACTAATCAGAGAACAAGTAAAAAAATCAGAGAATCAAGTCATCAGAAATGTGTTGAAAATGGCCCAATCAAAAGTGATTAGGCATTACGATGATCTAGAGGGGGATGTGACAATCACTACATTTTTTTTGTATTTATGGAAAGGTGTGGTATTACTATTTAATAGGCCATTCTTTGACCAGCTCAAGAAAATGTATAAAAAGTGTTTTTCAGCATAAGAAAAAGTCATGGTTGAAATATATAGTAATTAATGGAAAATTTAAATATTTATAGCTCACAATATAGATTTCAATGTTTTATTAAGCAGCGCATATTAAGACAACTTGTTTGAAACTTAAGACATCTGTTATATAGCATAGTTATAGACATTCTGATACTAGACAGTGCTATAGATATTTTACACTCAATAGCACAGATTGCAAATTGTCTTTACAAAGATCCCCAACTTTGCACCACCTGGCACAGTCGACGCTTTGCAGAAAAGAGTATCACAACAAGGATAACAACAAAAAGGGGGAGTGGATTAGGAACGGCGAGATGAAATCTACGAAATCTCCTTTGGCTGAAGGAGCATCATTAAGCATCTCCACCATTATGTGGACTGTTGTCTTATGACTCTTGGAAGAGCGAGCGCTTAGTTACTTCCAGCAGTTCCAAGGCTTTGCCTGAGTGAGAATTAGGTAAGCGTTCTTATTTCAAAGTCACAGAAAATCCACTTTAAGCAACCTAGTTAAGACGGAGATTTATCTGCAGCTGATGTAGGAGAGATCTGTAAAAAGTCTGAGCCACAATCATCCATGAAGGGTCTATGAGTGAGAATCACCTTATTGTCCTGTGCAGTCCCTATATATATATATATATATATATATATATATATATATATATATATATATATATATATACACACACACACACACACACACACACAGCACTGACCTTTGGAGAGGGGCTCTGATCCAGTATATTTAGGAGACTGGAAAAGAACAAACATGCTTCCATCACTGTTTCATTCATTAGGAGGCATGTTTCAGTCCCCCTGCACTATTTTGTTTTTATTTTTATTTTTTGAATCCTCCATCAAAAGTAAAACTATGCATATTGAACTCTTTAAATGCACGGTAAATACAAAATGTTACGACACATTCCTAAACATTAATGAGATCATACAAAAAATTTCTGCCCTTAGCGAGAAGACTTTTTACATGAAAAGCGGATCGTTATTTTTGCATGTTTTTTTCTAACATAGTATTATTATACTACATTATACATTAAGGCAGAGCTTGAAAAGTGTAAATCGTAAAATCCCAGCAGGCAATCTTCAATTAGTCAATGCGCTGATGTCAACTGTTTCTCTGGATGATCATAATTCACACACAGAATACACAATAATTCATTAAGATAAAAAAGTTGTCAAAGTACTGACAGTCATACTTAAAAATGAAAATATAGATATATGAACTGTACATATAGGCATACTGCATATAAAATTGACTATTCTAGGCTTTTAACTGACTATTTATTTGCTTCCAATCATTGTGCCATTGCTGTTAAAATGATCTGACAAATGTACGTGGTTCACAAAAGATAAACGATACATCGTATCATGTCGACCTCTGTATATATAATACGTACGTTGCTGTTCTACGATGCAATCAGGAAGCCCTTCAAAATGAGTTGGACAAGACAATAACTTCTACCTCATTTATTACCTTTCACCAAACAACTGTAAAATCACAATGGGGGTTTGATTAAAACGCTAACAATTCCCAAAATACAGGATGATAGTGTGATTTTATCCAGTACAGTCAGCTGCTTCGGTCTGAGAGAAGCTGTTCCAGACAGTGCGATTCCACTTCTTTCCTCTTTGGTGAAGACTTTACAGCTGTTCCAAGGAAATGATATTATTATTGCTATTTAATGTTAGATCCCTTTTTATAAGTAAATTACTTGAAAATGTAACAGGCTAGTGGTCACAGGGTTTAACGTAAAGTTCCTGGCTATGGAGCTGACCTCTGAATCATGCAACTTAACCTCATATGTCGTGAGGAGCCTATGCATTAAGGTTCCTAATGGTAAGCAACTACCCTCATGTCCCAGTGAAGAAAGATCCAACGCGAGTCCCTAGCAGTCGATTGGAGTATCCATATTTGCCACTGCTAAGTGCTTGGTGAGTCCCAAGGCTTGTCTCCCCCGAGGACCATTGGATGCTATCATTCCCTTCAAATCCATCTGCTCCTTTGGTTGAACTCTAGTCTATTTTCCACAGCTTAGTGATTTCCCTCATCTACCTTTCATGAGTCAATCCTCCAGTTGCAAATTTCTCCAGTCTCATTTTTCTCATAACTGGGCCTGCGATGCGACATTCTCTCGAGCACAGTGGGGGCTTTTTAAACACTGTCTCCAGCTAGCCAACGGAGATAGGGCAATGGAGAATCCAGGAAGAACTGAGTCACAGTCCTTATTTACCTTTTGTTACAATCCATGACATTTTACTAAGAAGTGATTAAATGCAAAAGATGGCTATCAAAAATACTTTGCTTTGCTTTTGGCTGTTGCTGGTCCAGAAATGCTACCATTTTTCACAAAACCCCAGGGCTCCCAATTTACCCAGTTCCTTTTGCAAATGGAAAATCTTGTGAGAATATATTACTTGTGGTGTCAGCTTCTGGGAAATGTATTACAGATAAACAAACCGCTCTCTACTTCCAAGGAACACACAACAGACCCTCAGGTACCACCCAGGTAGGGGTGTAATGAATCAGTAACATGATTCCCAGGTATTTCTGAGTAAGCTGATTGAATACGGTGGAGCGATAGGAAATCCGAACAGCATCCTGGAGAACATGATCAGTCCAAGTCAGGGCAGGAAGAGGTGTCCTTCTGCTTATTAGGCTTCATTTACACCTGCTAATATTCACTAGCCAAATCCACTGTGGAGTGAGGCCACCTGCTTTGAAGGGGCAACAAGTCAGTCAATAACAAATAGCAATCAGAATCTGTGGTCTGATGGAGAACCTTCTTAATTACCTGTGCTGCTCACGGGATGGTCATCCCCCCTGAGCGATATGCAGCTTAGCATATAAAATTATGACATTTAATTTATAGGACACTTTTATCCAAAAATGACAGACAATTGAGAAAGCAGAGTCAGCCAGTCCCTGGAAGAATTAGCATTAAGGGCACAACAGCGGAATCACTATGCCAGCCATGAGATTTGAACCAATAACCATCTGTTCCCAAGTTCTAGCAGTGCGTTCCAGTGGTGGTTGCAGTGGTGGAGGGGCGGTTGTCATAGATGTTTGTGTAGTATCAGGTTAATCCACTTGAAGTTACCTTCATGGCGCCTGAAAGCCTCGATGCTCAGGGATTGAACTACTTGTTCAACTGTTCATTAGCAGTTCAGCTATTCAGTAACTTCGCTAGCAGTGTGCACAGCGTACAACCCATCGACTTCCCCCTAAGTCCGTCTTGGATAAAGCATAGAGCGAGCACCTATGTCCGCAAGTCTGGTCTGTTCCTAGGATGAGGAAACACCCCCTTTGTTACTGCTATGCGCATATAGCCGGAATGTCTTATTTTACGTTACCCATAGTCATTCATTCATTTCTTTAGTGATTCCTTTTCCATCTTCTTTAATCTAGCTGCTGACATAATTTGCGCACAGCTAATGAAATGGATGATCAATCTATTTGCAACCAAACGTTTTGTTGACTTTCACATTTTTTTCAGCTCAGCCGTTGAGTGAGAATAGATTGTCATAGTAAAGATCGGGTTATGAATGCACGCAATAGTTTCTTTCATTTGAACATTGTCCATAATTATGGGAAGCTGCAAATGAAATGTTGTATTGAAGTTTGGAGTTTTTGAAAATTATAAATAACTGGAGGGTTCATTATTATAATTCTGATACGATTGGGCTTTTAAATACATTTCCTCTTACAGGTGTATGATTAATCAGTTTAGCAAATAAATTTCAGGATTGTCGGCAATGAGTCACAATTGTTTTGTATGTTGTCAGAATGTCAATTCTATCATAGTGTGTTCACTGTTAAAAATTGTAAACACTCAAAGTGTGAATCATAAATAAAGATTTGGCAGTGAATTTCCTATTCCTATCTTACTAAAATGAAAAACTTCAGCAAGAAGTCCAGCCCTCAGGGTAAGTCAGTGCAGAACTGCGCTTTTGTCTTCAGTACGCCAATGCCTCTCTTGGGGACTCACCATGCCTCGCAGAAAAGTGAAAGGCAGGAAACAGATCTGACATGCAACAGAGATTAAGATCAAGATTCCTGCGTTAACAGTGTCGACTGACTGTAGGTATACAGAACAAAACCAATCATAAGTGAGTTTGCGAAGCTAAGATCTCCAAGAGTTTATTCCGATTTATTTTCTTTCAGTTAAATTACAAAATATTTACTTCATTGACACATCCATTTTTCTACAGTAGATGTAAAAAAACTTCTGAAAAGCAACAGTACCGTACTGTAAAAGAATTGGTCAGAGCCAGTTTCACTATAAAATTAAAGGATCGTAATGACATTGACTGATACATTTTTAAAAGAGTTCAACAACACACACAGCAATATATCTGATTCAATCGTGTGAGCATAATACTGGCGGAACAGGACAAAATGTGGACAAAAGACCCTCTTCTCGAAAGTTCCTTACAATGATAAACAAACGGATTAACTATTCATGACATTCAAAAGAGCGAGCTTTGGAGTCAGGAATACAGAAAGATAAATAGTGATACTGAAGTACTCAAAAGTTTGTCCAGTTTAGGACAAATCCTCTTAGCAAAACATTAAAATACTTCATATAGTTTTAAATCTTGTTTAGCAGTGGCCAAAATTAGCATGATGGTAAAACCTGAGGAAGGAGACATTTAAATGTAGAAGCAACCATGTTTTGCTATATAAAAATGTTCAAAAAACGTTTCCAGATGGAATCGTAACATTAAGACAAAACAGATGGTCGAGGAGCTTGTCAACAAAACAGACTTTGTAACACATGCGCAAATGCGAGTTCATGAGGGCTTTCGCATTTTGGGTACCATTTAAAGGCCGGCAGAACTACAAAGAAGGCGGATGGGAAGTCAAGCCAACAAAGGTGGAGGAAACTTTCAATGCAGTTGCCTAGGTGCAAACTCGAATAATGTAATAATGCAGTTGGAATGAGCAGATTTGTCTTCTAAAAGAGTGGAAACAAATTCCAACAAAACGGAGCATCAGTTGTTGAACTGTTTCAGAGGGATCTACTTTCAGCCTCTACTGAAGATAAAGTAACAAGCATAGTCAAGGAAAAGGCATTTTCTGTTTATTTTCATTAAGGCGTGTCGTTTTTTACTTGAGGATTGAGTTTGCTTCAGAGCCCATGTCCACATGTAAGTAATCATGATTCTCCTTTCTAAAATGTGTCTTCTAAACATGCATACAGTCTTTTAAACATCATGACCAATTAATGATTCGGTAAGTATTATTTTGTATATATCACTTCAAATAATTTCTTCCAGTAATTGTTTAATTCTAAAATTCTAAGTTACTGATAAAAATTCTTGTTGTCCATTTCTGGACATTAACAATTCATATAATATGAATTGTACCAAACTTTTTGTTTTCGCTTCTAAATAAAATATGTCTTGAACAATTTAGCATAACTATTATAACCCACAAAAACCTACTGATGAGAAATTGGTCACCATTACCTGATTTCATACTATTTTATCTTTCGTATTTTACTAATTATATGCAACATAGACTAAGAAGAACAAAGATGGAAATATCTTTTTAGATACAATTGACGTTTAGTAAATGCGCAAAGTACATGTGCATAGTTTTTAGCATTATTATGTTACATTTGTATCATTTACAAGTTATGGATTTAGACATTTATTTGTTTTCATAATGAAAAAATGACTGGTTATTAGGCTTGACAGTTATTCAGGATTGTTTTTTAATTTGTCCATTTGATGTAACACATGCAGATGTACCCTGGTCCATAACATAATATACAGAAAGAAGTAAATAAATATGACTTTCTAAAATTGCAAATGCCAGTGTCCCGGTTTAGTTTTGTAATGTAAATTTTCCAAATGTTAAACTGAATAGGAAAATATTGCCTATGGTCGTTAGTGTGAAACTTGCTAAAAATTAATTTTTATATAACAGGTTTATAAAAGGTTTAAGTATTTACATTTAGCTATTGCAATGGGTACGTGCTCAGGTGTACATTATTGTTATGTAAGAGATAATTATATTGGTGATGGGTGTTAAAGACAGTGATAAGATTCATGTTAATGGTTTATGATTAATGCATAATGTTTCTATTATTGCATCATTTAAATTTAAACATGGTAATTGTGAGTGTTTCAGTATCGTATTATACTATTTAGCTTAATTGCTTCCAGTTTAATAGGATATCATTATAGTAATTTGAATGTATTTTATAAACCCCTAAAAATAAAAAACTATTTATGTTGGAAAATGCGCATACTAAATAAAATTTAATAAATTGATTTCTTGATCAACATACAAAGTGAGAAACAAATCTGGCGACATAGCTTGTCAAATGACAGCATTAGACTGGTACTTAGAGTCATCTGGATTTATTGTTGAAATTCAAGATGTTTTTTGTTATGGTTTACGATACAGTGGCACAGCAGCTGATTGGGTAGCACTGTTTCCACGTATCGCCAGCACTGGGGGTTTCAATACCTTTTCTACTCATTGTGTTCATGTTCCCCTCTGGCTTCTTCTTGTAGCCAAAAGTCATGCAATTAGGTGAAGTAGTGTCTCTAAATTACCTGTAGTGTGTGTGTGTGTGTGTGTGTGTGTGGTGTGCGTTTGTGTGTGTGCATGTGGCGTGCGTACGTGTGTGTGCGTTTGTGTGCGTGTGTGCATGTGTGTGTGCATGTGGCGTGCGTACGTGTGTGTGCGTTTGTGTGCGTGTGTGCATGTGTGTGTGCATGTGGCGTGCGTACGTGTGTGTGTGTGTGTGTGTGTGTGTGTGTGTGTGCGCATGCCCGGCAATACATTTAATTGCACACTAATTTATTTTAGTTTATGCAGTTTTTTGCATTGATCTATTTGTGTTATTGTGTAATTGCAGATGAATTCCATAAACAAGCACTTTAACGATACTTTTCCTTGCAGAAAATGTCATATATTGAGATCCATCTATATACATCTTGACGATGAGGTCTGACCGAGATTTCGAGTGACGAGAACTTTGCTCAGAGAATCCCCAGGGGAGCTGCACCGGCAGTCAGTGAGTGAAACAAATTGGGGACTATGACAGACATGTGACTAATGTCAATCCTCCTTCTACACCCAGGAGGCCAAACTGTACAGGCAAGATTAATAAAATATTAATGATCAATGACTTCAAAGTGAGCCATAATGCCTAGAGGCGATGTGGCCCATTCTGAATGCCCACTGTCACCACTGACGTGCACCATGTGTCATTGAAAAGAATGTTTACATGCTCAGTAATCTTGGGGAAGGAGTCTTTATCTTCTGAATATATAAAGATGTTTTTAATGTCTTATTATATTACTATGAATTAGCTAAATTGTTTTGGGCTGGTTTGAGGATACCCATGAAATATTGTAATGTGGAAATAATACTGCAAATGACGGAAATGCATCTGGATCTACACGTTCACAAAGGTTTAAAAGGTGATATCAATCATATAATTTTTTCTGTTTTATGTAACTATAAAGCCCACTACGCCTTCCGGAACTTGTACAGGGTCAGAGTACTAATCTTTTTTTTCCTCCATTCTCTCCAGGGCCTTTGGATGCTCTACTTTCACGTTGTGTAAATGATATTAGTCTGAAAGAGGTGGCATTTGTCAAAAGTTGGCATGGGGGCAGTTTCTGAAGGAGCTGGTCAAGACGCCACAGATAAACAGAGAGGTCAGGTAATACATGACATGTACATAAGAACACATGTACATGTTTCAACTGGAACGTCGCTGAGACAAAGTTCCTCTAAATTCCGAAAGGCAACAGGGGTATCACTAAAGCCAAAGTGCATCCTATCACACTCAAACAAGTGTATTAGTGTTATGCCTGGATAGCCTAAAAGCTGCTAATTATAATATGCATCAAAAGAAAACTTTATACAGTATGTACGGAGACTTCTCTGTTTGCAGCTCAGGAAATTCATCCTCGGGAGGCATGGTGGTGCAGTGCCTTGCACTGTTGCCTGGGCGGCATAGTGGTGCACTGTCTTGCACTGTTGCCTGGGAGGCGTGGTGGTGCAGTGCCTTGCACTATTGCCTGGGCGGCATAGTGGTGCACTGCCTTGCACTGTTGCCTGGGCGGCGTGGTGGTGCAGTGGCTTGCACTGTTGCCTGGGCGGCGTGGTGGTGCAGTGGCTTGCACCATTGCCTGTGACCAGTGTTCAAGCCTCTGCCATGACTCTCAGTGTGTGGAGTTTGCATGTTCTCACCAAGTCGTCATGAGGTTTCCTCTGGGTACTTTGGTTTCCACAGTCCCACAGTAAACATGCTGAGGTTAATTGGAGTTACCAAATTGTCCGTAGCTGTGAGTATGTGATTTTGTGAGTGTGCCCTGCAATGTCTTAGCGTTCTACCCTAGGTCGTTCTCTGTCTTATGTCCAGGCTGGACCCCTGTGACCCTGAACAGGACAAGCCTTTACAGAAAATGGATGGAAATTCATCTTCACTAACAACACGGTTCATTTTACAATAGTCTTTAATTCAAATTTTTTTTTTTACTATCATAATTGGAAATTCTATCAGTTTGATATTCAGAGTTGGGTGATTGAGGTCCAGAGAGTAAAAGTCCAGACTGGAATTAAGTTTCAACCAACCAGTTGAACAAAAACAGTCACAGTCACAAAGTATTCAACTGGTTGGTTGAAACAAAATCCTGGTGTGGACTTTTGCTATTAAAAATGCTAAAACTCTTTTTGTTGTTGTTTCTTGTTAACATAATGGGTAGGGTGCCTGAAGATAACCCTTGCATCCAAAATATCCTGCAGAAGTCCAGGTACTTCCGGATAGTCGCTAGGCAGCAGGTACCTCAGTCTTCAACGAAATAAACATGTTGCCTTCACAGTGTCTATTGATCTTCCTCACACTGAGGCATTCTTGATGACCTTGTCTCCAGGCATTCTGACTCATTGAATTAGCTTACACCAGGGGTACATTTCTGGGAAATCTACCACCCTTGAAGGAAGCCTGCCAGAAACAACAGATGATATTTCTCCCCGGCAACCCAGGGACATAAGAATTTATGCGGTATTGTGGACCTCGCAAACCTACAGTGCACAAGCTATCCATTTCGAGCCCAATGAAGCTAACACGTAGAAGAGAATGTTCACACCGCGCCTGTCAAGTGTCAGTGAATCAATAAAAACGCAAACCATGCACTGCTTGCTTCCTCATCAGAGGACCACACTCACCTATGACCCGCACTCCAAATCCACTAAATACATTTTCTTGTGTTTCCTAGCCTCATCACTACTAATTCAATGACTCTAAACATCATAAAAATGACAAGGCATGATGTAATAACCTTTACCGCTTTGTTTAATTTAAAATTATTAATGTCCATTTCACTTGACAAGGCACCAGGCTTGCATAAAATTGGATTGTAATGAAATAAGTGTCATGAATAATTACTTATTTGTACATTTAGATGGAATTGCTTATTTGTCCTGTTCATGTATTTCCTTCTATTGATGTATTTTTTCTCAGTATAGGTGGCATATCAGCATAATGGGAAGGGAGCTTGAAAGATCTAAACAGTATTGATGCTGTTCATTACCTTTGTCCTAGAGCAGTGGTTCTCAACCTGCGGCCCGTCACAAATGCAAACGTGGCCCGCGATGCTGACCACGTAAAAAAAAATAAAAATAAATTAAAAATAAATTAAATAATAATAAATGTATCCCATTAATGGTAAGT
>JAODKE010000015.1:13417383-13450112 GCA_026779605.1 Mormyrus hasselquistii
ATACGTCAAAGAAAAAACTAAAAAAAGAAAAAACACTTCTCAGTTTAAACAATCCACGAGCCCACACCCTTCTCCTACGTACTTTTCCATATCGCTGTGTAGTGTTGGGGGGGGGGGGGGGGGACCCTGTTCCACGCAGCACAAGGTTGGGGTACATCCTGGATAGGATGTGTTAAAATTATTGATATTGTTTTTTACAGCTACCATTGAATAAGCTGAATCACTGTGGCTTTTATTTGATTTTTTTTTTTGCTCTTATTTTATGGTCTGTCTTTAATGTAAATACAATTAAAAGTCATATTCTGTACTTCTGTGTAAGATATATTTCTGTTATCATTGATCTATATTCTTTCTTGGGAAAAAGAAAATGATTTTTAGGCATTCTTGGCATAAAAATGATGATTCGTATAATTCATTGTTTGATTTTTCTTATAATAATTTAACTTTTTCTCCCAAACTTATAATAAGGAAGATGAGTACATTTTTTTTAAATAGAATTAAGTCTAGTAACATTTCTTCCATCTCAAGTTGCATGTAATGAATACTAATTCCCCATGAATACATTTGCCTCATATATACACCACTGGGAAATTTTCTTCCAGCTTATTTGCCTACGGTACCTTGCACATCCCCGCCATAAACATGTAATCATGACAAGTAAGACGTGACAAAATACTTTCACCTGCGCTCTTGTTATCTTTGCTTCATTGCCAACGTGCCACACGCCATAAATGTGTAATCCACATAATTTAATTTGTCTTCTGAAGCTCTCTCTCACCTGGCTATAGCATATCCACTAGATGCAAAACGCCATCATGATTTCGGAGGAGGCTCTTCCATAGCAAAACACTATTGAAGAGCACACATTTTTGGGACAAATAATAATTATTTTGTCAACACCATTTAGCTATGGTAAATTTACATGACGGTGTGGATGTTCAATAGCTCCATTTCAATATAGGGGTTTGCCTCCAGACAGGGGTTTAGGGAGATTTAGCCCAGTGTGAAACCACCTGCTTACAGTAACAGCAAAACCATTAGCCATAAACCAAACCCAGAAATAACTCAATGGAAAATTCCGCTTGACTATTCATTAGCTCACAATAGAAACAAATGTTTACAAATTACACACGTAATTAAAAGCTATCGAACAACAACGATTTTCCCTGAGCTGTTCAAAGCTAAATTGCAACTTGAGCAGAAAGAGAGTTTTGTTCATTAAGCATGAGATAAGTCTGGTATTGTTCATATCAATCTTAACCTTTGGCAGATTCAAATAAAACCTGACCTTTCTGCTTCACTCTGATATTTTCCTTTGGCTTTGAATTATAACCTCTGATCTGGGTCACCAATAAACAGGACAGGCTGGAATTGATTTATCTTGGCTGCATTAACTTACCATAAATCATTTTTTTCTTATTCCTTTCTTCAGGACTGTTTTCAATCATATGCAATATGTGAGAAGGTTGGTGCATTATATTCATATTAATTCCAGTCATTATGGCAGTTTGTTGAATTTTTTTTCATGCGGTAACCTTCAGTGGTCATTCTTTGCACTCAAAAATATTTCACAGCATAAAGATGACTTTGCAGTTTGCAAAAACTCAGACGGCGGGTGGAGCACCCATCATTAAATGTATTTATATTAATATTCACATTCTGTGGATTTGTAACATAAAATAAGCTTAAAATAGTTTCTTATGACAAAACACATGACAACTGCCCCCGATATTAAGGAAAAAATGACATTATTTTCAAAAACAGTCTTTGTTATATCAACGAAAACACATGAAATCTCCTGAAATGTGTAATTTCTTGACAATATTAAAATGTAAAGAAAGGCAAGATGTTTGAAACAGCTGCATATAAATTGATGCACAAAATGGTCTTATTGCTGCTGTTAATATTCATATGGATAAAAACAGCTACAGCAACAGTTTGGATTCTACAGTATATAGAATATGACCCATAGACTTTGTTGTTTTGTTTTCTTTGAAGTGGTTCTTCTTTGAAGTTTGTGTCTATGTCTTCTATCACATGGAAACAGAAAACAGCTTTTTTTTTTACTATGTTTCTTGCTGTGCCGCTATCATAAAATCATGTGACTAATACCAGGACTTTCGGCCATTAAGGGGAACAGTGCTTTGTCCACTCGCTCCTCCAGTTTGTCCAGAGGTGGAAGTTTCAGGTCCAGAAAGTACAAATCCAGACCATGATTTAGCTTCAACCAACCAGTTGAGCATAAAGAGTCACAGTTACAGAGCAATAAACTGATTGGTTGAAGCTAAATCACGGTCTGGATTTGTACTTTCTGGATCTGAAATTTCCACCTCTGAGTTTGTCTCCTCATTCCCTCATTTACCAGCTCTTTATCTCCTTGACTGACAGGGAAATACTGATTAACTGACCCATGTGTGACAGGCAGCTGGGCTCAGCTATATATCGCCAGTGCAGCACCTTGGACAGCAGCCACCTGTCACACTTCAGGACCGCTCTCTTGGAGAGCTGGCCAGCATGTGGCCACGGAGCCACGCCCACACTGACACACGGCTGGGAATGAATGATCACAGCAGCTGCCGCTACTGTCCCGGCTTCACCAATCACTTTAAAATAACCTTCCAGATTAAGCATAAATCTGATCTAAAATGTATCATCTAAACAATAAAAATAATATGTCAATATAGGGAATAGTAAGCAAAATGTTATACTTTGTCAGTCATATATTGATCTAAGTGATCCAACATAAAATTTTGTTAGAAAGGTTTGCAAACACTTGCTTTTTTGTAACTGCTGCAAACCCTTTGAGCAGCATTGGCATCATCCAAACATTTAATGTAACTGTTGATCAGTCCCCTATATTTTTTCCTGGGGGAAATACACCCCATTCCTCTTTATTACAGACACTCCTTAACCTCATGACGATGGCGGGATACCTTACATGAATACCCCATTTCAGATCAACATGATATTTCTATTGGGTTTTGATCTGGACTTTTCAGAATGTTTACTCTCATTGGTTTCAATTATCCTTTGGTAAGCTAATGTGTCTGTATCTTGCTACAAGTGCTTTGGTTGAGCTTACAATCACAAATTCATAGTGCTGTCAAGGATGGCAGACTGTCCTGGTTCCATGTAACCCAAACAGTCACACCCCATTTTACTAATAGCACCACATTTTATGACTGGGATGCCGTTAAGTGGGACACAGTGTATGGTTTTGGCCAAACATACTCATTTCTCATTTAAGCCAAAAAGTCGTGACTTTTCTTATCCTGGTCAAGTTGCCAAATGGTCGATTACTGTTATTGTTATTGTCGAGTTATCTTTTTGGTTTGCTTTCAGACTGTATGGTATTGCTGAAGCTATTCTTTCAGGTTCATGAATCTGGGAGGCCTTTTGTTCCCGAATGGAGGTTTGCTACCTCAGGTTTGGCCTGACAGAGAGCTGGGTCATTTCTTGCAATTGTATTAGGCAAGAAATCAAGAATATTGGACATTGTACCATAAGTGCTACATGTAGCTACAAAATTCCACCATAACTTTAATCCCCTTCCAGATATATTTGGGATATCAGGCCCCACTGTTTCCAGTAAATGTTCCAATTTTCTTTGGAAATAAAGACTGATTTTGCTTTTACTTTGACTCTGCGTGACAATTTTCTAGTGGTGAGCAAAATGTTTAGCAAAATATGTCAGGAAAATATGACGAGTCAATGCATAAATGTAAAGGCTTTCTACTTTGTGAATCAGCACACCATGTGTCCCAATGGCAGGTCTATGATCAAATTTATTATACTATTGCTACCAGAAAAAGTTTTACAATGAACCACAGCCAACTGGAGGCCAGAACCTGGAATGTCCACAACCTACTAGCTGTATTTTGGTGACCACTCCAGGCTGAGCTAGCTTATAAGAATGATTCTTTAAGCTAAGAACTGATTCACCTAGAAAGTCGTGCAGACAACATACTTTGAACCAGAGGGTTAATCCCCACTATGTTCAATGAGCCGGACACTGTTCCATCTGCACAAGTTGGACTATGTACTGATGCCGTAAAACACATGCAGCTTGGCTGCCTGTCAGCATCAGACAGAATTTGCAGAGTGGAACAACATCTATGGCTGTACTGTGGCCCGTCAGATCACTTGAAGGCAAACTGTCACTCTTGGCCTACTAGATCTAGACGTCCAGGCAAGCATGTGGTGAGTATGATTTGTCCACCCGTCTCCACCCAGCAAATTCGATTTCTGGTACAAATGTAACCACTGTATCTATGTCAGAGCCCTACTGATTCTAGATCCAGTAAGAAAGAATCAGGTATAGCATTACCAGATTCTGGTTCCCCAATATCCATGGCCTTTATCAGCAAACGACAGCAGCAGCTAGCTCATAGGATTACCCAGACTAATATACCCCTACCCTACAGGTGGGTCTACTCTACACTGAATTTCTGGCACTCATTGCCATAGAATTACCCTCCAATATTTGGTATGCCATAATCCCAAGAAAGACCTAATTGCCCGAGAAAGAAATTGCTTCTTTCAGGGTTAAATGCAGAAAGTCCTGTATGCTCTGACACTCCATTCACTACTCCCGCTTATCAAGATTTAGCAAAGGGGCCTTTAGCAAACAGTGGACTACACGTCTGCTTCCACATAAACCTTGGGATTATGCCATTAATCTGTTTATCAGACTCACTTCCCCTAGGGGTCATATTTATACATTATCCATGTTTGAGTTTCAATATATAGAAAATTATATTCAGGAAGCTCCGTACTAAGGCTTCGTCCATCCATCTATCTTTCTTGCAACTGCCAGTTTATTCTTTGTCTGTCTTCAGCCTTGTATTTTATATTGTGCCCTGAATCACATGACTGAAATAAGTCTGAAAGTAGATTCCTAGACTATACTTCAAGTGAATGCTCAAAGAGGGCAAATAGACTTGTTGAAAGTGGCAACAGTAAATAACTGACACAAGCCTGTGAAAATCAAGGAATTACACATTTCTGGGGTTTGCAAAGTTTTATTGTAATTCCTTTGCATAGTTACAGTTCTGTTGCTGCACTTCTCACAGCCTTTGGAAAGGGCAGCTCCCACAGGCTCAGTTGGAATAAAAGGAAACATTCTGATCCCTCAGTACCTTCTGTCACCAAAGTAAATGCTTCAGAGTTCAGAATGGGGAAAGTTTTCTCCCATGGAAAGGTACGCAACCTAAGTTGCATCAATTTGTATTCCTTTTCGAGGAAGCTTTCCTCAATAAAAAGAATTATGAGACTGGCCACAGAGAACTCCTTGCCGTTAGCATGGCTTTTGAGAATTCACGGCACCATCTTGAGGAGATTAACACATTTTTGCTTCTAGCACATCAAGATTTTGAGTACATCTGGCCTGCCAAAAGATTAAATCTCCCTCAGGGGCGATGGCCTTCAGTTGATTCCAGTTCACCTGTTGTACAGGACCAGATCCAAGAACACTAAGGCCGGTGCCCCTATTCAGACTCCATGACAACTAGAGGAGCTGGACAGAATCCTCCCTCCCACATGCATCATCTCACCCACTTGGTGATATCATGGATTACACCCAACAAGCCTTTCAATCTGACCTAACTCCTGCTGGGTGTCCTCCTGAGAAGACCTACGTCTCTACCTTAGTATGTCGCCCCGTGTTACAATAAATTCATTCTGATCCTAGTTTCAGTCACCCAGGTCCCTTGAAGGTAAAATCTTCTGGTGGATTGCCCCCTGCCCCCAAAAATCTGCTTCTATCCTCATGGGCCTGGATATGTTCTCCAACAGTGTGTTGACAGAAAAAATACAGAAATTCTATTTCACTTCTATGCCTTTCAAGCATGCGGGCTGCCAGAGCAGATTGTTGCTGATCTAGACCCTAAGATTCTAACTCAGATCTGGTCTGATTTTTCTCAAATCTCAGTGCACATGAGTTTGTCATCTGGATACACATTAAGTCCAGTGACCCAAACTGACTTCAGACAATATCTTTATCTGAAGACACTGAGGTTTCATTCCCACCAATACAACTAAAGTACAGTAGGTTCCTTCTCTGGATGGGGTATGCTGAATTCTCTCACATTGAATTTGCTAATGGCGCTTTTCCACCGGCATCAAGAACTGAGCTGAATCATTGTAGATTATATGAGCTGTACCCCAGCTGTATCCGCGCAGACATGGCCCAGCCCGAAAGCATGACTAAACCCAGGTGGTTGAGTCACTATCATCTGATTGGTCGAAATGTACGGGGACAAAAATTAAATGGTGATCTGCCATTAACTGGTGACCAGCCATGCACCTGGGATATTATCTTCGGTTCCCAATTAAGAAGTAACACCATGATTCATTATCCCTCTAGTGATTGGTAGACAGATTAACCCCATATCCCACTGTCTCAAATCACCATCACAGTACAAGGGCAGTCCCATGTTCCATGCTTCCCATTAAGACTAGTAGTACAGCCCCTTGCTGAGTCTCCACCCTTAATCCTGGATCATGGTTCTGCCTATGCAATCAGTGGCATCCTGATTGATTCCCAACATCAAATCAGATGTCTACAGTGGCTGGTGGACTGGGAAGCCTCTGGAATAAAGGAAAGCTCCTGGGTACCAGCACTGGATATCTGGAATCCTTTATTCACCGAGAAGCTCCATTGTCCCCATCTTCAAGCTCGCTGGAGACCCAGATGAAGGTGGTGTCCATTGAAGGCATGTCAGACACAGAATTTGGGGGGGCGGGGGGGCGGTGGGCAAACAACCCTGGGCTCTACTCTAGGGAGCCCCCTGCGGATCGCATCTTGTCTACTCCATCTTCTCTGTAAACCATTTACATAATAATTTTGGCTAAAATATTATAATCCTTAAAGATATATCTTAAATTTGCCTGATTGATCTGCGACTTTTACCAAAGCACCCCTGTCTCTTACTTGATCATTAAGCTTTACTGCTGGAACATTATGCTTTGATTAGCATACTACTGAAGTCCCAACGCTTTTAATTCCCTCCCGTTTCCTGTTTAAGGGGCCCTCTACCCTTGCCAGCCTAGGGCCCCCAGAGAAGTTGGTTCATCCCTGAGTCAGGTGCCATTCATGGAGGCCAAGGTTCTGTCACTCCCTCACTTGCTCACCCAAATGAAATCCTCAAAACTTCTTCTTGCTGAAACATCATGAAATTTAAATCATTTATACACATTTTCAAACACCTTTAACAAATAAATGCCAAATAACAAACAAAATAAACTTACTTCTTTGACTAAGGACACTATATATTTTCTTCTATACTGCATTTTTAGCAGTTTACCCATAGTGTTTAAAACTGATGATAAGAATGAAGTTCAGGTGACAATGGCTTAAAGGAAGAAAAGAAATCATGTCTCTAATTGGCATTAACTGGAATTTTTTAAGTACTTATTTCTAGCTCCAAAATGACCCTTGAGAAATCAAAAGGAGTTCATGATTATGGTTTTCATGTTTATGTTTCTTGTGTTTTTTAATATCCATAGTGATTTGCTTGTGCTCTCTAATATCCTTAATGACATGCTTAATCAGTCCTTTAGCTGTAACTGCAACTATAATCATAAAGTTGACATTTTAAATAACGATCACCGAAACAATTTACATTAATTATGGCATTTGCACAAAATCTAAGCATTTTATTGCAAGGCTGTATGAGATCAGAATTATAACCTTGTTTAAAAGGTCTAACAGTTACCCTACAAAATCCAGAATTGCCAAGCTTTAGAAACATTGCAACATGCAGCACTACTGTATACTGCATGGTGATACAGTATGCATCACTCAAAATTAAACAATAGATAGTACTGTTACGAAAACTGTAAGTAATAATTATCCGGGTGCATATCTTAGTATGCAGGGTTGTTCACAGATAGCTGAAGTAGAAATGATGTTGATTTACCTGTCATAAGCAATGTCTCATTGGAAATTTCAATAAAATGAAAAAAAGCCTTTATTTTCCCCAGTGTGAAATGCATTCGGTACGGGTTCCTTGGCACTGCTTTTAAAAGGCTAAGCTGAAATGTTGAGGTTATTAGGCTGCCTGTCCTTTCCCTGTTAAAACCGGTCATGAGGTTATTGCCAATATAGTCCCATAAAACGACATACAGTTTGATGCTCGAGTAACAATTTAATTTTTAATAAGCGTGGTAGGCCTCAAAGTTCAAGTTGTTTAAATACAAACAGAAATCACACCTCCACTTCAAAAAGGAGTTAGTAAAGCTAAGATCAAAAGAAGATGATGATAACAGGGAACAGGTCTTCGTGCATAAGGAAACAAAGAGAAAGGTGTCTTGAGGTAATTGACTTATAATTCATTTCAACAATAAATTAAAAACATCATTAATAGTATTTGAAGGGTCCCACAGCCCTGTAATGAGTATGCAGTTGAATGGATGGATATATGTGAAGAGTTCATTAAGTACTGCACAATAAAGAACCGAGTTAAAATGGAAAAAAAAAAAATTATTCTTTTTATTGACCAAAGCAGAGTGACAGTCTTCACTTTTCCTGCCACTTTCATGCCTTGAGCCAATCTTCCAATAGGTCCAAGATCTAGTCCAGATCTTCTGCTCAACCGGTTACCTTTCCCAAATCACTGCCTGCGTATTGAACTCACCTGGAACTTATTTCCTGTTCAATCACATAAACACGTCTCTCATTCAGTATCCCGCTGTGTGGTGCTGCGAGTTTGTCTCCATATTGTGTATTTCCTTTGTTCTGTCATATATTTGTGTTTAATGATCCCTGGTTTCATGGCTTTGTTCTTGGATTGCGATTTGGATTTTGTTCTGTACGCTTATGACTTTTCAGTGATTTACACGTTATTCCTGCGTTTTGGCTTTGTTCAATAAACGGCTATGGATCACCTCTTAAACAAATCTCGGCATGAATCATTATACAAGCCAGCTGTGCCTGGAGACAGATGAGAGCATCCTACCATCCCACAGTTAGGTATGTGAAGATGAATCAGCATCCAGTTGAATGTACGTATGATTTAACTAAACCCTAGTTCAAAGATTAAACAATTTTTTTTCCATTTTCTGCTCTGGATGTCAAACAAGGCTGTTGGGCACACTCTGAATATTGATTACACTATGATAACAAGCGTAAACAGTATTACAATTGAACGGAACATAGACATGTACACTTGTACTCAATGCCAAGTGCTATATGCTCAGTGTTTTAGCCAGCCCAGCCACTACCCACCAATTTTCTTCAGTAATCCTGTTTAATTCTTGTCAATTGTTACACATCCATGGGCTGACAATAGCCATCATACACACCTCGTATGTTAAGCATAATTTAAGCAAATTTGTAAAAAGCTGTTTTTCATCTTATGGGAGAGAGCAGCAGAAGCTGTGACTGAATAAAACTGCATTAATGGTGATTTGCTTGAGTTAGAGATGGTTTGTTTATTTTGTTTATTTGGCAAAAGTCGTTGATTGGGGGGGGGGGGGGGTTAAATTTCACTGAACAAAGTTAGTTGAGGCCCCTTTTTAGCAGAGCCCCCCGGGCTCCACCCTGGGGAAGAATGTGCATTAATGCACTTTTGCTGCTTGCAGGTATAAGATGATAGTCAGTCTTCAATGTCAAGAAGCACAGTCTAAGCTTTGGACATATTCATGAATTCAGTAAACAAAGTACACCAAATGCTCATGTCATTCAGTACAATTACATTTCATACAATTTAATAGACAATGGTGTATAATATTCTACCCCTAGTAAAGACTTCTATGAAAAAAGAGTTCAGAAAAACATTTTCTTGCACAATCCATAGAATTATATTGTACGGAATCAGCCATCACCAATGTCTCGCCTCACTTTTAAGTAACCCGCCAATTTCAGCTTTGATTAATTGACGTCATACTTCTAATATATAAGGTAAACTGTATTTAAGGATTGCGTAGAAGAGGTTAAACCACTCATGCTTCCTCGGGATCAATATTCTCCCCTCTGAAATAGCTTTGCCTAAAAGTGTATGACGAATGGTTTTTCAAAATATAATACCTGCTCAATGAAGTATGCACGCATTTACGTATAAATATATACTATTTACGATTATAAAAATATTTGAAATATTTATTTAGTCATGGTAGTTTTTTATTGTCCTCGCAGCCTCCAAAGACAGGCAGATGAGAGCGGTGTTTGTGGCGGGTACCTGTCAGCAGGCTCCCTCTCTGGTCTTCAGGGGTTAAACGGCGTCGCGGTGCGGAGAGGGACGCCGCTCCGGTCCGTACTCCCGCCCCACATCTCTCTCTCACGTTACGGCGTTTCAACAGATGGCGCAGTGTCCGACAACTTGTCTCTCACCGGCTTAAGGGGCAGCCTGAAGGAAACTTGCTCAAACACCGGCGGATTTTGTCGCCGCTCTGAAGTCGGGACTTGCTGACATTATCCTCCCCCCCCCGCACCGCACTTGCTCGTGTCTAACGCCGTTTCCAGCCAAGGTTTCCGCCGGGTTTCCTCACGACCTCAGACTCAAGCCACTCGAACCCATCACCCGGTCTTCGGAAAACCTGAACTTGGAGCAAACCTGACTCGGCTTTTGTGTTGGATTTTCCCGCTGAAGGTATGTGTTTTCATATATTCGTAATAGTTATGCATTATGCCTAATACATTATTTCTATATTTTTGCTTTATTTTGAATATACAGCTTGGGTCAATATTTGGCAGTGCAACTTTTTTTTTCTTAATTAAGTTTTGCACTTAACATTTCTTTTTTGCGCTTCAGGATTTCTTACGCGACGTTAATCCTTATCTTTATGTTATATCCAATACAACATTAGGCTGTGTATTGGATTTGTAGATGGTCTTTATTAACTTGATTAAACAATATTGCCGAAGTGTCGCAGATTATGGGAAGTGTTCACAGCACTTGGGACGCGTGAGATAACTCGTTTTTTATCTGCATTACATCATTTAAATTTCAACGTAGATATGAAATATTCCACCTAAATACTTCCATTCGTGTAACGCTGCACCATTGTGACTACCGGAGTGAGAAGTGCAGTACTTCACATAAAAGTAAAGTTAACTTAACGAACAACTTAATGTATTGGGTTGCCATATGTTTTTAAAAGAACTTTTCTCCAAGGATATTATATTGGCAGCATTTTCACCTGAGTCAGATGTATAGTACATTTGGCTGAAATTGAGTTTGCTTTTGTACAATGTGATCTTTGTAGCATTAATATTTAAATATGAAAAAGAACTATTTTGCTTGATGCTGTATAAACGGAGTAGGTGCATGAAACCGAAAGGCTATGCTTGTTCATTAATTACTATGGTATGAATGTTAGGAAATACACTTGCAAAATGTTAGCCTAGATCTGAAGTTGCGCCTCTGTTAAGATGCTCTTTATCGTTGTTTATCTTTTCTTGTCATCTTTCCCGCACATTCTTCCCCTCCACTCAGTTCTGCAAAGGACAGCACTTCTTGTAAACCTTAGGATGGCTACAGAATGTAAACCACAACACCACCACAAATTATATCCGCATCTGCAGAAAGAAAGCTAGCCCTCCTACTTGCCTTGGTTGGGGACTTAACGAGGGCCTCTTTTCTCCGACTTTGGTATCGGTCTTACATTTCCACATGACGTGACTTATTGCATGGATTTGTAATAATACACTGTACAATGTCCCCCAATAAGGGTCATTTTTTAATGTAATTTAGCAGGTGGCTGAAGTGGAAAGCATGAGTTTTGCAAAAGTTATATATCATATTTGTTAAAAGCTAACAAACCTTTTAGAATGATACATATGCATGTATGACTGCTGCAAGCTTTTTAGTGGCTAAAATAATATAGAATGAAGCTGTCTGGTTGAGACACTGGCTGCATTTGGCGATGTGAATGGCGAGCATTCATGGTGATGTTGGAAACATGGTGGTCGTGCTGCAGCTATCAGGCAACACGACTGAAATCATTAAGTAGCAAACTGCAAATAGTGAAAAATGAGCGTGAAACCTCTACCAGTGTACGCTTTTGAAATACAATTTAGTTTTTATTAAATATATTACTTAACATTAAATTACTTTTTCAAAATAGGATTTGCTCTGCCTTTAATTAGTTCTCGACATAAAATAAATATGTGAAGAAACCCTGAAAATTCTGGTGTCAGAGATTAGCTATACATAGACTCCCATAGGGTGGAGACCGTGAAATGGTTTAATGTGCATCAAAGATGGAGTTCACACTTGACTGAAGAGGTGTTTGTTTTATCCTGATTGTCATTTGCATACATACATAGATTCATACATTCATACAAGACATTAAACATAAGTATGGTATTGCGGGTAAAATATCTGAGCAACTTATCTATTTACACTTGGTAAAATATAGTTTTTTGTACAATTTTAGGTTTTGCTTTGCTCATAAAATGATGAATCCAAAAGACAACTACTTCTTGTGTAGTTTACAGTAACAAAGGAACTCTACTGCTATGAGTACAAAGTTCATATACACACCACTGTCACTCATGAGGTTGAACTAATGTGATTTTGTTGACCATTATATTGTTTCTCTACTTGATTTTTAATGCCAAAGATAAAAGACAAAATTAAATGAACCATCTATTTTTGAATGTATTGGCATTACTTACATTAATTACTTTGGGTCACTGTGTTCCTATGTCTTAAAGCGCCTTAAGCTCAGGAAAAGTCAGCTGCAACTATTTTCTTATGGTGGTTATCAGTTTAGCCCACACAGTTTTTCCATTATGGATCTGGACCTGGGAATTTCTAACCCTGTTACACGCCTACTCAACCTGAGTTCCTGCAGGTCACATTAGTGGACTTTTGTTCCAGAAAATACATCCAAAAAAGTAATTAGCAATTTCACTGAAGAAATACCTTGCTTTGCAAAAATATGTAGAAAGAACACTTGTTTTTTTAAACGTAAAAGCACCACAGTGTCTTACACAAATTATCTATAAAGTGGTTGCAATTTTATTTGCACAATTAGAGCAAAACAATTATCTGCTCTATAAAGTTTAATTGATTCCTTGATGAGAGCTGGCAGAACAAGCTACATACGTTTCAGCCCCCCAGGAGTGAGAGATGAGTGGTCCCGCTGTTGCATATATTAAAAATACATATTTTGAACCAGCATGGTCGATTAAAAGACTGTGTTAGTAGGGTTTTGTTGTGCTAAGTTTGATGTGGCGACTAAATAGCATAACCTAACTTTCTTAATTTTATGACTTCATTAGTAGAATAATTCCTGACATTCCTCCATCCCATCTGGCCCCAGCTGATCTTCATGGGGAATTAACAGTGAATAAAACAAATTTTGTATTCAAAAAGCATCTAAATTTAAACTCAGTTTCTACTGCTATACCCTGTCCTTTTTCCTATGGAAGGAAGATATCTAAAATTACATCCTCTAAAAATTTCATTTTCAGTGTTATAAGTTACTAAAACGAATCATTCATGCTTTAATTCATCAGTGGCACTACACTGAGATATGACACAAATCTCACAAGTTAAGATGGCAGGCTTTATTATATCTACAGCAGAATGACTGATGACGCTGCATATTTCATATGATTTTAAAGGGCAATTTACTGCTCCTTGGAATGTAAAAAAAATAGGATTTGCATGCTGAAAATGCAGATAGGATAGAGGATGGAAGTATTTCTAAGAGCTCTTGTTTTGACTGGTAAGAACTCTTATTTTGATTGGTAAGAACTCTTATTTTGAACGTATAGGTTGATGAAGTGAGGGACAAATTCTCATGAGTAAGTTATGATTTCAAAAGTAAAACTAGTATTTATCTCATTTTTTTTTTCAAATGTTTCCATGCGTATACTTTTTGTGTATATAGTATACAGAAAACCAGACAGAAAATAATAAATAAAATGATAGATAAATAAATAAATAAATAAATGTTGTGACTCGAAGGATGAAGGACTCAAGGGCAATTATGTTATGAACTAACTGAACATAGGCTGGAAATAAACAAATAAACGTGATCACGAGGGAACAAAATGGGGGAGGGGCTGGAATGAGGTAGGACACAGATAAAAAGAAGGTACAATGTCAGTGACTGGACTGGAGAACACAGGACTGGGAAGCATTTATATAAGAGACTGTTGGGAGCTAATGAGAGACAGCTGGGAGTGATTAACATGAAGGTAGGAGTGACAGGTAAGACAAGCAAGTAACAGGCGTGACTAGGATCACGCTAGGGAGGAGACAGGAGGGTCAGGTGGACATGGCAGACAGAACATGACAGAACACTATAATGAGAGCCAATAGTTAAATGTAACATGTTGCTGTTTTACACAAATCATTTTATAAAATACTAAACGCTTAACATTTTCTTAGTATTTCCACACATTAACTTTTCTTTAGTTTTGGCAAGGTCACCTTGAACAACACAAACCTTTAGCAGCCTTAGTCCTCTGATATTAGCAGTTCCCTGCTTTGTTTTAATATATTTATATAGGGGACTGTGTTTCCAGTCTATACAGTAATTTGGATAGTATTAAAGTTGCAAAAAGCAAGTTACATTTTTATTAGACTATGATCTGATTTATCACTGGAACCTGGATGCCAGAGAAAAACCATTCCATTGCAGCTTATTAAAATGATTATTTTATTTATGGTATATGTAGTTACTGTAATTCTATTTATAAACTTGCTTTAGTGTCCCTGGCCATTTCAGAATTTTTTTCTAATTTAGTCACATTGAGACTAAATAGTTCACGTAATTAAGATACGCGTAGTAACTCTATTGATGCTTTCAATGAATTCAGGCCAGTTCTGGAATTAGTTAGCTATTTAAATAATAATAAAAAAACAGTACTGAGAAGGGCTTGTAAGATGTACATCTAAGCAGCGCTTTAATTATTTTATGTGGCTTAGTATAAGCTGCATTGGGTCATTGCTTGTTCACTGGCTTACATAAAGAGTGCTAAAGAATGCTAGGAAAAACATACGCACTCAAAGCAAACATTCGGCGGACAATTTTTTTAAAATGGCCAACATTCCTTCCCTTTTCTGTGGCCTGCCATTTTGTCGGGTTTAGGGCAGACAGCTAACATATATTATATTAAAAAAAAAGGACATGTAGTAATGTTACAGTGGCTTGTTCTCTAAATTGAGTGCAAATTGACTTGCATTGACATGGGTGGATTGCGAGTACGTCTTATTTAAAACAATAATGAATGATAGCATTCCCACCGCTGGAACAATGGCTGAAGTGGTAGTGTTTCTTCTTCCTGCTTCAAACAAAGCCAGCGCGTGGTTCATAAAAGTAAAACTTAATCAGAAATTGGTTTAAGGCAAATGGGCAGAGTGTTGCCCTCTTGTTATATTCATCTTAATGTAATTTTAAGGGAATAGAAGTGAGTTTTTGTAATAGTTTTTGGTTTTTGTGTATTTTGTCCATAACACACCTGAAAATGTATTTGGCTTCAAGTGAAGTAACCAAGTAATTCATGGATTCACAGAACAAGTTAAAACATGTCATCTGCAGAGTACCTCCAACATAACAAGACAAATGTGCAAAATATGGAAATTAATAGCTGACAGGAATAGTTTGTAGCAACCAGTAAAGTATGGGAGCACTTTTTGGCAGAAACACCAAACACAATGTAATAATTTCAGCAAAAATCTTGGGAAAAAAAGTGCGAAGATGTGTCATGAAAGCAAAATGCATGCTTTTAAGCCCAAAATAGATATTCTAACAGCTGAAATTCATTTTTGGAAGGATGGAAATTTGAAGGCTAAAATGTCAATTTATATATTCTATATAAAATATATAGTATTTTACTTTAGTGTGGAAAAATTGCTATTTTTGGGTGTCTGTTAATGGTGTGGGATATTAACATGAATGCTGTTCTATCCAAGGTAAATGATTTTTTAATTGGAAAGTAATTCCATTTGGAAATTTGTACAACTCTGGAAGCAGCCATTTCTACTTTGGTATCAGCTTACATACACCCATCTGTGATTATAACTGTGTTAGTTCAAAAACCTAAGTGCTTATCTGAGTTCCGTTTATCGTTGTGTAATGCACAGCAAACGCCTAATGCCCAGTTCATTTTCCCTTTTGTATAATTTTTCAGTTATATGACAATAAATCAAGGAATATTGTATTTTGGGGCTCGTTAAATAGGTATTATGCCTTATAATCAGAGTACAGTCACATAATTGCATGACGAATGTGTGCAACCAGCTACATGTAAATGATGTAAGATATACTTAGCGGTGATGTATCATGATAAATCCAGCTGATATTTGATTGTACATAACCTATTAAACCTAGAGATATATTGTAAGGGAGGGGTAGTGCTGTATACTGTGTGAAAGGGAACCATTTAGACAGATTTTATAACGACATGGTGTGGGTTTACAGATCAGAGCAGGAGAGCCGTGTAAGATAATAGCCAACCTGTTTCATTGTTTTATCAAGCTATTGTTCTATGTCTTTAACTGTGCAATACCTGCCAAAAATGAGTATTCGTGTGCATTTGTAGTACTTTATTCTTCTTCTTCTAATAATAATAATTAGTAGTAGTAGTAGTAGTATAAGTATTATTATTTTTTTTATTATTAACAGCGACAATAATAATAAGCTAACAGTGAAGTAAGATAATTCATTTAGCTTTTTTAATTGCATGATATACATTCATTATTGAAACCTCTACTGTACCTAGTCTTATCAAACCTTAGATGAAAGTCCAGTGTTATGTATTCAGATTCTGTTTCTCCTCCCGCAAATGCACAGAACATGAAAACCCCTGAGCTATAAATGATTATTCTCCTCAATATTTAATGCTATATTATTTCAGCGCTACTTTATTTTATCACCAGCCTGCTGTTAAAAGTGAAACACGCCATTAAAATAGCAGCTAGTATGAGCATCTTTAATGCTGTGCTATTTCACTTATGAAAAATTCTTAAATGATTATCGTGGGATAATCGCCACAGTCATTTATATCATTGTGATGTACCTGTGAACGTTGCCACCCCGGTATATTAATCTGTTTTTAATGCCTTATTCCACGAATGTAACTTTGAACTTTATTAATTTTAAGTTCTCCTATGATAAAACCACAGACCTATTTTTCATTAACCCACACTGGTCTCTTTGTTTTCTGTTTTCTTTCTGTTATTCTGTGACTCTTAAGCACATAATTAATATACAGACCTGTCAACTAATAAATTAAGATGTTACCTGGTTAAATTATGACACATAACATTTATTCCATTTTTCAATGTCATGCCGCCTTGAATTTAGTCCACTACGCTTCCTGCAAAATCAAACTTATCCCCTACCTATATGAACATTTCATCTCTCTTCCTCAAAAACCCTAGTTCTGAGTATGCGTTTGCCCAATGCAGCTTTGTGCAAAAAAGGCATAGCGATTAAACACCACTCAAACCACACATTTGCATGGTGCCCTGAGGTCTGAGGAGCCCCTGTTGCCCACAAACAGTCACTAAACTATATTTTAAATAAGCACATTCTTTATTTAGAAGATGCAGAAGCAGTATTTTCAGCCATCTAGATAGCCGTGATATTCCCACTGTACTTGCTACTGATTTATTTCTTTATTGAAGTTTCAGAGTGGGGGGCAGGGGGCCCCCCAGGTGACTGAGTGGTGCATCTGAAACAAAAATGCCCCTGTGCATTCTGGGAAAATTATGATGCAAGTTTAGGGCTGGATGATAAAGCAATAGCAATAATTATCATGATATGATTTCCCTCGATGTCAATGTGACAAGTACTCGATAAAAGTCCGATATGATTCAAGATCCAGTTTTATGATGTCACTTCCTCAGTGACTGCTTGTCTGGACGGGCAATGGAACACAAGTGCAGACACAGCTGTGAAAACTCAAATGGGGGACTTATTGAACAAATAACAGAAGGCAATAGGGCAGGCGGATGAAAGAAGACGCAGTAAAAACAACAGGGCAACTCAGCAGGAGAGCAATTAAGTCCATGGGAATCCAACAAAAGTCCATCAGAAATCCACACGGTAATAATCCCACAAGTAATTCAGAAAAGCTAGGAAGAAGAGACGGCGTTCTGTCAGCACTGACTAAAATGGACAACATATATGCACAAGTAACGCACAGCAAGGTTTATGGAGTTAGCAGAGCACACTGCTGTCATGGGAGGGAAAAGCGGTGCCGCAGAGGAAACTTCGGTGTCGGGGGGTAAAGTGCAGCAGCCACAGCGTATTTTTAAAACGGAGACATTGTGGATAAGCCAGGTAAAAAGATGCCGGCGGTGTGGCAGTATTTTGGAAAACTTAAGAAGTCTACCACATCGGACAGACTGGTGCTGCGTATTGAAATCTGTGCCAAAAACATGTGCCAAGTGTGACAAAATATTACAAATTGATTTCAGCACTGGAAGCGCTGCCATCCAGTAGAACATGCGGAATGCGAGTGCTTAGAGTCACAGATATCTGCAGTCAGTGTTTCAGGTTTCAGTCGCGTCCCTTATTGTTTCGAAATGGGACATAGCATTTTATTTATCTATAGGAGGCAGGAGGTATCTCTACCAGCAATGTCCATCTGTAAATGAGAAACAGAACAGTCAGTGAAAAACAGCAAGAAATGTTACTGTTGACTTATTGCAAGTGTTACCCCCGTATGACAAAAAATATATATATGTGTGTTACTGTTTACTTCAAATTAGATTTCAGTTTGCTGTCCATTTGATTTGTCATTATTTTAATTGTCCTGTTTAAGGTGAATCCAATGGGACTCTTGAGCATGAATGAAGCCTCAAAGCCAATTATATCATGATAATCACCCAAGGTCGTACTTGCAACACACAGCCGTGGAAAAAAACAAGAGACCACTGTATTTTTTTAATCGTGATTCTTGTAGCAGAAGTCTATGCACAGCAACAGGTTGCTGTCAGGTTCAATTTTTTTAAGACGGCAGTACAGAAGAATAAGGTGAAGCGGGAAACCAGAAACCAGCCAGGTAAAGGGCGAAAGTGACTTTCTAATGGCAGAGATGGCCGTTAACTTATCCGACAGTTTCTCATGAATCGAAGGATGCCATCAAGTGACCTTCAAAAGGAACGGGAAGCATTAAGTGCAGGTGTGAAGTGCACAGCTAGGACAGTGTGTATCAGGATCCTAGAAGCAGGACTGAAGTCCCATAAAGCAAGGAAGGAGCCCTTCGTTACATGAAACAGAGAAGAACGAGGTTGCTGTTTGCAGCGTGTGTGTGTGTGTGTGTGTGTGTGTGTATGAAAGAACAAGGCTCTTACAACTGCCTGCTCTTACAACTCTGACGAAAGGAATCTGCTACCAAGGCAAAAGAATTTGACATTAGGATCATTAGATATGCACATTAGATATTTAAAGAGTATCAGCGCTTTTTCCGAAGGTCAATTCAAGTCTACGTAATCCAATGCATATTACATACTGTAGCATTTACAGTACAGTAAAGCACCATCACTATATAGTGGTTATGAAAAGCACATACCGGACAAGAAATGCACAATATACAGTATACATAATGAATCAAAGGAATTCTCTTAAATTTCATGAAAAATAAGTCCAAAAAATAAAAAGGCAAATGCCGGGTATGGCAGATGAGAGAAGTAAAATATCAAAAATCAGCACTGCATTGTGAAAATGTCAAACGTCAACCACTTGATTCTGCCTTTATTCTTTCACTCAGCCTGGGTTTTTGTGTTTCTTGTGAAAAGGGAAAAAGATAAAAATCTTTTAATGATTTTGTTCAACTGGTCGAGCTGCAGCCCTGGTGAAGTAACAGGCATGAGCAGCTGAACATCTTTAGCTGGGTTCCTTGCGCTCCTGACCAGCAAAATTAGTTACACAAATAGAAGTATTGGCATTCGCTTTGTCTGATGTGACCATTGTATTAAAAAAATCCATAATGTTAGAAAAAAAAGTCATTTAAAATCTTGAAATGTGGAATATTTTTTATCGCAGTTTTGTTTTCTATTATTAACAGCAACAACAACAACAATATGGTTGTGATATACTCATCAGTAAGAGAGAGATTGGTGAATGACAGTACAGCTAAGGTGTCACTTCTGTCCTGAAGCTTTACCTCCCACCCTTTATCTTGAGCCTGCAGCTGTAGATAATTTCTTTAGTTCTGAGTTAGGATTTAGGCTGTGGATAATGCTTGGAGACAGGTCCAACACTGGTATTGTCACTGAACATCTAACGGGGCCAAAGCCTCAAGCCAGGGAGTGGAAATTAGTGTTACACTGCAAGTAGCTAGTGTAGGGCTGGGCTGTGGGTTTCAGGCAGAAAATCCACATAGTTTTCAGGGGATTTTTGTCCGGGAAATGTGCAATCTCTGTGCCCTTTCATGGGTATTATAGTGAATGACGACATCAGCTTGCTGTTCTGCCCCACACTGATGACCAGGTCAAAGTCGCAGTTCCGTCAGATAGCGGGGACCCCTTGATGGCAGAAACACAACAGCAGGCGAAGGCAAATTTTCATGGCGCTACAGTTAAATTGGAATTAACTAATACAAATCAATTAAGTCCCAGATGGGGGCCTTTTCCAGAGTTCAGACATGCTATTCGGTCATGAAAATCTCTGAATATCGACGTCCTTGGCACCATGACGACGGTGCTCCAAGGATGGGCATCTGCCACACCACCTATTGAACAGTCGCCAGTCGGGCCGTTGGCACACAATTTAGCTGTTTGCAAACCTGTGCACCTGGTGGCTAGCAAGTCAACAGGTTTATCTTGCTTAGGTAAATGGAGAAACATCACAGTAATCTTCCACAGCTTGCTGAGTCATGCACAAACAAGGACTCATAAGCCCTGTTTATACTTGGTTTTAAAATAGGTCTTGGGCGGTGGGATCACAAGTGGACGGCTGAGACACATCGCTCTTTACGCCTGCGTCTGTCATACGTCTAGTTTGCACCTCTGTCTGTCATGTCCTGTTGACCATTTATGTTCACATTTCGTTACTTCATTTCTGCTAGAATGTCAAATGGCCCTGTGCGCGGTTATTGTAACAGAATTAGCATTAGCATCAGCGTTTACGCTATAAAAGATACATCCCGGTAGTTTGAATGTGTCTTGGTGGTAATTAATGCTTGTATTTAGCGATTGCCCAAGATGCATTTTATTATCGAGTGTGAACAGAGCCATAATCAACCCTTTCACTTTCATACATATTAAAGTTATGTGTTGGTACATGGTCTGTGGGTGTACATCCAGATATGCAGCCATTGAGTATTCCAGTTTCATCCACAGTGACAGATCTCTAAATGTTACATGGTTCCATTATGCATACTTACACAACAGAATCCTTAAATATCATAAATTGATTATTTTTTTCAGACTTCTGTGAAGTTTTCTGATCTGAAATAGAACACCCAGTGCAGGATTTCCCGACTCTGAAATCCATGCAGAACACAACCATGCTGTATTGTCTTTTGAGAAGGTAGCAGCTTTTTAGTTTTCATCTTTCATGGCGTATAACTATCCAGCCGCTAATGCTGGCATCCTCCATCACGATGGAGACTCAGCAGGAGAGACCATGGAGATTCTTCAATTAAAACTATTTCAAACATTAAAAACCGCAGTTAGCTTCAGATAAGTGCCAGCATCGTCTACCAAAACTGGAAAATTTTTAGTATTTTAATATGATAGTATTGTGAATGTTAGTATTTTAATAGACTAATGTTGCTTTTACTAAGTTGAACTAAACTGCAAATGGCAACTTAAACCAGACCCATTTTCAGTATTTTAAGACGTTTCTGACGTCTTTAATTTCCATACAGACTAATTTGATTTTATAGATTAAGACATGCTTGAAATATGTCACTATCCTGTGCCAAGGCATGTCAATTTCAAAATAAAATGTCAATTACCGGTAAAGTCAATAAAAGTCAAATCATCTCTTCTTTCATTGCGTGTCATCTAAAATACCCATAGTCTGATGTCAGGTACTTCAAAAGTAACCTGCAGTAAATGCAATATTGGGCTGTCTAGAGGAAATCTAGAGGTCATCCAGGCTCAGTGTCTGATAAATATGCACAAACTGCACATCCTGCCAACATCCATTTGTGTGCTCAGTGGTGCGAGGATCACAGGCAGCGGTCTTCTCAGCGGTGGACGAGCATGGCTATAATCCAAGGGAATTAAGTGCCTTGTTCCAGCAGCGTAAAGATTCTGGTGGGTTCATGATGGCGCGGGGCACGATTCCCTGGCATGGCTTGGATCCACTCATTCCATTAAAGGCTAGAGTTAATGCAACACAATAAGTTACCACCCTGAGCTATCATCTGTGGCCAGTAATGCTGTGGTTTATAGAGCATGAGGTCATGTTCCATGATTGTGGAGCTCCAGAAAATGCTTGTATCAATTCTGGACCAGAGAGATACCTGCTATGGTAGTTTCCGCCCCCATCAAACCAGGTTGCGTTGAACTTATTGACTCAGATAAAACTTCCAATGACATACACTTGATTTGATTATTCATTTTTAAGCCTAAATAAAACTATGCATAAATAAGTGCTTATTTTATGCACTTATGATGCAGCCATTCGGTGAAAAAGAAAAAGAATACAAGTCATAATATAAAGGAGTTGTATAAGACGTTTTCAAAAATTGAGGCGCTTTCCCATCTGGAAACTTAGACAAGAAAGAAATGACTTTTACATAATAATTTCCATGTCAGTAGGCTAATGAAAGCTGCAAACTCAGCTGCGGAAGATGCTTGTCTTGCCAAGAAATGTGTCCCTATTTATCAATCTACTAAATAACACTTCCAAAAAACTGGTTTTAGGTTTTGCATTTTAAAAACAATGCATACCCCTTTAATAAATAGTTATATAGATATTGCAGTATCATTTCAGTCTCTGTTTTATGTTTTATATTCTTCTATGAGAAAAGCTGTAACCTGAAAAAAGTTAATATTTGTCTAATGTACACAAAATGCAATTCGATAAATCAAAGTGTAAAAATATACAGCATTCTGCAAGGCAGACACAGAGAAAACAACTTCTAATTGTACACCAAAATCCTTAGTCAGGAACTCAAAAGGAAGATTGAATATCAGTAGATACAGCATGAAGGAAAAAGCAACAAAATCGTTAGTCAAGAACACAAAAGGAAAACAACAAAGCCAGTAGATCAGGCATGGGTTGTAAATGAGAATGGATTACCTGGCAACATCTCTCAAAGCTGTGAACTGCAAACAAGATTCTGATAACCAGTAATGAGTTCATGGATCTCAGGTGTCCTAAATTTCAGGTGAGGTCGAGTGTAGCTAGACTGCTCATGAGAAAATGGAGACTTGACTGGTTGCAGGTGTTACTGTATTGCCCTCCTTCTGTGCGGTCTGACTCATCAGATGGCTGATCATTGATGCTTAAAGCATTGATGCCGTCCGTGATGGATGGCCACCAGAATTTCCAGGTCAGTGGATGATGTGGAGGAAGAGTGGCTGCCTTTGTCTTACTGAAGACGTCTTGGAACTGCTGGTGTTGTGTAAGGTCGGTCTGGATATTATTGGGGTTCTCAATGGAGGTGGCTTAACTGCAAAGGATGAAACACCAGCCAGTGGTTCACTTTGTTTCTAGGTGATCATGGGATCATGGAGACAGGCTGCCTTAGAACTACGGAACCCTTAGAGGAAGAGATGAGTCAGTGTTTCCTAAGGATGAATTACTCCAACTTGCATGTACAGGCGGTCATCTTCTGGCTAACTCATCCTGTTCTTGGTGGTTGTCCATCCAGTGCATTGGCGTACAGGGGTGGTGACATTTCTTGGACCGAGATGTGTAATATTCTTGCCAACTTTATATCGATAAAATTACCTGTGGCCACAGAGTCAACTAATGACACAGACATGGATGGGGGCAATTGTGACAATTAATAACATAACATATATAATGTTTTTTGTTTTTCGTGTTCACCCAAAGCACCATCATGTTTAATAAATGCCCAATTGTGTCATATCATATCATATTCATATTTGATTTATAATTTTTCGACAGGTTAATTGGAACGTAACCCCATTGTAAGTTGACCAGCATTTGTGTATAACAGTTTCATTATTGCTATTTTAAAATTCGTTTTTGTTTTTTTTTTAGTTTTAATTACAATTCAAGAAATGTAGTGTGGTAGTTAAATGGGTAGCATTTGCACCACATGCCTCCAGGGTTGAGAGTTGCAATCCCAGCCCTGAGTCCGTGTGTATAGAGTTGGCGTGTCCTCATCTTGTTTTCTGGGTTTTCTCCGGGAGCTGTGGATTCCTCCTGTAGTCTAATGACATGGCGAATTAACTTCTCTCAATCGCCCACACTCTGTAAATGTGCATGTGCCCTTCCTTTGACTGAAATCACGTCCAAGGTGCAGCCTGCTGTATATAGATGGACAGTAATCCACACTAACCGTAGCATATTGATTGAAAATGGACGATGCACATCTATCAAACAAGGATAGATAGCAATATTCAGTATTTAATGTTTTTTTGTAATTAGGGGATGTACTCCTGTAATAGTTTTGCTAATAAGCTTCAGTGGGAACAAATAAATGTGGCTTCCCATCACGGCAGATCCCTTAAGTGAAACATTTCCTCTCCAGATATTATGAAGATACTGTATTCGTCTGTCACCTGATTAATACTGAGGCAAAGTAAGTGTAACTCCTGCATCTCTGCGTATATAAGGCTGTCATCTTTGCACTTTGCAGCAGAAGAGCGGTTCACAAAATGATTCACAAGTAGGATGCAGGGATTTTTGTGTATCTGCTGTCATGTTTTATACTTTCATGCTTCCCTGAACAAAGGCTCCCATGGTTCAGTTGGCAAGTAGAGAAGACTGGCAGAAACTTGTGGAGTTTCTCGTTTATGTCTGACACTATTCCTTTAAACATAATAATCGGGTTTCGTTTGTTACCTGATTGCAGTACTTTCAGTTCTGGTTTTTCTTTTCATTTACAGGAGATAATAGAAGAGTATGAACTGTTAAGAACAATCCATTCCTGAAACTTCGTGACAAGGTATGGTAAGTGACTTGAAGATCATACAAAAAAATGGACGAGTTACCTTAAGGACACTAGGATGATATCTCCTGTTTGAAAAACCTTTAGAATTGACACAGAAATTGGTTTTACAGTATATTACCTGTTTATTCTCCTCTAACCATGTTTACTAAGTTATACAGAGAAATATATAGAGAAATGATACAGCTCTGGGGAAACTTTAGAGACCATTCTATATTTTTTAAGAATCTGCATTCGTAAAGCCTGGTTTAATCCTGATTCTGCTCGCAGAAGGTTGCACTGTGCGGCAGGCTGCTTCCAGGCTCAGAGTTTACACAACAGCAGTACGCAAGAAGAAGGTGAAGCAGGAGACACTGGCAATGACCAAAAACCAGCCAGGTGAAGGGCAGAAGTGACTTTCTAATGCCAGAGATGACTGTCAGCTTATGCGGCAGTGACTCATAAATCAGAGGATGACCTCAAATGACCTTCAAAAAGAATGGGAAATATTAAGCGGTTTGAAATGCACTGCTAGGACAGTTCAAAACAGGCTCATAGAAGCAGGACTGATGACCCATAAAGCAAGGAAGAAGCCCGTCATTAGTGATAAGCTGGGAAGAGCCAGGCTGGAGTTTGAAATAAAAAATGGATATCTGCATGTATAAATCGACAAATGAGTGAAACTGAAAAATTTGCTGTGGTCTCTTAATTTTTGCCAGAGCTGTATGTGTTTAGTATGTGAACAGAGTTACTCAAGTATGCCGTTGGAAATGAGTTGTTGCAGCTATTGTAATGTAGTTTTTGATGATAGTAAAAACTTCAGTTAGATGGGACTTTTGAACACAGAAATCTATTTTGAATGCCAATCTACAATTTACCCAGGTACGTTTTCTTCCAGTACTTCATGCGCTGATTACTAGTCAGGCAGGAATAGGTGACAGAACATAACAGCAAGTTCACAGCCAGAGTGTGTGTTAGTCATGAGAAAATATATGATGTAAAAGGATTATGCTGAGTAATTACTGCAGAGGAGAGATTTGATGTTAAATAAGACATTTCAGGAGCAGTGTTACTTGTCCTTATGAAGACTTTCATAAAAAAACACGATGCAAACACACCTCGTCTCCCCTGTTTAAGGCAGCCAAGGTCTCGTGTTTTCATCACCATGTCTTTCAGGGGATCAGTGTTGGGCAGTAATTAATCCGGCCCCGTCAGCTCCCTGACAAAGCGTGCCCAGGAAGCTCTTACCTGTTCAAACCGGCGTCTTGTGCTTGTGTCTCATTTTCTAAGTATAAATGTTAGCTTCCGCTAATGAACGAAATTAATAAATAAATAAAATGGAAAGTGTTGAAAATTTATATAAGAAACCATTAGAGACGAACGTCATTCAATGAGTGACTAGCTACGCACCACAATTGCTGAATCGCAAAGTCAAACCTGAATTAAGTTATTTTGGTAACTCTTCACTTACAGTAAGGGCATGTTTTTAGTCATGTATAAACACATTCTTAATGCATTATAATGCATTCATAAAGAATTATAAACATGACTATATTTATTTTTAAAAAGGCATAACACATTACAGCCATGTTTATTATGTATTATGAATGCTTTGTGAAGCTCTCATGTATAATGCCCTATAGATGCCTACATAATGCAGTACAAACCATCCTTAATGCTCATACCATCCCATGTATTGCATTATAGCGGAATCTATAGTACATTATAAATGAGCTTCATAAAGCGTTCAAAATGCATAATACACATGGCTGTAATGTGCTATACCTTTTGATAAATATTTATAACTATGTTTATAATGCTTTATGGATGCATTATTATGTGTTATGAATGGGTTTATAAATTACTAAGAATGTGGCCTTAAGTAAAGTGTTACCATTATTTCTCTACTCAAGTACAGTAATTTACTGTTACTCCCCAAACAAATCAATTAAACAGTTCGCAGTGTATCGCATTGTAAAGCGGTTGCAGAAGTTGTGCAGGATTGCTATTCTATGTCATTTCGTTAAAATGAATCCAATTAAAAATTCACAGCCAAGTAATTAAAACACCTTCCAGATAATAAATGTGATCTTTCGCAAGCACCTTGAGAAAGGACAAGGCCTGCTCTTCAATGGCTGTACATCTCTCACAACTGAGAGTTATTAAATGTCAGTTTTTATTAAATTGTCGTTAATAATAATACCTTTACCACTCTTTTTGACTGATTTAACAACAATTGAACAGGAAAAGGGCAAATGTTTCAGGAGCTTTTCTGCCATTGAGTATTATATCAAGCTGTGGGGTTACAGTATGTAAAATTAACCATTACCTTCTTCACCAATCAAAATGGAGTGTTTATCAACACCCCTGTGACAATAGGCTTCTCATTTAATTTTGCAGTACTGAGGTCACAGACGTGACGTTATATGAATAGGTGTCACATGTGTATTGGGTTGTGAGCCCTCGGAGCGTTTTGCATTCCCTCAAAGGGGACCTGTCCACATCGTCGCTGTGGCCTTAGTTACTGTGTCTTCTTTTTAGCAAACTGTTGAACACCTGATCTGCTGGAATATTAATCATGACCTCTGCAAATGCAATCATTTAGGACAATCAGCGGACCTACAGTACCGTAGATACAGTTATAAATAAAGAAATCCACTTGTTCACCTGGAAAGACCTTTCACTTTGCTAGTATTAGGATGTACTTTTGTTACGTTTTTGTTGAATGATATTTTCTTACATTCAGGAACACGTCTAAAGACGGCATAGATTCTACGTAGGAGTATAACCAGCCTTAACACGTTGTCGTTGATTTGGAGTTGTTTTGACAGTGTGAAATGTGGAATTTGAATAGTCAAACAGTTGTATGTTTAACACAAAATCTGTTTATTCTCATTGTTCTAACCTTCTACTTTTTAAATGTGCTATAATGAGACACCACCTGACGATTTATTTTCACGCAGTGCTTTCGGTTTGTTGCACGTACATTAAGCCTAGTTTTATTGACCAATTACATCAAATCACTTGACATATATTGCAAGTGTACCAGTTCCTTTGTGCACAACAAAATGGTTTCTATGGAAACCAAATACTCTTTAATAGTCACCTATTGACTGGCTGTGGTCGACTGAGTGGCTTGAAACACTTAAAGGGTAAATTCGCTCCAGCGCTCTGTAATATCTAAAACTTTGCTGTCTTTTAACGTGGTATAAGAGATGCTGAATACAAGACACTCAAGTATAAAAAGTATGCGAATCAGGAGTCACACATTAGCAAAACAATGCACGATGCATATTTAGACTGATTGTGAAAGCTGTTGAGGTCCATGCTAATTTAGACAGAAGTCATTAAGAAATGCATAGACTGGTGATGCGTCTGCGATTTCCACTATATAACTGTTTACCAGATGAGTTAATTAATGTAATTCCTTAATATAAATCACTTTGAAGGTAATTGACTAAAATGAAAATAAGGTAAATTTTTTCTTTATTATTGGTTTCACCTTTCCTGCTTTATTTTGTTCTCATTGGAATAATCACCATAAAGCATTTCATGACAAACTTGCTTGTTAAAATGTAGCACACTAATTGAGTTGGATCAATCATAATTCAGATCAGTAATACAAGCGGATTAAACTGTTTAATACAAAAGGAATGGTGTACAATGGTTTGTAGTGGTGTAACTGGAATAATGCTGTGAATATTTCCTTACATGAGCAGATCAGTTATGGGTCATAGCCTCTACATAGAGACAGTATGCCTGTATTTCCTAAAGGCCTAAAGGCTAATCAAAATCTGATCATTCTTTATCTGTATCTCCTCAAAATTTTGTATCTTTTTACGTCGTATATACCCAAACAAGTACTGCAATCACAAACAAAACATTGAATATGTCAACTCAATAAATTTATTATAAAAGGAATGTAACAAAATAGAGTGCGAGCATAATGCAACATAGTGATTGGTGACGGGGGACACATGCAGGCGGCTGAGGACTGCAGCATACTGATAACGTCACGCAATCTTTATTGCGCTTACGTCATATTTTATTACTCGTCAAATTGGCTGTCAAATAGGAGCAAACATGCTTATTAAATTCACAAATGTGCCGCAGTGACAATACACTGAGTGTTTGGGGAAAAGACCTCGGCTTGGTCGTCAGCCCGTTCTGACCCTTTGCGCGTGAACAGCCTGTGTAGAGAGTGCTGTGTGAACCAGTCAGGTGCCAGTACTCCCACTGTGATAAGATCATTTCACCATCAGCCCTTTCTGCTGTGAATATGGACCCCTCCTGCAGTATACAAAGAATATAATGCTATGTGATCCCCCTGGTTTAAGCAGCTCACGACTATTTAATATTTACGTGCTGTTCAAACATGTCGTGATTAAGCAGATATACACTAAAATTGCGTCTCATCACAAAATTACTCACGTCTTAATAAATACGTGCAGCAAATAATTATTCTCGTGTAGTTAAAGAGGCTTCCCTTGTCAGTTATGATTAATGTAATGTTATAGGTTATATATGTAAGCAATTTTATCGGGGAAAGGTCAAGAAAATGAATTTTAAAGGAACATATTTCAGAGTAAATACGTCAAGAGTTAGATATGATTGGCATAGGCAGGCGGATATAATTTTACTTTGTTTTTAAAAATGGGCATATTTTATTCTCGTAAATGAAAATTAGACAATTCCAAATCATCCACAAGACTGACTGACGTGATTCCACAGTAGTATGTGCCAACTTTGTGAATTTATGTATGTATATATAAATGTACCGTATGCCCCAGTAGTCACGCCTGGAATTGGTCAATGCGTGCAAATAGGCTAATTAACATCCTAATTAACGTTCATGTAGCCAAGGCTGATGGAGATTACTGCTGAATGCTGAAAGACACCTTATTTACCTATATGTTCATGGAAATGGTAGGTTTAGCTATCTTCTCGTCTCCTTGCTATAAGATGCGTTAAATAGGCTGTGGGCTCCACACATGTATAAACATTAATGTAACATGTGACTTTGTACTATATGGAATGGCTGCGCTCAGTTCAATTTGCTGCATCAAGCGTCCCAGTATGTGCAAGCAAGGATTTATTTGCTCTCTAAACCAGTAACTGGATATAATTATATTCTAACTGTCCCCAGGCAGCAATGAAAATCTCGGTCATCTTTTATAGTTTCTCATTACAAGCTTCGTTTTTTTGAACCAAGATTATTTTAAACCAAATTCCTCAAACTTCCAAAGGTGCACCGAAAGTCTCCGAATGGCAGCGTTCAGTGCTTTAGAAATTTAAATGACTTCTTGCAGCCATTAACCAAGGCACATTACCAAATATGAAATTGTAAAAGCGACTGGTGATAAATGCAACCGGAGCCCCCTCTGAGCGAGCTGAAGTGCAGCCTGTCTCACCTGTCATCCTTGAGACTTGATGCTTGCCTACGTGATCTGGCTGCCGTGGCAACCCCTTGCCTGGTTACCGATGATTCCGGGCCTGATTGGGTGACTTTACATTGGTGTGATCCAAAAAAAAAAAAAATCATTCCGTTCCAAATATCAGAAGTGGGCTAAATACTTGTTGATTTATAAATGACTGTATTTGTGTTTATCAGTTTGTCACCAAAGCTGGTCAGTTATGGACACTTTCTGGATTATAGTACTGCATCCATTTTCTCTTTATGTCATACACTTGCTCACTGGTTTGGAACAGCCTGCTCCAGTGAACAGTGGATGTCTGCGACTGAATGCTTACATGGTTAAGAAAGCCCTTAACTATTCACTTGGCAGATACACCCAATCTTAGTGTTTTTCAACATGGTTGTTGAAACAATGGTTGTTTTATTCCCCCTACTCCTCCTGGGGTGTGCTGCCTGGAGACTTCAATCTATTAAGATATCCAGCCACTACCGATGACGTCCGTGCGTCCAGCTCGCCGTTCTGCCTGTATCATCTTCCATGTATGACCCGCTGCCTTACTTCTGGTTGTCTGGAGGGAGCGTCGGCACCGGCTTGTCATCACCTCCCTGCTCCTCGGTCGTCTCTCAAATCTTCTGACTTAGACAGTATGACTCGCCATCTCTCCGATTTGACCCTTCCTGCCGGCCCCTGGAGGTTGGGCTCCCCCTTTGAGTCTGGGCCCTCCCAAGGTTTCTTCCTTCTCAACAGTTTTTCCTTGCCACTGTCGCCTATGGCTTTACTCACTGGGGGCTTTGGGTGGGGATGCCGTAAAGCGCTTTCAGACGCTTGTTTGTTGTTTGTTTGTTCCAGTATCTCAGGAACGGCCACCTTCCCGGGATTCTCACATACTACAATTTCTTATTTAGCAGATGCTTTTGTCCGATGCGGTGTGCAGGTGAGGATCATGTGGTGGAGGGTGAGCTAGCGTCCCTTGAGGCACTGGCGATAAGGGCCTTGCTGAACGGCCCAGTAGCGACACCAGTGCGCCACTGGAGCTGTAATATTGAAACACCGACTCTCCAATCGCAAGCACCACACCACCCGCGTTCTTCGGCGTCCAGAGGTTTCAGAGAATGGTGTGATGAACCAAACACATCTAGACAATGGCATTTCCGAGGCTGAAAACATCTTGTTAATGAGAGCGGTCAGAGTACAATGGCTATATTCATTAAAGCGAGCAGGAAGGTCACAAGTGCAAAATTAACAGCTCAATGCAACAGAATGACTTCTGTGAATGCAAGGCTTTTCCAGACCCTCACAGCTGTAATAAAGTGACCAGTGCATTTTTACGTTTATATTACAATTACATATAAAGTAGGACATGCTCCATTTATACACACGGTAATGCAAATAACAATTTCTAGATAAATATGTGTTATTAATACTGATGGTTTTAAAAACCTCTCTAAGTGATATGGTAATGGATAATAATTCCTATTGTATTATTTAGAAACGACTGAATGAATTTGTTGCGGTATGTTTATTATACCAAAGCCCAACAGGGAAGTTCTTCAGTGACCAAATCTCAACAGTACTGAAAAATAACAATTTTCAAATGTCATGTTAGCCTGCACTTCAAAGGCTTGGAAAACATTGCCTCAGCGAGTCTATCTTTTTATGTTAAAAACCTATAATGTGTGTCCGTTGGTGCGCAGTGTGTGCCAGACAGGCCCGACGCCTGGAGCTGCACTTTGCAGATTATTACTTTAATCTGCTTCCTTTAGCCTTGCAGTGTGAGCTGCCAAGCAGTGGCTAAAAGTGTCAAAAGCACGAGTGAGACTGATTGTTAAGGGGTTTCATTTGACCGCAGAAGACGGCATCTGTTCATTAATGCATCTCTACTATCATGAAATTAATCTCTTTTGTATTATTCTTTTAAATTGCTTGTTTATTTGTCTAGCACTATGTCCGTGGTTATGCCGTATAAAGGATTTGCCAATGTGGAGACTTGTCTCCTTATATTAAAATTCTATCTGTTTAGCTACTAAAGGGTAGTACCTTCTTTAGACATTACATATATTTCATATGGTTTGTCATTTAGAACATTTAGAAGCTGTATACACTATATCAGAAGGATGTCCAGGCTGTCATGGGTATAATATTGATATGTAGGATCACGCAGGCCCCACAGCCAGTATTTTATGGCCACAGAGGGAGTGAGTCGGCCATGCAAAGATCTCCCTCCGTACCTCTTTCACCCAGGGCCCCTCTCCAGGGAGGCCGAAGCCACATTCCACTGTTTATGGCCCTCAAACGGAGGACCCAGATAGTGTAAAGGGGGGGGG
>JAODKE010000015.1:13450212-13470939 GCA_026779605.1 Mormyrus hasselquistii
CATTAATTAATTCATAATCAATTCCCCTGAATATTGGTGGTAAACCACCCCCATTTGAGCTGTTAAAATTCCTACAGATACATTAAATGCCACATGCTGCGGAACATTTTACGGTTAAACATAATTATGAAATAATGAATTCTCTACTTGCGCAAGTGGGTGGAATCTACCGTGGTCGGCAATTGTTCAGACTATTGAAGATAAGGTTAGAAACCAGTGGAATAAGTTTAATTGGCCTGAGATAAGGGTGGCGTGGTGGGATAGTGGGCGACATTGTTGGGAATATCGAATCCCACCTGCGTGAGGAGTTTGCACATTTCCCCCGTAATTCCCACAATGTGCAAATGCATGTGCTCTATGATGAAATATCATCACACACAGGGTGTTATTTAAACGGGGTTGTTGCAGAATTACCCAGATCTCACCACCTCAAGGGCTGACGATTTGTGTTTGAGATAATTTGTTCTGCACCGGTGTTGCTAGCTTTCCTGTTTTTCCCACCATACTATGTAAACTTAAAACAATATAGTATGTAAAAGTCCCAAGGAGATGACCGTTTCTGAGTTTCCAGAATCAAAAAACGGAGATGGACATTCATGATGGGTTTGTTTTATCAAAAATCAGAGAACGATATCGAATAGAACTCATAGTCGTCAATCAGGCAAATCCTCAGTAAACCATACCTGGACAGAACAAATGTGAGAACTGTGATCCAAAAAGTTGAAATCAGGCAAAGGATTGGACATCAAAATCTGAATTTTGTCAGAGGGCCCGGAATTTCTAACTATGCCCCTGTAAAGGAACAACTCGGTATGGAAATGAACTCATAATGCCCCACAAAGGACAGCCTGAGCTAAAATGTATTTAAGTGATATGTGGGAAATCACTTACAGGTTGTTTTTAATTAACAGAGAACGGCTGTTAATGGAAGGCGAGAAGGACGGCTGTTGTATAGGAGATTTGTGCTGGCTGCTGTATCCTGGATTCAGACACGTCATTGGATCATGAATCTTCGCTGTTGTACTGTTTAACCGTGCAGTAAAGGAATCATTTAGTTGTGGCTTCATGCTGGTTGTGGCTATTCTGGTAGGGCCACTGTACCTATTATCGAGAGATCGCCGGCTAGAATTCCATCCCTAGAATTGTCACGTGTTTGTCGGGTTCTTGAGCGAGGCCCTTAACCCCTTCTGAAAAGCTCCAGGGGGCCCAATAAATGCCTGACCCTGCACTCAGACCCCAAGCTTTGCTCTCAACTGCATATCAGCCCGTGTGTCTCAAAGGAAAGAATATGGGATATGTCCAATGAGACGTTCCCATGTATCTGTGCAAGCAGTACATGCAGCATCATTTCATTTATCATTTTCTCTATGTATTCATTAGCAGCCAAATGATTCACTCTTCGCATTAACACGTAAGTTTACCTAATATAGTGGCAACTATATTACCAAGCAAATAAAATTAGCAGCAAAAGCAAATTCACAGTATTTTTTATAAATCTGGCTTCCAGCAGCCTTAATCATTACTTGATCATTTAGATAACTACATGTTTTATTAGTGGAAAGAATCTGATGTTCCTTATTTTGGCTTGAGTTATCAAATAATTACTACTTGGAAGTATTTGACAGAAAATATGTAATAATTTGGGACGGGCCTTTAGATATATTTTTTATTTTATTAATGCACATATTGAACAACCGAATAGTACAGAATCCACGGACAATAAATGGGTGGTATATACTATCATTTATATAGACAAAATTGTTGTGAGTGTACTCTTTACGTATGTCAAAATCCACCTGGCAAACTGGATGCTTAAGTATTACAAATGTAAGTGCTGAAGCTAGTTGAGTGTTCCGTAAAGCTAATGTGTTGCAGGCAGTGCCAGGTACGCAAGTTTAAGCACCTGTGTGATACAACTATAGACCTTCGAACTGAGTGGTTGTCCTACATGGTCCTTTCCTTTATTATAATACATGATTGAATGGAATTAGCATTTTAAGCACATTTTAATTATGTTTTTGTATTAAACTGGTATATAAATCCAATATATTTAGTAGTATGGATATAACGATTCTCCAGATCCACGGTTCAGTTCAGACCTCGATTATTTATTTTATTTATTTATTTATTTTTGGGGGGGTGTGTGTGAATAATAAAATTAGGGACAAATCTGACTTGTAATAATCACAGATGATTTGGAATATTAAAGAAGGTTATTGTCCATCCTGAGCTAATGAATCTATCCTGGTTTTTATCACAGGAGTAATCTCTCAGTCACGATTGGGCCGAAATAATAGTCATGTGACACAGTTGGAAGGCAATAAAATAGGTGTAATGTGTAATATTTACAAAGTATACAGCTTGCGCTAACTTTAAAGAGTATCTATTTAAAGAATTTCTGTTTAACAGTTCCGTTAGAGATTGGGAGCGCTGTGATCGTAAACGTTCCCATTATACATATGCTGTGCAATAATATATTGGTGGTGAGTTCATGCCCCACAATTTTATTTAGATATTTATCAAAAGAGGTTAAAAGTCACAACTGCACTTTATTTATTTTTAGTGTCCACAATGTTTAATTCCAAATACGCAGGGAGGTGGAGCATGCACTCTTTCTGTCTTTGTAAACAGGTCCTTATTTCGCGTAATGGGCTCATTTTACTTTTATCACAGTATAACTATTGTTAATGCTGTGGTAGTACACATGCCGTAAAATCTATTTTTAAATCTTTTATCCCCAATCACGCATTTGCAAAGCACCGAGTTAATGGTCTTTGCCGTCATTACTTCACCTTCTCGACCGTGCTCTGATTGCATTCTCTTCTGCATGTTTCCTGATGTTCGATTGAAAACAAAGACTGTTGTCCAGATTAGTCTTTTATACTTGGACAGAATCTATATGTTGCTCTAGGATTGCTTACCTTGTAATGACAAGGCTTTTTAAATGGGAGGTCAAACCATTTCCAATTCAACATCATTTCCTGAATTTCTTGTTGTAAGGTGTTATTTAAGCCAGATAGTTGCAAAATGCTGTAGCTGTTTCTGACATGTTTGGGTACAACCTTCATTGTACTGAAATGGTTAGAGATTGGTAAGTACACCATTGTCATCGATAGCTAATATCCATTTAGTTGACAGCTGTAACAAATACTAGGGTCAGTATGGCAGGTGGATAGAGCATGCAAATTTAATTTAAGCTCTAAATGGATTACCCTGTAGAGACTTGTAGAATATTTTGATTAATTAAACTCACTTGAAACCAGCGTATTATTGAATATTAACTCGCTGTAGCAATTTAGTTTAGATCTGAATCATCTTTAGGACATATTACTTTGAAACAGTTCTTGAAACACATGATATCATAAGTGACCTTTTTTCTGTATCTTGACACATGATTGATAGGAATGAACTTTAAAGACAACAAAGCATCTTAATGTATTAAGTCCAGTCCTTTTCTCTTTGTCTTTCATGAGGAACCTTGTAAGTTAATGAATACTGTATGTTATGGAATTACTGAAGCACTCATCTCCATTTTGTGACTGTCAGATTTTATGAAACTGAAGTATTGTTACCCGGTAATTTGAGAAAAGAGGAAGGTTATTTCTGATTGTGTGTCTGAGGAAAAAAAAAGTCTCTTTTACAAATGTCATTTATCCAATTATATTACGGAAAATGGCATGATATTTTTAACTCTGGGCGTCAGTGGATGTTTTAACTATCAGAGGAGTATAGGGTACAAACGTCTGCGAGAGCCTGGGGAGGGTATAGCATGGGTATAGGTGTGCTTCTGATGGGGGCAATTCTGAAATCAATCCTTGAATTAATACAGAGCCTAGGGGCTCCTTGATCTTTGCTGGAGGTACAGTGAGGACACCAGCTGCAGCACGTAGGTTGTCTCGAGCTTGTGAAATGGTTTGGATGCGACACTGGCAAGAAAATAGCTGCAATAAATGAGGGGGGGGGGGGGGGTAATGAACGTGGGCATTCATTTCTCAGCATCAGACGTGGGCAGGAGTGGACTGACACTGATTGTGGTGCAGTAGTGGAAGAATGATGATCTTCATGATGCAGTAATGTAACCGCTTATGGGCAGTTTATATTTTTTTAATGGGTTTGATATCTGTCTTATGATGGGGCATAGTCAGAGGTCAGAATTTTCTAAAAAAAAATATTGCCTCACCTATAACACCACCGGGCCGTCTTCCACTTCTGGAGAACAGACAGCAGAACTTTGTCCGTTCGTCTTTTTACCTAAACAATGCCGAAAGGCCCCACTATTGTGTCTGTTCCTCTTTCCCCAGTTTGTTAAACCCCAAAGCTCCTAATAAACTCTTCATTCCATCGTTAAATCCCTGCCTTGCAGTGCGTTTGCCATCCTCACTAAAGCAAATCTTGCGATTGCCAAATAGAAACATATAAAAAGCAAAACACCTGGTGACCCAGAACCAATCCCTGTGGAACACCATGCATCACTTGTCCAATCATCCAGCTTAACGCAAGCCCAGGAGAAGGAGCTCTTGCCAGGTGCCCAGAAAGAACTTTCCAGAACTTCTCCGATGCGTCGTCAGAGTACAGAGACGGTACTCCATTGTCACCAGGAAGATGTCACAGCTGGCTTTGTCGCACACAGCTGCAGAAACTTAAAAAAGTTGCGCTTGTCACTAGTAAAAGCAGCATCACAGCTATTTTGAGCACAAACCCTACACTAACAGGGCTAAGCAATAAAAGTGCAAAGAAATGTTGCTGCCGCAATTTATGTAGTGTATTCAAGAGCTGTTACATCCCTGCAACATCCTAAATTGTGGCTCTCTGTGACCGGCATCTTAATTATTTATGTGCAGTTGTTTACCCATCCGTCTTTCACCTGCTTGTCCAGTACTGGGTCAGAAAGATCCTGGAGACTGACTCACAGTGTGCAGGACACCCTGGATGAGGTGCCAGCTCATTGTGCACATGCAGAACGGCCATTTTCGAGACACAGATGCACCTAAGCGGCCTGTGCGCGGAAGCCCACGCGACGGAGGGAGAACATGAACAGGCGTAGGGTCTGAGCTCCCCGGCCCGGAGGCACGAGGTAACAGTGACACCCACTGAGCCAACATGCTGCCACCGTAGATGCAATTTTGAATGTGACATCTGCTTTTTTGGCCTGTTTTCCACCAGCTTTTCAGTGGCACTGCTAACTGCGCGTGAAATATGAGCGACCAACAAAATTTGATCTCAAGCAACTGAACTCATAATACAAATTAAGGTGTTACAGTGAAAGATCGTTACAGTAATTCTTTAAAATGATACTGTTACTGTGCAGTATTACATACTCGTAGGAGATTCTGTATGAAATCCAAACTCATATTGTGTTATTCCATTAAAGTGTATGGTAAAATATGTGATAATGACAGTTTAATTTTGTAATACTCATGGATGATTCTTGCATTAGCCTGGCCCATATATTAAATTAAGCTCAGCCAGTACAATAACCACACTGGCTGTCATGCCATGCCGAAGGCCTTTTGTACAATTAATTTCTAATATGCATTTCCTGTCATAACTCTGGCAGCATTGTTTAATAGCTTTAAGTAATTAATTTGCATTCAAGTACTTAGTGTTCATTGATTTTAGTGTGAGAATCTAATCACTTACAGAGGCCAAGATATATTTCCTAAATGTATAAGCTAATCAGCCTGATCTTTTATTGATTGCCTTGAACTGGTGGAATTGTAAGAAGAAGCTATTTTGGGGATATATTTCGGGTAGCTGCAAATTATCCTGCAGGCTTAGGATGGTGCAAGTGTAAAATTAAACTATTTGTATATATGCATAGCATAATCCCCATGTATGGTATTACACTTGGCACTTAACAGACACACGCTCCCTCTTCTGGAAGTGACAACATACTACAGTTTCTGCCAGGTACATGTGTACCAAAAGTAGGAGGTAATAATTCATTGTTTTGAGGAGTAAGGTGCTATCAGTACTTAACATACTGGATACATTTTACTAGTGTACTTTATATACTGTACACAATGCATGAATACGCTGTCTGTGGCATAATCACTCTGAAAATCACCTTACCTACTTCTGAACCTTTAATTGAGCTGGTTGATTAAAATATTAATGATACAACGAATGCACGCGATCTACCGTTGAAATGACAAACAATCGTGATGGTAATTTATGACCCTCCGAGAGCTGTAACAGTTAAGTGAAATAGAAAAAGCAGGCCCTTCTTGTTTTGAAAGATGAATGGGATGTACCATGTACCGCAACTGGCTTAGGCTCGTCAAAGATTTTCTTTGGTAAACTAAAGTCTAAGGATGAGTCCAGACAACACAAATTTGGAAGCAGTGAGCCAGTGTTAGCTGTCATTCCAAACAGTTGAACTGTCAGGTCTGCTCATTGTCCTGATGAGACGCCAGCAGCTCTGGGTCTGCGTTTACTCCAATCACCTGGCCAGTTTTAAAGTCTAACATTGTCTCTCCAAGAATGCTAAGCGCTGGCAAACAAATTTGCAATACTTGGCTCATACTGGTTTCATTTCCCACCCTGGTATAAAGGTACAGTATTAGCAGGGTTCCAGCTACACTAAGACAGCTTAGTTTTAGGATGATACTTCATACACCATTTCTACAGGTACACAGGAATTCTTGGTAACACTTTACTTGACACAGATAATATAGTATGCTATGTATATGTGTATATGTATTAATTAACTCTAAACATTGTCTTAGTTACCAACTGGTCTCATGTTAATTCATCATTAATGAATCATGATGCATTTTTTAAAATCTCAATAAGTTACTATATTTCATACTATATCTGTTCATTCTGTAAACTTATGTGAACTTCTGAAGGATTAAATAATGAACAACACAAGTGATCTCGTGTTTATTCATCGTTAGTGAATCCTGACGTTTTATCTCACGTGGTGACCATTTGTTCATGATTTGTAATTCACAAGTAACTGAGTTATTACTAAGTATTTGTGCCCCGTCAAGTACAGAAGTATAGCGAATTCTTTAATTTTTACATATCCCATCTCGGTGTCCCGTGAGACATACGCAGTAGCGAACAAAGCTTGGGGTCAGAGTGCAGAGTCAGCCGTTCAGATGGTGACCCTCACCCATTTTTGGGTTACGGGCATCATTCAAGGATCCAACAATGATGCAACTATTCCGTTGACTGCAGGATTCCTCTCGATTTCGATCACAGACACCGAGGAATAATCCACAGATTTTTACTGCCTTGACTGAACTAATTCATCTGCTCAGCCCTCCCGTTCAGGGTTTAAAATCTGAAAGGCTTACACATGTAGCCTGGAGTACAACTGAAAAAAACATAGACACAAATATTATTTTCCCAGTAATGTCCTGTTCTACACCCACCGCTTCACCATCATCTCCTGCCTTTCTCCTGCTGCCAAGTAAAGAGCTCTGTAACTGATGATGTGCTGCCAGGTGCAGAACCCTGCTCCTTTTCTGTCAGTGTCGCTATTGGCAAAAACACACCTTCTATCCCAATAAATCTTACGCTGAATGTTACTTAGAAGACTGGCCCTGTTTGTTCTCCATTGTTTAATGAAACACGAATCGGGAAGAGGTCTCTAACGTCTGCTGGCCGGATGTATGTCAGCCTTGTGATTGTTAGCTAGCTAAATTTACCTTAATGCACAGCCCACATTGGTTCCTTTCCCCCCTTTTGCTTGAGCTGTTGATTGTTTATTGATTAATTGATTGTTTAGCAGTAAATGTTCATACCTGTGAGTTTTTCGGGTACTGTAACTGTATTTGGTTTAGCCTAGTATATAGAAACATTTCAAAATCAAAGTATGGCTTTCGGCAGAAAAAAAGTCTTACAGTATTTTGGAAATTCTATAATATAATATAAGGTCCCCCCATATCCATAGTTTCAGTAAAAGAAATGTGCAGCAGTATCTTTTTTTATCATTCCTGTTTTTTTGAGGAGTATAAAAATTTTCATTCCTCTGTCATCCCTTTACTTGTATTTTTTATTGTTCTATTGTCTTTTGAGAATTAAACTAAAACATCAAAATCCATTGCGTTCATTCGTATGTGAAATAATGTATAATGTACTTTGTAACTACTGTAATTAATGTTGGTAATGTCTTATTGTGTGTAATTTGTCAATTATCACATGTAAACACATGACGACGTATATATGGGGTCCATGGATGGTTCGCTGTTATCCATGGTCACGACTGTCCGTGGTAGGTCTTTTATACATTAGAAAGCCCTGAGCTTAGCACAACCCATCCATCCATCCATTTTCCAACCCGCTTAATCCTATTGGGTCACAGGGGGTCCGGAGCCTATCCCGGAAGCAACGGGCACGAGGCAGGGAACAACCCTGGACAGGGGGCCAGCCCATCGCAGGGCACACTCACGCACCATTCACGCACACTGCACCACCATGCCGCCCCCTTAGCACAACCCTGTACTGGATAATGAGCTTGGGAAGATGGTGGATGGATGGATGGATGGATGGATGGATGGATGTGAATTCAGGTGTTTCATTCAGACTCATTGACACAGGTGCATAAAATCAAGCAGCTAGCCCTGCAGTCAGGTTTACAAACATTTGTGAGCGAATGGGTCATTCTGGGGAATAACTCCATATTGATGCTTATGGATTTAGAATGGGATGTCATGAAAGTTCCTGTAGTTGTAATGGCCAGGTGTCCCAGTACTTTTAGCCATATAATGTATATGCAGAAACCCTAATAGTACTTAAGGGCGGCAGGTGTGTCTGTTTGCATTTGCCATTTGTTATAGTTATGGTTGTGGGTGCTGCATTTGACATGGGAGAGCAGGATTCCACTCATCTATAATTAGCTGTAGCTGAGATATGAATCTCATACATAGTTTAATTTAAACCATAGTGCAAAATATGTCAAAGCGCATTGATATTTTACAATTAATTGTATGCAGAATGAGTGAGGGTAGAAAAGGAGAGAATCCCAAGAGAGACAATGCTAAATATGATCGACAATTCCTTTTACATTTTCAGTTTGCATTCTGTTTGAGGGGATTTTGTTTGCAGCTCAGTCACTGGTCACCCTTTCAGTATATCCAGCCCAGTATATCCATTCAGACCATCCATTTAGAGTATCAAACCCAGCATATCCAGTATATCCATTCAGACCATCCATTTAATGTATCCAGCCCAGGATGGGAAGCCAATCGTAGAGCACGCAAAATATTTACACCTGCAGGCAATTTGTTAGCTGCAGCCCACCTTAGCATCTTCTTGGGCTTTGGGTGGAAAATTGGAGGAAATTCCAACAATGACATGAAGAGAACTTGCAAAGCCCAGGCACAGAGCCACTCCTGACACACAGCTCCCAGTTCTAGAGCTGCGAGGCAGTACTGCCAGCCATTGCTCAAATGTAGTGTCCCTGGTCACTTCAGTGTAATTAGGCAAGAAAAAACAGGAAGTTAAAATAAAAAAAAAAGACACACACAGTGGCATCGGTGTGTATAAAACCTAACAATTCTGAACTGAATAAATGTCTTAATACTGTGCTGCTGTCATTACATAAACATCGGATGGGATACTGTCTACTAATGGAATTAGTTTTGAATATTGTTAAACGATATTAACATTGCCAAAAGCTCTGAGACCTAAAATAAGTGGAGAGGGACTGTAATGATTATTTTTGTGATGCTCCATGCTATCGTTAGCCATTGTGAACACTTCATACTGTACAGTAGTATATTATAACAGAATGAGGACAATGGTTTTCGTTTGATGTCTCTAATAGTGAAGCTGCCATCCCTTTGTCGATGGTCTCTGTCACTGCTGTTAGGAACTTCAATGGAGGAGGCATAACGTGAAAATAAAAAGAATAAATAAGCCAATAAATAAATAAAGTTGGAGGATTTTTAGCGAACCACTAAGGAATTTTCTTGCCGTAGATACTGTTTGCTGAGACTCAAAGCCTGACAGGAATTGGAAACAGGACCTCGTGGGACTGCCAGCAAACTAAGCGACCAGTGGGGAGTTGACATTCTATACTTTTACTCTATAGTCTTTGAAACATTGCTTAGATAGGTGGATATGAGTTGTGCTTAAAGCATTCATTTTGTGTCGGTCCATTACCCTAGCTGCTTGGATTGTTGGAGTTGACAGACACTTGACATGGCTGGGAAGACTTTAAAATACCCTGGGGCCAGTGCAGGTCCCCAAGCAGCGAGTGACTGTGTGCTGAATGTCATAGTGTTAAGAAACCCAACCTGAAATGCAGCGCTCCCAGATATTTGTGTGTATTTTTTTGTGTTATATTATTGGTTCTCTCATATAATCAACTTGTATTTCAGAATAATTTAAATATGAGTCATGATGAAGGGTAATGTGAAGGCTTCACTTGATGAGCAATTTTGAGTATATGGTCTATATGTATATTTTGAGTTTGTCGTCTATGCACGGTCGCTTCCCACCATGACAAGCGTCAGTGGTCACCTCAATGGCATGCCTGCTTTCAGGGAGAGCATTGGGTCATTCTTTCAGTTAAGCTGATTCTGCTTCGACAACAGAATTGTTCTTTAGCGAATAAATCCCTGCTCTGAAGATGCTCTGTCAGGCCCATCTGATATTCCACCTGGACCACTGCACTTTCCTGCATGTAACACCTGACCATGACAACTAATTTAGAATATATGTGCTTGGCTAGCTTTTGGATTGCAGAAACATTCTCCAGTTTTACCTCTTTTTATATTTCTTTTACTTTATAGTTCCTAGACTTATAGATATTCCTCTTGTATCCTCTTATTGACCGATTAACCTAAATCAAATATGAAATAATTTAACAAAAGCAAAAAAAAACTACTTTTATATCATTACAAAGACATCAAAAGTCTTTGAAAAGAAGGCACATTTGGTAACAAACGGAACTCAGAATTACACAAATTAACAGTTAATTAACAGTCAATTACCTGCTCAGCTGGACCTGGAAACCTCTGTGGCATTGAGGACCAAAAATAAAATACTTTATTGCAGACTAGTCGAATCTCAAATTATTGATTTACTGTTCCCCTTTTCCATGTTACAATGTGAGGCTTATAGAAGGCAGAGGATCAGCAGTGCAGGCAGCGGTAAAATGCTTCCTCCTCCTGTCATTTCTAAACACATGCCCCTGGACAAATCATTCTTTAGTTTTCTAGGTTTCCAGTGTGTATTTAACATACCAGAAGGTATAACCTAGCTTGCCAGCTACCTTACGAACTACAACGGCAGTGAAACAAAAAACAAAATGTAATTTGCACATATTAAAATAATCTGTGGGAAAATTTAATGCCACGAGATAGTACTGTCATTTTTTTCTGAGGAAAATGAATGTTATTGTATTACAGGTAAAACTAATAACAGCCTTGGAGAATCGAAATTGATGGGATGAGTTTGATTACACCAGTTGACTGCGATGGATTGGTGCCCCATCCTGAGTTACTCCCTGCCTTCTGCCCTTAGCTTCTGAGATATGTTCCACCCACCCCCAACCCTGAACTAGACGAGCGGGTAAAATTACACGTACGTCCATATAATGTATGGACATGTCCTTAACTGCTGTGCTAACTTCTTCCCATTAAGGTTATTTTATAGCACAGACTGTGTTGCAGTTAACCTGTATTAAAGGTGCAGTTCAGCAGTATGGTGACTGTGGACACTGGCTGATCAGAGTGACCCCCTGACTGCTGGGAAAAGGAGCAGGGTGTATTTTTGAAAGGCTGTTCTACATGCTGCATTCTGTATGCTTTTAAATCATAATATAATAAGTTAATAACCTTAAGGAATGTGTGTGTTGCCAAAGCACAATTGAAGCATGACGTTTTTCTGAATTCTGCACATTCTGGGAGAACGTGAGGAAGGACAGTGAGGTGACCAACGGTGATGTAGTGATTAATGCCCCCTGTCCTTCGTCCCCTGTGATGTATATAAATGAGTGCAGCCTGGTGAATTCTACCAAATTCATGACCCTGTGAAGTGGTTTCCTGGCCCATCCATGACAGGTTTTCTTACGTGTCCCAGCGAAACATGCGGTGTAATTCTCTCTACAACAATAAAGCAATATTGCAGTTTGCAAGCAGGACCCTTAAACCCAATATAAATGACAGTATACAGCGTGTTTAACAACAGTGTCGGTGCGATATATTTTTTTATGGTTGCCAGGTTGGAGATATTCTTGTAAGGGTAAGATATCTGCTACACATCTGATTTTCATTTGTGCCACAGATCGACACCAGAAATTGGTTATTTACCCCGTGATGAAATGTAATTCTTTTGTGCTTGTGCCGCTTAGTTTCCCTTGATACACTGTGGATTGCATTGTATTGAAGAACTATGTAATTCTTTTAGACCTTTATTAACCAGCTGAAACTATGAATCTTCCTAGAAAACCTTGTTGGAAATCTCCACTGGGTGCACCATTGTTAAGTGTGACCATAGACATTGCCTTTTGATTTAATGCTTGTTGCCTGGGTTTCCTTCTTACATCTCCATCTATGGGCACATCATACTTTTAAAAGTGTCAAGAAGTCACATCTGAAATCTTCAAGACACTTTCATAGATAAGTAAGGATTTCTTGAAGGTACTTCTCAGGTCAGATAAAGCAATTGTCCAACAACATGCATTACTTTAAGAAGATAAAAAAAGCAGAGTCTGGCAGATAGTGCAGTATCTGGGGAAAAAAAGATCCTTCTGCCTTGGGCATATTGCATGCATTTCAAAAGACACAATAAATCACACTGCTTTCTTTTCATGGATTTTGGGAAAATTAATGCTTCGGGGGGTCAGATGTCTTGCAGACCCGTCAGGATGTAAAGCAAGGGCCCTCGTGTTTGTGTAGCATTGAATTTAAGGAAGTTGCCAATAAATGCTATGTCTGTCTGTCGTGTGGGCAGAGGCGTACTTGTCCATGCATGTTAGTGGTATATCTCCTGCGTTCCCAGTCAGGCAGCCCTCATAGCATCAGGGAACTGACCTGTGCAACCAAGCTTTTTAACCTTGTCTTGCTGTGGCAACAGCCCCTTTTATCTCAGTTGTGTCTTCCCCCCAGGTTGGCACACTCCTGAGGAGGTCCCCCTCTCAGTGGGGGCAGGCCACCGGAGCACCAGCACCAGCTGAGAGCTGATTGGCCACTGTAGGCCCCCCTACCCTGTCACTCATTGATTCATAACATATCTTTGGCTAATGATAGGGTTGGCCCCTCTGTATGAATTATTCCCCAGTATATATAAAGAAAATCACAGAATTGCCTTCGTAATGAACAGCACTGTGGGATACAAATTCAGAAGCACGCACCTCTGGTACACAGGCATCCTAACTGTTACCGAATGCCATTTCGATTTTAAAGCAAAGAGAGTAAAATAGCTGCATGCAGGAAGGTCCAGGAGCAGAATTATACATGCTGAGATTTTAGGCTAAATATTTTATAATGATTCAGGAGAGTGTCCAAGAAGATATCAGTGGAATTGAACAGTTTGAAAACAATCTGGTACATGGATCATTCTATCCATTCATCTTCTGTGCCTGCTTATTCATTATGGGTGGTTGTGTTAGCCTGGAACCAGAGCCAAGTAGCATAGGTCAGAAGGCAGGGAGGACTCTGGACTGCCTGCCAATCCATCCCAGCAATACATTATTGCAGTTGACTGCAAATATTTTGTAGCACTTACTTGTTTTGGATATTCCTTTAGCATGTGTCCGACCGGCTTACATGCTCTACCATTTGTTGGCACATAAATAAATAAATTCCAATGACAGATGAATTTTATTGTGTTACATTTTCAATCACTTCATTCTTTTACTTTCATACAGTAAATACATTAAGGCAGATATTGAGAATAATGGCAAAGGCGAGGTCGAAGTTATATTGTTATTAGGTCGGCTGAGCACACGTTGAAATGTGAACTGAGCCGGAGCTGGAGAGCCTTTCATTATACTAAGCTTCAAGTAATATAAATTGAAATAAATTTGATGACATTAATTACATCTTTGGAACATGGAAGGAGTGTATTTGGAGTTGAATGAACTATGCAGACATAGATGTCTTCCAGGGCAAGTGCACATTCTGCAGGCAGAGAGAGACAACAGGCACTGCCGACCCCCACAGAGGCTTTTCCACTGGCAGAGAACCGGTTCCGTTCTGGTTTCTGAACCCATTTTTGAATGGTTCTCTAAGTTTCCATCGAAATAAAAGCAGGTTTTAAATTGAAAATCCGGATTGCATTGTTAAATCCTGAATGGGAACCATGATGACATCATGTGCGGGGGTGTACTATTCTACCTATATGCATGACATGAACATGGAGGCAGTGGTGGAAATGTTCTTAGCTTTTGTACTTAAGTAAAAGTACAGATACCACACCAAAATGTTACTCACGTACAAGACAAACAGTGAGGGAAATAATTATTTGACCCCTTGTTTAATGCCTAAGTTTACCCATTTATAAAGAAATGAGAAGTCTATAATTTGATTGGTAGGTTTATTTTAATATCAGAAGATAGATTTTCAACAAAACAAACAAGAAAAAAATCATTATGTAACAGGTTCAAATCAACTTGTCATTCATCTAGGGAAATAATTATTTTATCCCCTACAAGCCAGCAATAAATTAGGTCAAGTACATGTGCACTAGCACAACACAAGTAGTACTTAATTAAGTATTGGCAGATACAAATCCAGCATTGTCATTTAACAGCATTACTTTAAGTATTATTCTTGGGTCACTAACATGTCTACATTTTCAACTTTATCACCATGAGAAATACCAAAGAGCTATCTAAGGACATCAGAGACAAGGTTGTTGACCTCCACAAAGGTGGAATGGGCTACATGACCATCAGCAAGCAGCTTGGTGAGAAAGTGACAACTGTTGGTGCAATTATTCATAAATGGAAGAAAGACAAAATAACTGTCAATCACCCTCGGTCTGGGCACGCAAGGAAGATCTCATCTCATGTGGCATCAGTGATCTTGAAAATTGTGAGGTCTAGCTTGTTAATGATCTCAAAGCAGCAAGGACCATAGTCAACAAGAAAATCATCAGTAACACATCATGCCGTTACGATTTTAAATCCTGCATTGCTTGCTAAGTATCCCTGCTCAAGAGGGCCCATGTTCAAGCCTGCCTGAAGTATGTCAGTGAACACCGGAATAATTCCAATGAGGCTTGGAAGAATGTGATGTGGTCAGATGAGACCAAAATCGAACATCAACTCTACTGACCATATGTGGAGGGAAATGAATGCTGACTATAACCTCAGGAACACCATCCCTGTTGTCAAACTCAGAGCTGGAAGCATTATGCTTTGGGGGTGTTTTTCTGCCAAGGGTACAGGACGGCTGCACCGCATCAAAGAAAAGATGGACAGGGCCATGTAGCATAAAATCTTGGATGACAACCTCCTTCCTTCAGCCAGGGCTGGGAGGGTCTTCCAGCAAGATAACGCCCCTAAGCATACAGCCAAGGCACCAAAGGAGTGGTTCAAGGAGAAGCACATGAAGGTCATGGAGTGCCCTAGCCAGTCTCTGGATCTTAATCACATAGAAAACCTCAAGGGAACTCAAGCTTCGTCTATCCAAGTGACAGCCTAAGAAACGTAAAGACTTGGAGGAGGTCTGCAAAGAGGGGTGGATGAAAATTCCTGCTGACCTGCATACAAATCTGGTGACTACAAGAAACATCTAACAGCTGTGCTTGCAAACAATAGTTATTCCACCAAGTACTAATACTTATTTCCCTCGATAAATGTCAAATCAGTTTGCAGCTTTTACAATTTTTTTCTTACTTGTTTTGTTGATTATCTATCTTTAAAATAAACCTACCAGTGAAATATAGACTTCTCATTTCTTTATTCGTGGGTCAACTTAAGAATTCAGCAGGGGCTCAAATAATTATTTCCCTCACTGTACAGTACATACACTGTACACTACATGGACACAAGTATTAGGTTACCTGGCCAATACACCTACAGGAACTTTTATGACATCCCATTCTAAATCCATAGGCATTGATATGGAGTTGGTCTGCCTTTGCAGTTGTAACAGCTGCCGCTCTTCTGGGAAAGCTTTCCACAAGGTCTGTTGGAATTTTTACCCATTCATCCAGAATAAGATTTGTGAGGTCAGGCAGTCATGCCAGACATGAAGGCCTGACTCCCAGTCTTCGTTCCAGTTCATCCCAAAGGTGTTTGATGGGGTGCCTCTGTGTAAGCCAGTCAAATTCTTTCACACCAGCCTCACCCATCCATTGCTTTTGGCACTGTGGCACAGTCAGGCTGAAATCAAAACGGACTTTCCCAAAACTGTTTCCACAACGTTGGAAGCATATAATGGTCCAAAATGTCTTGGTATGCTGAAGCATTAAGAGTTCCCTTCGCTGGAGTTAAAGGGCCAAAACCAACCCCTGAAAAACGACCTCATACCATCATCCCTTCTCCACCAAACTTTACAGCTGGCATAGTGCACTCAGGCAGGTAAAATTCCCCTGGCATCAGCAATACCCAGACTTTTCCATAAATCTGCCAGTCAGAAAGGTGTGATTTGTCACTCTACAGAACACATTTCCACTGCTCTAGAGTCCGGTGACGGTGTGCTTTACACCACTCAGTTGTGCTGGTGATGTGAGTCTTGCATGCAGCTGCTCGAACATGGAAGGTGGAGGAGGGATAATGGTATGGGGTTGTCTTTCAGAGGTTGGGCTAGTGGCGGCATGCTTTACTCAATCTAGTGCTTGGGATTGCATTTGGTGATGTGAGGTTTGCATGCAGCTGCTCGGCCATGGAAACCCATCCCATGGAATTCCTGGCACGCAGGTTTTGTGCTGGGGTTAATGCCAGAGGGAGTTATTGAGCCAAAGGAGAGCTGGAGACTTTTGCACGCCATGCGTCTCAGTACTTGGCCACCCTGCTCTGTTACTTTACTTGGTCTGCCACATTGTGGCTGAGTTTCCGTTATTAAACACCTCCAATTTGCTGTAATACCACTTACAGTACAGTATAGTTGACGGTGGAATATCCTACAGGGAAAAAAACGCACAAACTGACTTTTTGCCAAGGTGGCATCCTATGACAGAACCACGCTTGAATTCACTGAGCTCTTCAGAATCGCCCATTTTCTCACCAGTGTTTGTAAACCTGACTGAATCAATGGTTCAGAGATTCAGTGTTCAATACTTTTATCCATATAATGTATGTACGTGTCCGTAAACCACTTTAACTTCATCCCACGAAGGTTATTTTATTGCAGTAAACTGTTGCAGCAGCAGTGCAGTTGAATGTTGACTGCGCAACACTCAGCACTGGTGGGAAGGGGAGTGACAAGGTCTTTGCCTCACGTTCTACCTTCACACCTGGCAGCACTTCACATTCAGATACACAGTCTGTACGTGCCCCAGTCATTATGGACGTCACATGCTGATGTGCAGATTCCTGCATCACTTCACTTTTGAATTTCTGTGGAAATCTGTCACACTGTATTTTAAAGGTGGACAGTTTGGTCATGTATACCAATGAAAGGACAAATGAAATGAAGCCTCCTTAAGTTGTCAGTAGGGATTCGGGAGACATAGAAATTTTTTCTTTTATGGTTATTACTAAGAATCTGTCTATGCACAGTGATCAAAAATAGGCCAGAGAAACATTTTGAGTTATTATTGATATTATATTTCTGAACTATGGCAAAGTTTATTAATCCAATTCTTGCTTGTTCTATTCATGGGGAGGCTGGAGTCTATTGCAAAATGCACAGGGGGCTCTGGTTAAGATGTCGGGGCAGGCATGGACAAAATTAGTAGGGTTCTGGCTTTACAGTTCGGAGGAACCTCTCGTATTTGTGCATTTGAACAGGAACTGGAGCTCTTGCGAGAAGCCCACACAACACAAAGAGAAAATGCAGAACCCCGCAAGCTAGGGCGACACTGGCGTCCGTGCGCAGCCCTGCACGCTAACCCTCCTAGTAGCCATGACGATTATTTTATTTGTGTAAAGAATGCTGTATATACTGTGCCTAATGCACTGTTAGACCTGAGCACATATTGGGTTCGAATCATTTGTAGTGCAAGGCAGCGCACCGACTGTAGCTGAATTTGTTTCCGTGAGCCAGGGTCCTACTTAAAGTGGAGCAACAGATTGAAATCTTCACGTGAAATCCCGCACGAGGTGCCTGAGCTGAGTCGATCACAGCAGTTTCCCCTACAAATCAACCCTGATTGGAGCGTTCGGAAGGGTAGCCGATACTAAAGGAGAGTCTCATGAATTAAAGGAAGCACCAGGAGGCCGATGGGACCGGTGCTTACTGTATTATTCCAGCAGGCCAGTGATATATCCATCTGCTGCTGTGGGGAGTTTTCCTGCAGAAATATATCACCTCATTCTAAAGGCACAAATTTATACCAAAGCCTCCGTCTTTCCAATACCGCTGAAATATGGCCTTGTGGTGAAACCTTGAAACTTATGATACCTTTCAGAGTGTGGAAAAATGACCGTGCGAGCTGCTGACATACCTCCGATAAAACCTTGATTTCCATTTTTATTGACTTAACACTCATTACCCTCAATGGCAACTTAAGCATTATCTTCTGCTTTTTTTTGCCTGTGAATTGAAGTTAGGCTAATTCGGCCTTTTAAGGTCTTTTATAAAGAGTAAAATAACTGGAAAAAAACCCGTGGGAAGAATCATTATTCTCTCTGAAATGTCTCTCGGCTGCGTGCTGCAGAGTAATGCATCCACGACATCTGATGATGATGTAGCAAAAGATGACTGACGCAAAAAATGTATCGTACTAAATTCTGCAGGTTATATTGACCAACATGTGGGTGAATGTATGAATGGCCTTGTCAAAACGTACAATATAATCCAAGAAATTCCAATATATATAAAGTTGTCCGGTGCATATGAATGTATAAAACTTACTGCCGGACAGCAAATAAAACCAATAGAAATGGAAGTGCAAAGGAGGAAAATAGACTTAATTTTGGGATAACGAAACAAAGTCACTCCAAAACCAAAAGACAGCCATTTTGGGGTCTAGGACATGCACATGACCAAACAAAATGGGAGTTAGGCTGTGGTAGGGGAGGCAGACGATAGAAGACAAAACTCAGCCTTTTTGAGGCGTAAGCAGTCGGTGATCTCAGTCAGTGTGCTGATCTTTACCCCGTACACGGTGATACATCCATAGGCCAATAATATAACCACGTACTCGACAGTAACTTGAACCTCATCGCAGCTGCTGCAAAATGTTTTCACACCCTCATCGTCACTAAATGTCCTTGATTTTTCTGTATTTCATGACCTAAACTGTGTATGGCATAAGTCATACAGTAAGCATCTAACACATTTGTTAAATGATCGCTGTGACTGGCAGAGCGGTTTGTAAAATTCCAGCACTGTTTTTTGTGCTTTGTAAGGCCACGGTAGCCGAACCTCCTCTGTTTTTTCGATGAGGCAGGAGGTCGTGAGGAGAGTCCGCTAAGTGAACCTTTATTATGTTTCATTAAGATGATTAGGTGCTGACTTTGGGTAAACTTAATTACCCTATTCTTCAGCTGGCCTGTCGGTGGTGGATGATTGTTGCTGCGCATTAACATCTGGCTCTTATTAACTTTACTTACTTTAACTTGGACACTCATTGCACGGTTTCCCAATCTGCTGGGGATTGCAGTGATCTCATACCTCTCTTTAGTGCTAACGGAGCCCCTATTCCCTAATGTTAGTTCAGCACTGAGGAGAGAGGGCCAACTTCATAATCATTAGCCCGGCCAGCTCTGGGGAGCTATCAAGCACTCCTCCTCTACCTCCTTGACTGAGAGAATCTCCTCGGTGGGTCACCTAACTGGGACGCTACGGGGGAATCCCAGGAGGAGGGGGGGCTGGGAATCTGTCTAAGTGCCTGAAGCCTTTGCGGCATCGCGTCCCGGGGCCCCCTCCGCAGCATCCATTTCTCAAGCCCGACTGCGCATGTGTCTTCCCATCCATCCCCAGAGAGAACGCCTCTCCCGCTTGCTCTTCCAGCCTGTCCTCGGGGCTCAACCTTTACCTGAAACGTTCATGCTCGGTCGGACTCCGGTCCCGATTCGCCCGTGCTGCCGAATGTCTCATCTCCCCACGGGTTGTGTTATTCTGTAAGATGAAATATTAGACAGTATAAATGGCTACTTTTTTTTTTTTTTTTTTTTTTTACTTTTTTATTTTTTATGGAGTGAAAATTAGCCTCCAATGTCAAATTTAATACCTTGTAACATAGTATATTTCCAGTTAACTTTAAATAATAATAATAAACGAGCAAAAATAAATGAAATCTAAGAAAATAAAACATTTCATCCATCAATTCATTTTTCATATGGTCTTAATAGTACAGACTGTGCCCAAACATTTATATATAATTTATAATTAGATATACATCTTTAATATATAATTGCTCTATGAATTTTGATACCTCAGAACAATCCTGCTTGGTTGTGAACTTTGTGAGTACTGAAATTTAATTCACTTTTGCGTCATTCATCATTTTCCAAGATCATTACTGTTCCGTCTTTTTTGTTATTATTATACGTTCAGTTAAATTATGTCGCGTTTATCTTCAGCATAGGCTTGCCTGACATTCAGTACTATTGTATTTAGTATTATTACACTGCACAAAAATATAAACGCAACACTCTTGTTTTTGCTCCCATTTTTCATGAGCTGAACTCAAACATCGGAAAATTTTTCT
>JAODKE010000015.1:13492916-13503314 GCA_026779605.1 Mormyrus hasselquistii
GCACAGGGTCATGTATTCTCCTTCATCCTAACCCATTAGTAATCCTAACCGCTTATCCTGCACAGGGTCATGTATTCTCCTTCATCCTAAACCATTAGTAACCCTAACCCCTTATCCAGCACAGGGTCATGTATTCTCCTTCATCCTAACCCATTAGTAATCCTAACCGCTTATCCAGCACAGGGTCATGTATTCTCCTTCATCCTAACCCATTAGTAATCCTAACCGCTTATCCTGCACAGGGTCATGTATTCTCCTTCATGATTCATCCTAACCCATTAGTAATCCTAACCGCTTATCCTGCACAGGGTCATGTATTCTCCTTCATCCTAACCCTAAACAGTATTTCTTGAGGGTCTTCAGAATATAATTTGGTTTCCCAGCTGTCCTGTTTTCTCTCTTCTCTTTTCTGATGAACAACTTCAGTAACCAAATTGTTTAAGAGTTTTATATAATTAGCCAACATCAGAGCGTGGCAAAAATTGAACATGTGCGTTTGTTTAATTGAAGGAAGCCAGATGACTTAAACATGCAAAATTCACCTCTGACAGCTTTGAACTGTGTGTTTGCGGTGCCGCATCAATTGCCGCACAGCCGATCAGAGTGGCAGTGCGCACGAGGCAGAATGTGGTGATGATGTCACTGATAGGCATTTATCTGTGACAGTGCCAGATTAATTTAAACCCACAAACAACCCAAACAAAAATATCTAAAAAGAAAACCAAACCAGAATGGCCTTGTATACTTCAAACAGGTTTTCAGATTCTTGTGTAGTGTGGATGTATATATGGAAAAATACAGTAATTAACATTTCCTCGTTTTTCTAGTCATTTTCTCTTCATTTTCAGTCTCAAACGTTAAAAGTACGATGGGAAGCCCACACTGCGTCAGTCAGCAGGAGGAAAGCTGAAAGCCCACAGCCAGAAATGATTGATAAAGATGGTTGAAACACGGGCTGTTCCCCTTCCTTTTGGCATTTTTTAAAAAGGAACAAGATGCATAAAACCGCCCCCCCCCCCCTTAAAAAAAATTATGCTGTGAAGCAGGAAATAATAACAGCGTGTTGAGTGTAAGCGAATCATCAAATCGTTTGGTTTGAGAAAAACCTCCTTCAGGAGAGATACAGAAGTCGGGACGGGGACAGGGACAGAGACTCGGCTGATTTAGCTGGAGAGCTGCTGACAGGCCAGCGGCAGCGCGGCCTTGTCACTGACTTAAATAAACAGTGAATGAAAATGAGCTGTACCTGAGTCAGATAATCATTACTAAATGAATCTGTCCCCAGCCCTATGAAGTAAATGAAAATGAAAAGGTTGGACAGAAGAAAAAAAGACAGGAAACCATTCAATGCATATAAATTTCACTTGCAGGATGAAACATAAGCAAAGAATTATTGATTATGTTAGCTTTGCTTTCTGAATCGTTTTAATCCTCTTTAAACGCATGGTGCCCTGTTGCCGATAAAAAATGAGTTTATTAATTTGAAATCTGTTTACAAACAGTGAAAATTTGGGGTTATTCAACAGTAAAGTGGGTACAAATTAATTGAGCAGACAAATCATTCCTTGTAAATGACAAGGCAATAATTACAGCTCTGAATGCCAGCTATTTTTGCAGGTATCTGGATGAAAAATCTTTAATAATGTTTTAATTGAGTTATAGTCTGCCTCACAGTCATTATAAATCTAAATTAGCCTGTACTTCGTGGCTATATTGCATTTTGAGATCAAATTATTGTCATTTTTAGCATTATTAATCACTGACATAATATTTAATTTACAGCTTTAAAATATTTTGCAGATCCCCTCAAAATGTAATAATAAACAATATATTGTTGTTAACACTGATCAAAGGACGCTAATAATTATTTTATCAGGACCAATTATAGGCAAGTTTTTCTGATTCTTAAAAGTATTATATATTTTAAAACGAACTGAACTAATCCATAATGATAAGCATAAATTCATTATCTTCTTAAAAATGGCAAAAAGACAAGGCTACCTTTTTATATTATTATTATTATTATTATTATTATTTTATGTTGTTGTGAAACAAGTTTACCAAACATAAACACTTATACTTCATCTGAGGATTTTACATATATTTATTTGATGTTTCAAAATGCCATCATGGTATATACATACATAAATTGGTTTTGATGGGCTACACGTTTATACATATTTATAAAACTATATATAAACATAGTATTTCAGCAGATAATTTCAAAAATGTACTTAAAAAGTCCACATTTTTCGTGTAATAAACCACCATACTCCATAACCCACAGAAACTGCAAACTCCAAAATCATTGATCTTAAAAAGTCTGGTTCCACATGAAAAATAATTTATGGCCCCATGTCTGCTGTGCTTTATGCAGTAAAAGGTCAGGGCAAGAGAACCTGCTTCTGTTATGCTCAATTCCACAGCGTCTCTTTGTACCAGAAGCGCCTGAATTAATCTAGTTTGAGAGGAAATTAGATGCTTTGGAAGCAGTGCTTCATCCCTCTGTTGGCTTCGTTTTCAGTGAGAGACCCTGTGATTAGCAGGCCAATAAGAGTAACCTATCATCAAAAGATCTCCACTGCCCTCCATATTTGAAATTGGAGGATACCACCCCACCCCGCACACGTTTCTTTAAACATCCCCTTTTCACACTTTCTCTGTCCCTAGTACCACTCGTTGGCTAGCTCACTTCATGCTAGTCTTTCTTCTTGCTACTTGTCACAGTGCTATATTGTGACAGGTCCACAAAGACTCGAGCTTCAAGCCAGACGACTCCGTCTGCAAGTCTGCAGCTGCTGATCCGCGAGTCGCTCCGGGCCGGCTCCCTTCACTCCGCGTCAACGCAGGCGTCGTGTAAAGATACTGGTTTGCGTGCACCTGCAACATGCGCTGCATTAGGCATCTCAAGGACATTTTTTTTTTTTGGGCTCGCTTAATTTCGTGAAGCTCTGAAGCACCGTCAGTTATGAAAATGAAAGTGCCGTCTCGTCATAGGGATGACTTTCCTTGACATTTAATGCTTTGATCCCAAACAGTGTCATACATTGTTACGTTGTATTTGATAATAAGAAAAATGTATCCTGAGAACTTTTGAACGAAAAAAAAAATTAATCCACTTGAAAGAGCATGTGAGATAATTTCAAAACAATGCAAAAAAAATCATTTAAAATGTATCACTGCTCATTTTTTTATCCTGATGAGTCACTAACTATTTGTGAAAAAAACTACTAGGTACAGGCCCATTATTATTATTATTATTATTATTATTATTATTATTATTATTATTATTATTATTGTTATTATTATTGTTATTATTATTATTATTTTTGATGCTGGTATTCTTGTTGGAAACATGGAAACAAGATCTTAAAGTAATTAAATATAATTAAAATAAAAATAAATAAAGCACTGTAGTTTAATTTAAAACAGCAATACATTTAATCTCTAAACATTTTCTTTCTTAAGGACCATAATTTTATAAAATACTTAATCACTTTACAATAAACTGTGGAGCTGAAAGAAGCATTTTATCCTGAACACTGACTTGTCAAATGGCTGTCATGAGATGTGTTAATGTAACCAGTCAGCTCACAAAACAAAAAATACATGTTTATTACTTTTTAATTATTATTTAAGAGGGTATCAGGTGGGAACGTAGGCTTTAAAAAGCAAAGGAGAATCCTGGCTACTAAAATCATCCGATATCTTTATGTAAAACTCTTCTCTACCCCTTTAAAGAACAGTCTTAAGGCAGGAATCAATTTATTTGCTCTCTGCCTTTTGATTTTAGTATATCTCCAAGAGAGCAAGAGCCTGCTGATTTATTTTTTGTTCCATAGCCTCAATGATTAATTTTGCTTCCACAGTTTTATTATTATACAATTGTTCCCATAACAGTAAGTGTGTCGTTTAATCACTATGACTGTAGCTCAAATCAAAATCCCAGTTCAAATGGTACTTGATAACTATCAATGTTTACATGGTAGAAAAACGTACATAAGTATTTCTCTATCACTACTCTTTTCTCACACTGTATAATTTACATTTATTTACATAGCCATCAATAACATGAAATGCACAAGTTAAAATGTAATTCAATAACTGCAATGTGCGGTGACTACTGTAATCACAAACTGTATAAATATGCTTTGTTAAGCATATTTTAAGGTTCACAGCCAAAATGTAGTATATTTCAAAATGACAGCCTCGCAGGCTATGTTCCCAATATAGATACGAGGATAATCCTGATTAGTTTTGGTTTCAAAATTCACAGTGTCATCTGATCACATTTCATTTAAATTCCTAAACTGCCTTCACCAGCCTAGATATGGCCACAGGACTCTGGATTTGAAAACATACTCGTTTGTGAAGTCCTACCCATTGTTTGAAATTTTGATAGTGCATGTTTTCAATCCGTTGGATGGTTGTTAGAATTTTGGCACATACTTGCTTTCTGATGCAAGATATTTTAGCAATACGATAAAATCACAATTGTTTGATTAAGGCCATTTAATATTTTATCATGCTCATACTGTAGCATTCATGTCATCAGAAAAAAATTGATTTACGTTTACAGAGTCATGTGTTTATAGTCAAACCCTTTCACCAGAGATGCTGCCAGGAGAAGAAGCAGAAACTCTAGTTTTTTTTTTTTATTATTCTCTATACCCTTATGAATATGAATTAAAATAAATATATTGTTACAATACTGTGAAATCCCATATGAAAATATAAGTGGAGCACATGGAGATAATCAGCAATCGGAGTAGAATATGACTCTACGTGGACTGAAGCACTTGAGAAACATGCAAATCTAAAAGTGTAAAACAGTCGAAAAATTATGAATATATATGAAATAAATGGTTATTTTAAGCAGCAAATGCAATTCAAACCTCTGTCATGATTAATGAATTTATATTTCTATACCTTCATTATTATAGAGAATTCCATATAATCAAACAACCATTTCTTCAGAATATAGCACGTTCAAAATTGTCTGTGTAAAATAGTAAAATGCAGAATACCCCATAAGTACATTAGTTAATCTTTAATAGTCACTCCAAATTAAGAATGTTGTTTAATTGAACAAATGGCAAAGCAATGATTATCACAGTACAAAATACATTTTTCAATAACTGCTTTGGTTTGCTGCAATCACTGCTCACTTTCTTAGGGACTATGATTACTGTATCACTAACTAAGTTACTCCAGGTAGTAAAAACAAATATAATGAATATAGGAATGGAGATGATCATGTGAAACGTACTTCTTGTGTTTTGTGTTGCATGATTGTTTAGTTGACAATGGGACAGTGTGAACGCAGCAGTTTATGGATCTGTGCCTGGAAGATCACCATCCTATAGACAGGACAGTAAATGGCCCTCATTGTTTTGTGTTTTTTTCTTCTTTCTCTGCCACCTATATAATGACACATGGGGCTCTATTTTACACCTGCGTAAATGGCGACGCAAAGTTGTTTTGCTCATATCAAGCCAGCGCATCGTTCATTTTCACACCATACGCACGTCGTTAAAATAGCGGAGGTGTAAAAAGTACTCAAAAATGTTACTGAAGTGAAAGTACAAGTAATGAGTGAAAAATGTACTCAATTAAAAGTAAAAGTATTCAGCCGGAATCACACTTGAGTAAAAGTAAAAAGTACCGCATTAAAATTGTACTTGAGTATTAAAAAAGTAAAAGCAAGCTTTAGAACTGCTTAGATTTAGCCATTTAATTATACGACAAGGCACACCTAATGCAAATATGCAACATATCCCCAGACTGGTACGCAAGTATGCATTCGCTGTACGAAGCAGTATGCGCGGCAGTTTCTTGTCATAGCAGCGCAAATACACATACACATATAACACATTAGAAATAAAATACACCAAATTTTGTTTTTCGTTTTTTTTTTAAGGTGAGGTGACGTTCTTATTGCTTTAACGTCCAACACATGCCTCTGAATAATTAAGAGAGTTAGGGCAATCTTTTTCCGCATTGCAATGGTGCAAACTCTTGTTTTTTCGCCATTAAAATAGCGCAATGGATTTGGACACACCCATTACTATTAGCTATGCTTTACAGTTTATGCTTTTCGTTAGATCATCAAAATAAAGCCAGTGGAGTATCTCTTGGCATGCACTTTCTGGACAAGCCATATTAGTGCCAAGTGTAGCAGCGGTTATTGCCAATGGTGGACAGGAAATTGCAGTTTTGGGTGCAGTGGTACCTTGGAACTTGAACACACATCACACAAACATACTTGTATCAAAGCTAACTAGTCCCTATGAAGTTGCACAGATATCAGTGAAAATCTTTATGCAAAAAACAAATAACATTAACAATCTGTCAAATGCCAGAATACTAACAGCTACCTGCCCATCCCAATATCCCAGTTACTTAAGGTTGTCATTGCTGGGATTAGAGAATCCTCAAAGATATGAATACATGTGTGTGTGTTTAATGGAGGCAGTGTTGGTGTGTACCTTGTGTCCCCAAAGAGATACTTAATACTGCATAACAGTATTTTACAAAGAAGTGAAATGCAGTGGTACATTGGAAGACAAACCTAATCTGTTCCAGAAGGCTTGTCGAATTGCTATTTGGTTGAGGTCCAAGTTGAAATTCCCCATAAGATATAATGTAAATGAATTTAATCCATTCCAGACCCCAAATGATTGTCTGTTTGAACTTATCTACCTACCTAACTAATGATAAAAAGCATTAACAATCTATGTAAAACTAATAAACACATGAAAAAGCATGCATACAAGAGCAATAAACATGGGATTAATGACAATCCCATATTCCAAAGAGAGAGCAGACACATCTGCACCACCGTTTGCTGTAATTTCTTTTTTTACAGTTCTACAGTTACTCTCACTGGTCTCCTCTTTGGTTTGCTGGAATCACTGCTCACTATCTTAGGGACTATGATTACTGTATCACTAACTGTACTGTAGATAAAACACAAAAAATTCACATCAAACACAGGAACACGGGTTTCGCACGTCAAACTCGGTACCGCGATTCCGAGAGCGATTCCTTGGCATCAGCACCCCAGCAGGTCCGTTTGCCTTTCTGTCAGCACATCCAAGACACATCTTGATTTGTACAGGTTTTAGCAGGTCTGTTTTATTGTGTCGTGTTCTGAGTTTTCGGTCAGGTTGCGGATAGATTTTTCTCAACAGACACATTTGAGTAGAGTTGAACGTGTCTTGACCCATACAAGTTTTAACAGGAACGGTCAAGTTCCAAGATTGTGGTCATGGTACAAGTAGAAAAAAATTCAACAGACCTGTTTGATGTCTGAGTTTGCTGAATTAAGAGGCGTTCGAGTTTCGAGGTTCTGTATTTTGTTGGGATGTAATGAGGAGGGAAGCTGCACATTTAATGTCATTAGTGAAGTGTCTTTTTTTAAGCAAATGTATATTATTTAAGAATATAGAATGTTTAGAACTGGTGTTTGATTTCTTAGAACTTTTTTAAGTTCACCCCTCCAACTTTTGGTAAATTGCACTGGCGCTCATGTTGCGAATCCCACCATTTTGATGGTATGATGCATATTCTTCCCTAAATTATATGTGCGTGCTCTTTAGTGGAGCCACAGAAAAAAATGCAAGGCTTGAGCAGCAGAAAATAAAGTCTGTTATCCCAATTGTGCATCACTTAAGGGTCAATGCTGTGTGATGTGTCCCATTAAAAGCAGCAAGAATTCAGCTCATACTGCCTCTTGAAATAGTTCATTAGGGTGAAAACCATTCCGGCCATAATATTAAGGGTTTAATATGCTTATCGCGGGGACGGGGAATGGAGTGATGCGCGGAAGAAGACTAGTCATACAGTGCCTGGTGTCCTAATTGGCCACTGAAGGAGCAGAAATGAGTGACGGTGTTCTGCCTGTTTAGCACTACAGAGTTTAGTGCCATGGACATAGGTCTGCCTCACTTATGTCACTCTTTCCCAGTTCCCTCACTCTTTACATGCAGTGCCCTCTATAGCATTATTGTGAGCAATGTGACATTGATTATTTGTAAACGTATTTTGAAGTGGAACATGCAACCTATGAGAATGAAACTCTCTGTAATATCAATATTGTCCGGGGTGTTCCTCTGACTTATACCCTCTGTTGCCTGGAATGGTTTCATGGATGGATGGATGGATGGATGGACTGGAGTTTTGTGGCATCACTGAGGGCTGGCCCTTGCTTTAACAAGCCATACCTCAGATAAATAAATGCATGAGAAATACTCCCCTCTCCACCTGCAGTATTTCACACTAAACACGTCATGGTGTCTTCACCCGTCATGCCTTCAAAGCACTGCTGGGATTGGCCTAGATGAGGAATGCAATGTTTAAATGAGGTAATGGAGTCTCCACAAAGGGCTGCTGAATGATCAGTCTGTATTGAATCATGTATTTTACGTTTCACAGAAAAGCGTGTTTCCCTTTGTTCACATTCATTTATTGAGATCTTTCAGTGCCACAGATTTTTCAGTCGTACAATGACTTCTATACTATTCTATACTCGTGTATACTATTCCATACTACTGAAGTGAACTCTAATTGCGCTGCCGGAAAATGATCTCGTTTCAAATACCAAATTAAATGATAGAATCTGGCCTGTAATGTAAAACTGAATTACCAGTAACTAGAGAATTATTTTTAACATGTGGTGCAGTATTATTCTGCTTAATTAAGTGTACATAAATAAATAATACATTGATTAAATGTAAAAAAATAAAAAGGACTTCTCATTCAGGGTACACCCTGCTTTTTTTGGGATAGGCTTCAGGCACATTACAGCCCTTTACTGGATCAGAGCTTACGGTAAAAATAGTGCATAGAAATAAAATATTTAGCTAAAATTAATAAAACTAAATTAGACATACACTGTCAATAGCTGGATCAGTGTAGGAAAAACCAAGTGCATTAGAATAGTGTTTGCAGATGATATATGTAACAACTGGTGTGATTTTAAACTAGGACTTATCCCCGGACGTTAAAGTTGAGGCTCGGTAGAATGTGAGAATAAGCTATAAAATAAAGCGATACGACACCAGACATGTTTCATTATGCACCCATTCAGTCTGATTTGCTAAGCAGTTATAAACTTACATTGCAGTCAATTCATTGGTACGTATTATGTTGCATATTTGAAGTTATATGTGGATCTTTACATTAACCCCTGAACGTCTTCGCCTTTCTCGCCCCTTAAGGCCCTGCCTGCTTCCCACAATAATACAAAAATGACCTGGTTACATTTTTTTTTATTGTAATCAGTTTTCAGAATGAAACATTCGCTATTGAAAGTAGGGATATCTAAGTATTACTCTGCACATCTTTAGTGCATATACTTACTTTTACTTGGCCAGGCCGTACTTTAACCACGACAAACAAGCTGGTAAGCAAACATTGGTTAAACTCCTTTGACGGTTTATCGTTTTGGAGGCATTAAACTGAATATGTTCGCTTCCTTATTTGGTATGTTAATTGTTACATCTTTTAACATCGAATTAATAGTGCAACATCTTTGAATAAGATGTAAGTAAGGCTGGTGAGTCATACATTAATACCTTTGTATGGATTGAAGTCAAGCATGTAGTGTTCCTGTGGCTGAGTATCTATAAACAGTTCAAAAATATTAAATTTTGTGTATAGATATTTGAGATTTGGTGTTAACATTTGTCTTATTGATTCTGGGAGTTTGGGTATGTTTGTGTGTGTGTGTGGGGGGGGGGGGTGAGATTTGAATAAGTGAAATTTCTTTTTTTTTCTTTCTTTAAAATATAATGCACTGCGGAGTCTGCATTCGAGTGACATATTATTTAAAGACAAGAGTTGAATGGCAACATGCATTCATGTACATATACTTGTTTGTCTTTTTGCTGGGTTAAGGGGCAAGATATATTTACCTATATTTGTTAATTCTATTATGCAGTGTGATATCTGTCATTCTTGTTGGTTTCTTTGGATGCTGGGTTTGTGTTTTACCCCATTACCACCTCAGTGAAATCATTTGGTCTAGTCTAGCCACCCCTTTGTAGAAGGTCTGGCTGCACCCTTGACATTTTGTATTATTAGGTCATTGTAGCTGTAAACTTGTATATCAGTAAAGAAGTTAAAACGGGATCTTCTACAGGGGATAATAATGTAAATATTTCATAATTACAAGCAATAAAGTACATATGTTTATAATTTGTGTGTGTGTGTGCATGGAATTAGCCTAAACTATGTTAACATTTACTCAAGATACATTTCATAACAGCCAAATGTGTGTGTGTCTGTGTGTGTGTGTGTGTGTGTGTGTGTGTGACTGTGTATGTATATATAATATATATATATATATATATATATATATATATATATATATATATATATATAAATTTTGCCACA
>JAODKE010000015.1:13511989-13528219 GCA_026779605.1 Mormyrus hasselquistii
CTACCAAACTATAAGTTGCACAAGAACGGCATGCAGCATTTCAGCGTATTCAGTAATCAAGGGCAAATCTCTTCTATAGTGTGGGAACTTGAGTTGTACTTGTATAAACTTTTTAATCTCTGCAGACACCAACATTACCATCCAAGTTATGTGATTGTTCCTGAGACTGATGTTCTGGTTATAACAAGGTTCCGTCTTTCAAAGGTTTACATGGCTGACCTTTCTGGTAATTGGAGAATTAACTTATTTCTTCACTCTGGGCTTGCCTCAGGGTAAACAGACGAATGTGAAATTGAAGATATTATTATCACCTCTCATTTAACTATTAATTAATGAATGTAGTTTGTAAAAGTTTGCGGCAGTTCTTATTGTTAAAAATCAAATGCATAATTTACATCGGTATGCAAATGATGGCGAAACATTTCGCCAACCATGGACATTTCTGTTAAATATCACTGAAAGAACGAATGACTTCATTTTCTGTAGAATTAAGTTATAATGTACAACTGCAGCTCTGAAGGTGTATCATACAATCTATCCATCTTCCATAACCATTTATCTGTGGAGGAAGCCTGTCTCAGGAAGCTTATCACGGAAAGCCTATCCTGGGAATCTCGGGAAGCCTATCCTGGGAATATCGGGAAGCCTATCATGGAAAGCCTATCCTGGGAATATCGGGAAGCCTATCATGGAAAGCCTGTCCTGGGAATATCGGGAAGCCTATCCTGGGAAGGCTATCATGGAAAGCCTATCCTGGGAATATCGGGAAGCCTATCCTGGGAAGGCTATCATGGAAAGCCTATCCTGGGAATATCGGGAAGCCTATCATGGGAAGCCTATCCTAGGAATCTCGGGAAGACTGTCCTGAAGAGCTTATCCTGGGAAGCCCATCCCGGGAAGCTTATCCTGGAAAGCCTATCCCAGGAAGCACTGGATATGAGCAACTGGACACCCATGGACAAGATGAACAACTAGCCCGTGGCTCACATTCACACACGCTGTCAAGCACTAAGGAGAATTTAGAGACTCCGGTTCACCTGAACCACATGCCTTTAGATTGTGGGAAGAATCCTGTTTGAACAATAGAAGAACATGTGAGCTTCAAAGACACAGAACCTGGAGCGAGAGTCAAGCCCAAATCCCTGGACCTGTGAGTCCAGTGGTAGGGAGCCATGCTGCCCTTTAGGCCTTATGAGGAAACAATGCACAGAGTGTGTTGTAGAACATTCTAATAGAACTCCTCTGCTTGCATTTCTATACACTTATGAGTGCAGACTCAGTAAATTCCGCAGGGCTGTTAACGGCACCGGAATGCCGGGGCATAAGTCTCTGCAGCTCCAACGGCCATTTATCCAGAACGGGGAAACGGTGAGTCCAGGTAGCCGGGGGAGCAAGGTCACGTGCTCCCCGTATGGCAGCGTTTTCCAGCCCGGTTCTCGAGGACCCCCACACAGTCCATGCTTTTGCTTTCTCCCAGCTCACTGCCAGACAGTCTACATATTTCATCCCACCCAGCAGCCCATTGAATTTTTCCATGGATGAATGGCAGAGAGTCGAAAAGAACAAACAAACAACCCCATTGCAAACTCCAAGCTAGGTGGTAGGTATTTTTAGCCGAATACACAATGCTATACTTGTTATATGTATTAATATTAATATTCATATCCTATTAATCCAGGTTATGTCTTCATGCATGGTCCCCTGGTGGCTGTGAGACCCTAGTTTATTCATTTAATATAAATTAAACGGATAAATGTGTAATTTCATAAGCATTCCAGCGTTTTCAGTTACTTGCAAATATGCATCTAATGTTTTAATTATTGTACCCCTGATATCAACGCCAAATACTTACTTCATTTTGTTATATATGTAACATTCTTAAATAGGTTTGTTGTAAGTATGTACTAATTGTAGCAGAATAACTCAATGAGAAGAGAGGAAATTGTTACTGAACCTCTTTTTCACCAAAAGTTTTTGTGGATGATAAGTGATGCATCTTCAGAAATCCTCATTTTCTGAACTACGGCTGCTTGGTGATACAATCATGCTTTTTATTTTAGGACTGCGGGATCAGATATATGACATATCTCTCTGATGTCTTTCTAAGTTTGAGTAAATGCAATTAACTTTTTTTTATAAACATTATCCTGTGGGATTATAGTCGTTAGTTCCCCATTTGGCATGATTGATGTATAACGGGTACATTCACAAAATATCTCATATAATAGGACATTTGAGCTATAATGCCTAAGGTGTATGTCCACTTAAAAATAAAAATCTCCATAGTACAAATCCCATTAATACATTTCATATAAGTAAATTAAATGATAGAAAATTAAAATTACCCCCCATGAGGGTTTTTACCTTAAAAATAAATTAGAAAGGGTCATCTAACAGTTTAATGAATATTATACAAGTACAGTTCTGATTTTAGACATACGGTAATCACCGGTGGGGTTAATTTAACGCTGTTCATTGTTCTGAAATATGAAGTAATGTGTGTGTGTGGCGGGCGGTGGTTAGTATTTCTGTATCTTATGCAGTATCTTCTATTGTCAAGTGAGTAAACATCTATTAAAACTTCATTCTGAAGGATGCTGTAGAAATAAGACCTTATAAAGACTCTGACATTTTCATTGTCACATAAAGCACATTCAAGGCATCTTGTGTGTGCTGAGAGGGAAGGATATCGTCCCCTTTCACTTCTGTGTGGAAAGTAACCGATGTCTAACAATCTGGCACTAATGGCTAGAAACCAAGGAGACCGTCCTCTCTGATTTTCCGAAAATGCATTAGATGCAGTTGCAATCACTGTCACCCTTTTTAATATAATGAACAAAGTTTTGCTGCCATGTGAAAACAATTTTGCCTCAATTATATGAACTCCCTGCTGCTTTTGCCCTCTGTTGTGTTTGATCAAGTAGCCCTATGAGATCCGCTCGCCCAAAGAAATATGAAGATAATGAGACATAAGAATGCTGAGTTCCTTAATTGCAAGTTCTTTGTCCACACCTGGACTTACATATTGACCAAGTTCCGAGATTCAACATTTTTCAAACAGCCTCATCATCAAATCTCTATCTTCCATAATTACAAGCTAAGTTCATTTTAATTATTTTCTCAAGGTTTTCTCCCAAGCGTGTGTAGTGAACCGGTACACTCTCCTGCCAACCACTGATTGCATTTTTTATTTATTTTTTTTTGCAATACAAGTGGTATATCTCTCTTTCCTGACATTTCTGTAGGAAATGCACGTGTGGCAGGTATTTGAGATACCACGGCCTATACCAGCGCTCCCAGAAATGTTCTTCTCTGCAGAAATCCCAGTCTCTATCATGATGACACATGCTGTCGTCTAAGGAATAGGACTCAACCTGCACTCATAAAAAGTGCCTTTGCTGTCTGAGCCGATTGGAAGCCCCGAGTTATTTATTTGACCTCAGGCAATGCTTAACTGTGACTAACCCCACCTTGCCTCTCATTTGCATAAGTTGATTGTGTTTGATTGCTTTTAAATTTAATCATTTTGTATTATCTTAGAATTATTCATCTAATTGGTTTCATTGAGGTTTCGAGACTTTTATTATGCGCTGCTTCAGTTGCAGTATATTAAAAATGTAGGGGAACATTTTAAATACCTGATGTGGACAAATATATTGTTAAGTGAACATCGACACGCTTCATAGTAAATGTCTTTGATGTTTGGGTAATTTTATCCCTGGGTACATAAAAGATCCGTGTATTTCCCCAAACAGCTCAGTCATTGGCTGTGGTGAAAATTCCCAGTTTATTTTATAACACATTCTGGTCTGTTCTGGGAAGCGTGATGTTTAAAGGAGAGTATATTTTGAATGGATGCTAGTTCACTCTCAGTTCCATAGAAATGCATCAAACTGCTGAGTTACTGATTCATCTGTACAGCAAATATTTATAGTTTAGGGGGAAATTCAGCCAGATGCAGAAGGGACATGTAGGCACTAGAATTCAGTGCACAACCTGAAAGGAGTGGAGCAGAAATGCTAACTATTGAGCTGTTATGTCAGTCACTCCTATTTATTACTTATTAATGATTTTAGAAATAAATTACTCGGAAACACATTTCAAGGGAACCCTTTGATTCTTCTGTCTTGTCCTTCCTGGGAAATACTCCCAATCTCTACGGGCATGATGAAATAAACGGCTTTTGAAAATTGAAGCACAGGTGGATGAATGGCTTCATTGACGGCATTATTGTGTATTTTGACATATTCTTATTCATATTTAAATGTGTGATGAAAAACATTGCTGCAGTTACAGCCAAATCCCAAAGAAAACACTAATTGTTCAGTTAGCTATAGTTGATTGTCATCATCGGGTTTGTACGCTTGGAAATCGTGCAATTTTAAAGTGTCTATTGGTGTAGATATAATTTTGTCTAATAATGAAATCGAATGGAGCACAGATATTTGCAGTGAAGGAAAAAGCAGAACAGTGATGCGTAAGCATACAGATGCCAGATTTAATTTAGGTGCACATAAATGACGTATACTATTACTTTATCTGCCCTTGTGCAAGTGGAATAATCATTTTTTATGGTTCTAGAATTTCAGAAGAGAAACACCAAGGCACTTTCAAAGCACATCAGAGAAAATCAATGAGAAACAGAGGATGGGAGAAGGTAGCACAATTCCTGCGGTCTCTGAATAACCCTCTGAGCTGTCTTTCACCAACAGTCGCCGTCCCTTCGAACAGACCAGCTTAGGAGGACGCTAGTAAGGCGGGTCGCGGTGAGGCCAACGACACAGCATTCATCAGTCAACATTGTTCAGAATGCTTCATAGAAGTAGCTTTTATGTCAGGGTGCCAGTAATGAAATACAGTCTGGTTCAGATGCCTGCATGAAGCTTACACCTTAGGGATTCTGGGAAAAAAAATGTTTTTAATAGTGTTGGAATCAGATGCCACCAAACTGGAGATTGTTACTCCAAGTCCCAGCCTGACACAGTTTACCCAATCAATATCTTTAATAACATTTAGTGCACTGCTAGAGCACTGCTGCTTCTTCAGTTTAATGCATTTTTAAAGGTTTTTTTTTATTATTGTGAAGTTCTGTAATTCCCAGAATGAGATGCTTCTGGGTCTAAATATCTCTGTGTGGCATGAAATGTGACTGTAACGTCAGATTTGAAATATAGGGCTTAAAATATATGCTTAGAGGCAACCAATGCAAGTATAGCTGAAAAATCATTTTGTTACTGATTAATATTAATTCCCTTATTATACGCACACACAAAACTACAATTGATACATTCTGCCATAATATGCAATGATAAGTATTTTTTATATCCAGGTGGGCATTTATTATATACAGTGCTCACAGAAAGTCTTATAGTTCTAAAAGAGCTGTTCTGCTTTAAAAAGTTCATTGACAAGCAGTGCCACTGGAAGTTTTTAATCAGTGACACCTTTGCAATGACACAAAACATCAAACATTTGTGTTTAGTATCTCTTTGGGAGTCAACGACTACAGTTGCAATAAATATCAAAATGTCAAGAACAGAACTGGATGAGTCAATGAAAAAAAGACAATAAAAAGAAACTATCTATGCACGATATGTGGAGATATGTTAAAAATTGCTTGTCAATGTATTTATTTTATGAACCCACTAAATTTGCAGCGTTTGTGCAGAACTAAGCAAGTGTCTCAACACTTTTGGTGAGCACAGTATATCTAACATTGTTTTTTTGGCTTATGGAGGGTTTGTAAATGCTGTATTTTTGTAAATCACTATGCTATACGGTGGCTTTTAAATAATGGATTGCCAAATAGGGTACAAATAAATCTTAAAAGCCTATGAGTTTAAATATATTTAAATACTAAATGCCGGTACATGTTCACTAAATACACATACAATACTGTATATCCATTTATTAGGCAAAGAAATTTACTAACCTGATGAAAACTTTAGGATCAAGAAACTTTAAGGAAATATAGAGTCTTGGGCAGCATTAAACATTTGCTGATGTTTTACCACATTTATGATTATCGTTTAATGACTAATGTCATGTTTCCTTGTACTTATGTATGTCCCCTGTTCCCAGTTCCGTTAGTCCACCACGTATTTTACTGCACATTGCACTGAGTATAATTCTGTATGTAACAAACACAACTTTGAAGTTTAATATGTGCATTCAAACCCTAGAAATTTGGTTTTTTCTGTCTTCTTTTGTGTGTTCATTGTTTATTCGTGGTCAATACAAAGACATGCATGAAAAGCATCTCTGCCGCAAGGAGCATTTTTATAATTTTAGCTAAAGTAGTATTTTAGTTCTGTAAACTGATAAACACACTATGTTCTTTTTCCCTGAATAAATAAATGTATCCACATAGGTTTTACTTTTATGCACCTTAATCATTAAATAGTCAGTGTGATTTTGCATTAATATTGTGAGCAGATGGTTATTTGTGTGATCATGCAATTCAAATAATCAAGTAATGATTAAGTGAGGAGTTGCATTTACTGTTTTTCTAAAGGAATTGATTTACATTATTGGTCAATCAAGAGAATTAATTAATAAAGAACTGGCTTATTTAATCTTTAATTTTTAATTTCACTTTTCAATTAAAATATTATCTCCTAATGAGAGTTCCATAGTCAAGCTAATATTATTTAAAGTATAAAATTAAGCATCAACAACAATCTTCTTGAATTTGTTTTACTAGAAAATCTTGTGATTTCTTAGTTAGTATTTCAGAATTTCTGATAAAATCTTGTGTGCTTTTTGTTTCTAATCGAATTGAAAGAAATCTTTGGATAAATTAGATAACCTTTGCTGAAAAAAATACTTACCAAAAATACTAATGCATACTTCAATGCATAAATACTTGTATAGCATCGCTTAATGGCATTTGTTGGTATTTTACAGCTCTGTGGAAATGATGCAACAGTGAAATTTTCCTGTCATGACATGAATATATATAATATAAAATGAATACGGAATACCAAATGGAGTATGAACTTTCAAATATACACTGACAATATATCATCAAATCAATTTTCTGTATTTTAATATTATAAAAATATTCAAATTTTTATTTTAAATATTAGACCGTGATATTCAACACGACAGTGACGGACATCCTGATTTTGCCACGTTCGGGTCATTAAGGGAGGGGCTTGCATTTCACTTTAACCAATCACAGTCTTCATTGGATGATATCACCGCATTGGTCCATTTTTTCCCCCTCATTTTCAAATTCAAGGCTTCCATCCATCTGGTCACCTGTCCTGGGGCAGTGCGTGGCATAGCAAGTTAAACCTCTGCGCTTCTAATCAGAAGATTGTTTCAGTCTTGTTATTATCATTTTTATTATTATTATTTCTGTTGTTATTACTATCGTCAGCATGAAATAAAGACACACCCTTACCTTGCTCCATACGGCCTTTGCAGGTAAGGGTGTTCCTATGTTTTGTCTGTGTTTGTCTATGACATATGCCATATCAAAAAGCATACATGATAAAACAGTTTAGAGATCTGTGAAGCTTGTCGCTTAGCAGTAAACACTGGTTTTAATTGATGTGGTGATGTGATCCAATGAAGATTGTGATTGGTTAAAGGATTGAAGCACAAGCCCCTCCCTTGTTGACCCAGGGACATGTCAAACTTCAGGACTTGCTGCTAGCGACACAGCAGATTTGCAGACACCACAAATTTTTACTTCGTAGTGTATCAGGAATAACTACCAGGATAAATTAAGCATCCTTTCTCTCTTCAGCCTAAAATATTTTTAATATAACTTCAGTATAATATTAACGGTATGTACTGGATTTGGCAGAATTCATTTCTTCAGCCTTAGCTGCTCTTTTCTCCTTGCCTGTTCTCATTTTTCCAGCTCCATTGTTGTATTGTAGAATTTCTGTTCCCAGGTTGCTCTTAAGCAAATCATAGTAATCAGTGTTTGGTCAATGACAATAGATCTCAAGAATGCCATCTGCAGTGTGTTCTTGTTTGTGATACAGATTTCGTTTTTTGTTTTTACCGAATGTCATGATAGTGCCATGATTGCAGCACTAGTTAGTCTGTTCATGCTTCATTAAGACTGCATTTTTAGTAAGAATAAAAGTGCAAACTATGCCAATATTTAATGCATCTTACTTTATTTTTTATTATCTCTTATCTGCACCAGCTGTTAATGGTGTTTAGCATACCTTACTCATATACTTGTTTGCATGATTGCTCTCAGCTTGTTAGAGAGTTTACACACATCTGCTCTGGAATCACTCAATGCTTCCATCGTGACGTCCGCTAACATGTGCGGCACATATAATCTTCCTGTGACCTTGCTGGACTGAGCTGTACGGCTCCGCTAGCTGATTGGCCAGCAGAGCGATCCCCATCTGTCCCCATTCATTAAACGCACTACCACTCTCCCAGCAAAACATTTGCACACCTCTAAGCAAAGGATGGGGCTTATGACACAGTGTGCAGTGTGTGCTTACACGTGCCGTCGGGTGGGGTGAGGCAAGACTGTGCTTTCTTCATAAGCTGAAAGAGCTTACTCTAATACCACAGGTCAGGCAAACACCTTAATCACACTGTCTGTTGAATGGAAGTGAGTTCACCTTGATTCACGTACTGGGTTTGTTAGTGAGCATGAAGGGGTTTTTTTGTCTATACTACAAAGATTAAGCGGCCATGACTTTACTGTCTGAATCAAAAGCATTTCCATATTGCCATCACAGTGCATTTATAATTGCAGATTTCAATGTGCTGATGTAGAACAGAATATAACTTGTAAACGAAATGTATTATCCAAGAAGAATATATATTTCTGCAAAATTCTGTATTTTTCTTTAAATTTATTTATTTATTTATTTAAAAAAAAAAAACATTGAGGCTGTTCTGGAAGCACAAGCTCATGTACAGTAAGGAACAATTTGTTGAGTTTTTCACTAATGGGACATGGTGGATCAGTTCAGTGTCTCTATGGCACCTACTGACAGTGTGAGGCTCACCAAGCTGAACCATTATTCTCCCTATACCTAATTATTTAAATAACTTTTGGTACTGTCGCTCTCGTGACACACAGTGGTATTCGTGATCCCTAGCATCATATATAAGCATACATCTAAACTAAGGAATTAGTTGGTGAAATGAGTGGAGTCTCTGCGCACAAGTTAGAAAAACCTCAATTCTATGCAAAACAATGTGGGCAAACGGCAGAAAAGTAACGGGTTATTGGGTCTTAGTTCTTTACTTTGCGGATTGATGAGTGGTGGGTCAGTGATTCCTATTGCGGCCTCATGCCTTCAGCGCTATGATGAAGTTTGTAGTTCGGGGAGTTTGTTAGGTCTCTCCAACTTTGTGTTGGTTTCTTCTGGGCTCTGGTAACCCCCACAGTGCAAAAACACATATTTCAAGTGAATTAGTGCCTCCACGTTGTCTGTACAGAATGGATGGATTGGTGCTGTTTGCACAGCTCAGAGATGCTTATTTCATTTTTCTACTCATTGGAGGAAATCAGGCATAAAAAACAACTGTATTTCACCTTCAACACTGACAACTAAATTAGTTTTTGCATAATTAATATATCGCAGGACATAATACATTTTAACTTTCTTGAATTAATCATACAAATTATTCTGTATTTTCCATCTTTCAAGTTATTTTAACTACTATATACATTTTTTTTCATGCAATCTGAGTTTAGGGAGATACATCACCGACCTGTTTTCACAAATGCTAATCTCCAGTAGTAACTCCACCTCATTTATTCAATGTATTTATTTATGAAACGTAAATTAGTTTCCGCAATTATAATTGTATGACTTGCAATGATATGCAGTGTACATGCAATAATAGTTGTTGTTTTCTCTTTTTTCTGGTAGTGCAAAGGGATTCATTAACTGACTGCAGCTATTCCTCAAATTCCCAAACAAATGTGTTTTATTATGTTGAATCCACACAGGCAAGTGAAAAGCGTTTCCTGCTGTAACATGCCACCTCGTAATTAATCAAGGTTATCGTGTCATATATGCTGATTGTTAAACAGGCAACTCGGGGACTAAAAGCAAGTAGTCAATTATATATAAGGTATACAGCTTAATCACCATTTATTATTATTATTATTATTATTAAGGTTACAAAACATAAATCTAAGCTGTGACATTCAGTGTGGACATTTTATTAGGTACAGCTACTCAGCAGCACTAACAGACTGTTCAAATATCAAGCCATGTGACTGAATACATACTGCACCTCAGGTTAATTTACTGTTTGGCTAAGCATTACAATGGCTCCGGAGTGTGATCCAGTCAATTTTAAATGTTGTGCGATCGCTGCTGACAGCCTTGTTGGCTCCAGCATTGCAGAAACAGCCACCTTCTTGCGTCGCCACAATGTCTAGAGTTTACGGAGAATTGATAATGATGATGAGCAAAAAAAAATAAAAAATCACAATCCTGTTAGCAGCAGTTTTGGGGGCACAAACGCCTTGCTAATGAGAGAGGTCAGAGGAGAATGACTCGTTAAAGTTTACAGGAAAGCCAGAAAGTGCAAAAATAACAGCTCCGTAAACAAGAAGAGTACAGAAAGGCTTCTCTGAATGATCAGCTTGTCTGTGCTTTAAATTATTCTGCGGGTAGAAATTGGTCCTAGCTGGACCTAGCTGGACCTAGCTAGCTTCACCTAATAAAGTGTCCACTGAGTGGCCTCCTAACAACTTTGGGACAATAATAATTTATAGTCACCTCGACTGGATTTTCCTCTGTTATAATTATTCTGCATTGATTGGTCATATAAATTGCCCATATAATTACGAAGACAGTGATCTTTTTCTAATCGAATATACTTACAATTTATGCTGCGATATTGCGTTCGTTATTTGCGAGTAAAACCAGACAATGTTTGCAGCGCATTCTGAGAAAATACTTTCATCTTTACACAGCGATACTTTTTAATTTGGAGATGGGGCTTGAGCTCATTGTATGCTAACGGCTTTAAAACAACACAGCAGCTAATTTATTGTGGAGTAACGAGGTAATTATCGCTCATATACAAATTTAATGTATGTTAGCCATGCTCTGGCTTTTTGTTGCATATCGGCGCAGGATGCTGGAGAGGGTTTGCCTTTCTTCTCTGTAGCGCTTACTCCAGCCTGTACACCACCAATGTGACATTTCATGGCACATATGCTGAAAGCCGTGATTTTCTTTACAGTTTCTTCGTGTTTTATTCCCTACATTGGAAAAAAAATATGTCCATATAACCCGCAATTTGGAGTCTATTCCTTTTAGAGTCAACTTGGGAGAAACTACAGAATTTTTTTATTTATTATTTTTTTTTACTTTGAATCTTAGATTACAATCATAAATCGCAAAATTGTACGCTGAAATATACAATATACTGTAGTCCCCATTCCGTGAAAAAAATATATTGATAATAAATATTTTTAAATTTAGTACATGATAGCTGCTGAAAAGGTGGTGGACAGTTACTACAGCCAAGCATCTTGCTTCACCCCCCCACTGGGTGTCTGCATGATTAAAAGGAACCAAAGATTATGTAAATAAGAGAGTCTGTACCCAAGCATATATCCATCCATGCATCTTCCAGCTACATATTTACTAGTGTGTCGTGAAAGAGATCCGGTATATCACATTAAAATATGCTGTCATTTTTAACATCCAATCATCATCCAGTGTTGTCACCTTAATAAAGGTCTTCGACATATGACAGCAAAACAGGTGCAGCACCAGCATGAAGGTGTGGAAATTCTTTTCCATCATTTCCATAGACTGACAGAGTAACTCGTACGTACCAGAGGTTCGATTCAACAGTGTTCATAGGAAAACAATGTGTGCAAGTGAGCAGCAAAATTGCCTATTGTGGAGGATTGTGTGCCAACACAATTGTCCTTGCAAGATTATCTTTTCCTGCTTTACGCCTTAGAATGTTGCTATTATGTCCAAAGTTCTTATAACTTTCCTATAAAACTTAAAAATTTCCATGTCCGTCCATCCATGACTGCTTATCCAGTACAGGATTGTACTGAGCTTAGAGCTTATCCTGGGAAACAAGAGGCACAAAGCAGGAAACCACATCCATGGCAGGGAACACACACGTGCACCCATGGATAGGTGTCAAGCCCGTAACCCTGCTGGAGCCAGGCATTAGTGCTGACCAATTAAACACCATGCCACTCTTATTGCTATGTAATGAAGATTTAATATTGGTTTAATATTCAGTGGTGTGCTGTCTTGTGTCATAATGCACCATGTCACAATCAATTTAACACCCTTTTAACATGGATAGCAATTGTTTATATGTAAAGTCACCTTAAAATTCATTCAGGCCCTTCATAATGATGAGTGGAAACTAATGTATCAAAATAATACCAGCACTAAACTGTTTTTCAGCCATATTGAATCGATTTTGTTATTATTATGTACCGCCAAATCAAAGTCAACCCCTATCAACCTAAAATGTCGTTCCCTAGAATGGCCTGACTTTGTGATACCTGAACAGTATCAAATGAAATTGCACATTTGTGAAATGATACATTATTTCCAAAAGGTGTGCAATTATTGGAAGCACTATTTTCAGCATTAGTCATGTGTGTGTCCATCCCATGCAAGGTAAACAATACTGAGCAATCTGGGTTCTTTGGGTTGTCCAAAGCAGAGCTGTGGAGATGGCAGCGATGATACGCTATTGATTTCTGTCCAATTTGTGTGCCTCATATTATTGTCTTGTTTCAAGAGCCACTTTCATCTGAGTCTCAGTCTCTTTGCAGAAGTTTACAGTATATTTTTGCAGATGTTAGTAAATTACTCTTAGCCGGACAGTGAAGAGAGCTGTTTGTTTCGCGGGTGAGAGACAGAAATAAAGGTACTTCGGGGGGGGGGGGGGGGCACAAGGTTGGGAAACATCCCTAATCGCATGCCCGTCCGTCACAGGGCACATACAGGGCCTGGGTGTTCAAGGGCCCCTACAGCCGGCAAGGATACATTTACCCAGTTCATCTATGTTAAAATCATTTCAGTAGCATTGGGTATCTGGCTGCTAACTAGAAAAGAAAACAACAAGACAAATGTTAAAACTAGGAAAAAATAAATAACTGTAATGTGGAAAGCAGTATTTCTTCAGATTTTTATCCCTGGCTCTTTTGCACCAGTCCTGGGTGCACAGAAACACTCCTGCACACTCACACATGCACACACACATTTTATCTATGGGATTAAAGGATATCAGTTAGTCTAAGTGCATGCACGCATTCAGACAATCATGCTCACACAAAAATTTTATTTCAAATTTACACGATATGGACAAAAGTACTGGGACACACCTCTTAGTCAGTTCAGGTGTTTAATTCAGGCCCTGCGCCACAGATGTGTAAAACCAAGCGCCTATCCATGCAGTCAGGTTCACAAACATTTGTGAGAGGATGGGTCGTTCTGAAGAGCTCAGTGAATTCACACGCGGTGATGTCACAGGATGCCACCTTTGCAATAAGTCAGTTTGTGAAATTTCTTCCCTGCCAGATATTCCATATTCAACTGTAAGAGGTGTTATTGCAGAGTGGAAGTGTTCAGTAACAACAGAAACAAAGTCATGAAGTGGCAGATCACATAAAGTTACAGAGAGGAGGGGTCGCCGAGCGCTGCGGCGCATAGCGTGTAAAAGTCACTAACGCTCTGTTGACTCAATAACTGCAGAGCTCCAAACGTCCTCTGGCATTAACTCCAGCACGAAACTGTGCACCGGGAGCTTCGTGGAATGGGCTTCTGTGGCCGAGCAGCTGCATGCAAGCCTCACATCACCTAGCGCTTTGCCAAGCATCGGATGGAGTGGTGTAACTGCCACTGGACTCTGGAGCAGTGGAAATATGTTCTGTGGTGTGACGAATCACGCTTCCTGTCTCTGGCGGTCTGATGGATGAGCAGATTGCTGGGAGAATGTTACCTCCCTGACTTCATTGTGCCAAATATAAAGTTTGGTGGAGGAGGGATGATGGTGTGGGGCTGTTTTTCAAGGGTTGGGGCTCCTTAGTTCCAGTGAAGGGAACTATTAATGCTTCAGCATACCAAGACATTTTGGACAATTCTATATTTACAGCTTTGTGGTAACAGTCTTGGGATGGCCCTTTTCTGTTCCAGCATGACTGTGCCCCAGTGCACAAAGCAAGATCTATAAAGACTTGGTTGTGTGGTATAGAAGAACTTGACTGGACCTCACAGAGCCCTGACCTCAAGCCCGTCAAGCACCTTTGGGATGAACTAGAATGGAGTTTGTGAGTCAGGTCTTCACATCCAACATCAGGGTCTGACCTCACAAATGCACGTTTGTATGTCAAAATTCCCATATTGTATGCAAAAATTCCCACAGCCACACTCCAAAATCTTGCAGCTGTTATATCTGCAAAGGGGGGACCAACTCCATATTTATGCCTATGGATTTAGAATGTGATGTCATAAAGGTTCCTGTAGGTGTAATGGCCAGGTGTCCCAGTACTTTTGTCCATGTAGGGTATATTCCATTGTACACCTAAAGTCAGCTACAGTACATCAGAAGTTTTGGGGTAGTTTACAAACCCTACACATTGTTTACAGTACAAGGTAGCGAAACTGTTACATGTAAGTGCATATGCATGTGTGTGCAGACTTGTCTCGAATTGAAATTCTCACTCCAGCCAGCTGGACCAAACCTGGCAATGCGGCTCATGTGTTTTGGTCTTCATGAGAGAACCAGAATAACTGGAGGAATCCGCACAACATAGGAAAAACATGCGAGTTCCATAGACCCAGGACAGAGATTCCGTCCTCCAGGCCTGGAGATGTGAGAGTTCCTCCAGTACCCGCAGTACCTCAATTTTAAAATCTGCACAAAAAAAGACACACTTTTTGCAGCTAGCAGAGGGAGGGGCTTCATCGGAATGTAGGGTAGCTTGAATATTTACGTCTGAGTGCATTTGCTAGGTGTGGGAATAAGGGAGAAGTAAACTGAATTACTATATCAGACATTTCCAGCTCACCACACGCTCCTTCCATTTAGTCCTGACACTCAGTAGAATTCATAATGGTATGGATGGTAAGCAGGTCCTCCGGACCAGTGAAATAAGAACGGTCCATTAATCTACGAAGCACAGTTTCAAAGATCAGCCAGCATATTTTTATACGTCACGATTGCCTTTAACAGGTTTGTTCTGTAAACGTATCCTTTATTTAACACCAGCCCCAGTGGCAGTGTGTATAGCCAAAGAGCTCAGTTTTACATGGTCTCCTGACTGGTGCTCTAGGTTTACTGTGCCAGTGCCAGGAAAAGAAATTACATTTGTCAGTTGATCTCATTGAAAGCTTTTTCCCACAATGCTTCTAAACATCTTACTGGCAGGGAGGTGCAGCCCAATTGTGTATTTGGTAACCTAGTGACCCAAAAACCCCGCCAAGTTGTGCATGCCATTCTCCAACTGCGGCCGCTGCACGTTCGTGTCCCTCGTTCGCCGTCATTCTTTCCGTGTTTAAATGATTGTCGCGTTAGCAGAAAGTGATTTGCTTAGTGCGTTTTAATTTATTCTTGGTGCCCTTTGCCTGATTTATGAAGTCAACAACCATTTGACTTCTTTGCCTTCCCCCATGGTGATGTTTGACAAATGCATTTGCAGACGCTAATCAGAACACTGACTATTATACTGCTCTGTATACACCAGCAGAACATGAAGCAATGAAAGGACACGGTGGCTTCTTATGGCTGGTAGTATTAACATGTTTAATTTGACTCTAATGTTTGTCCAGTTGATTTTATGGTCCCAACCATTTCACTGATTAGCTTTATAATTGAAAATAAAAACTTCTTAAATAACTATTTCCAAGAATTTTCTTTTATTTATTACTACTTTTTTCCCATTTTCTAAATTTCTACTATAATCTGTTCTGTGAGTGATGTAAGTATTAGCGGTATTATGTAAAACCTATTGTAACAACACAATTACAAACCCAATTTGCTACATTTCTGTTCTACTAGTAAAGGTTGGGTGGGTTTGCTGCAATAAATGAATGGGTTTCACATGCACATTGCTTCTTCTTTTTTTTTATAAATATATTTATTGCATTTTCATTATAATACAAAAATAACAAGACATCATCAAAACAGCAACAACAACAAAACAACAAAGCTCAGACTTTAAATAACACAGGATTACCTCATATAAAACAGATAAGGGGAAAAATCAATAAATAAATAAATTAGTTG
>JAODKE010000015.1:13528319-13541746 GCA_026779605.1 Mormyrus hasselquistii
TGAAGCAATGCATCCATCAGGAATACCCAACAACAATGAGACTGGGTCAAAATCCAACTGTATATTAAAGATCTTTTTCATTTCCCCCAGCACCAAATACCAATACCTTTGCAATCTGTTACATGACCAGACAATGTGTTAAAGTACCAACTTCAATTTTACATTTTAAACACATTGGCGATGTAGAGGGGTTAAAAAAATGCCTGGGGCTAGGAGAAATATGGAGTCTGTGTATGATTTTAAATTGTATTTCTTTTGTACGTGTACAAACAGATATTTTCCTAGCATAAGACCAAATATCAGCCCATGTTTCATCATCAATATCAATAGCTAACTCTTCTGCACATTGCTTCTTACTGGAGGCGATCGCCTAACAATGATATGCGTCTAGGATAGTGAATGTGCTGTTATGTTTATTCATGCAAAAATGTTTCTTTTACCCGAGTACAGGCTTTGCACATGTTGCTAAAAGCAGTACGGTGTGTTTGTCATTGTGCGAGGCAGCAGACATTGTAGCGTGTGGGTGCCGTTGAATGAGCCATGTGGAGCAACAATAGCAGACACCGACTTTTGGCTGTGAATGAATACATAATATCTATGTCACATTCAGTGAGTGTTTTTTTTTTTTACTTCCTGGATAGCAGCTGCACTACTGTTTGCATTACTGTGTGCCTTCAGCGCATGCCAGCTCGTCATCATCGTCGCTTGTTTTTCCGAGAAGGATAATTGCACCCCATCTGAGGAGTAACTGGTCTCATTTGTGCCCTGTTATTCTTCCTTTATCGCACGTTGACCATTTTGGTATCTTCGAGTTTGGTTTCATATAGCATTTCCTGGTGTTTTTTCCATATCTTTATTTTGATGTAGCTTTCGGTATTAGCTATTGTACAGCTAGCTACGGGAGGGCTGTTGCTAGCATTATCCAGTAATCAAAGCTGATTTTTATTCTAGATACTCGATTCCAGTGTTTCCTCCTTTATGGTGCTATTTCTCTAGTCCTTTACAATGAACATTGATATTCAGAAATTCATTGAAATGTTTGGGAGCTGTATGGCTTAGCCGGACCCGAATGACATCCCTTTGCAAGCCCACCATAAATCTGAATTAGTGGATGCTGAAAATAAATTGAGGTGCAGGGGAACATCCGGGAAAAAACCTCCCATTACATTACTGTGACGATCACATCAAGCGATGAATCATTACGTGTTCTGTAGTCCTTGCGTGTGCGTGTATATGCATCAACTCATAAGTGAATATGTACGTAAAATGTGGATATAAACGTTTGTGTTTCAATTAATGTGTGTGCGTTATGATATATATTCACGTTCTGTTATGGATATATTCTCCCATATTCTTATTGCTTATCTACTGCTCAGTTTAAGTGGGCCTGGAGTCTATCCCAGGCGACAACAAGGTTGTAGAGGATGCCAGTGTGTCGTCGGGCTCAAGCACTATAGGCAATTTAGAGACTCCGGTTTGCCTAATTTGATGCATTTGGATTGTGGAAGGAAACCAGAATAATGGAAGGAGAAGATGCAAAATTCCGAGACACTCAGACAGGAGGGCAGGTTCCTGACTCCCCGCTCTGGAGGCGTTGGGTGTCAGTGCAGCCCTCTGAGCCAGCGTGGCAGCTATATATGGTCGACAGATTTAGATCAACGTGTCGTGGGGCACAAGGTATCCTTCCATGCAGGCCTTGATCTTTGCATGTATGATCTGTGATTAAAATGCCGTTACCCCGTTGAAGCAGCCGTCGATGAGGTGTATATTACCTGCATGGAGCTGGCACTTTAAAGGGTGAACGGTCTAGGTCACTTCCCTGGAATGAAATGACTTTTATTATGAACATTTGTATAAGAAGTTATATGTGATATATAACAACTCTGCGTGCCTTAAATCATATTACATTATCGGTTTCGGTAATGTGTGCAGATAAAATGAGAAGTTGCGTTTGACAAAATGTTCATCCCATCGCACAGATGCCCTCTGCAAGGCCAGGATCTGCGTATGTATAATCTACCATGGTTATTACTGTGTTCACATCCCCGCTGAGAGCCGGCAAGAAGAGGGGAGTCATATGAAAAAAAAATGAGATTGTATCCCCTTTATCCTTTTCGTTATTGTTATTTTTGGCTAAATAACAGATTGCCCCACACTCACAGGCAGAGGGAAAAAACAGTTTGTGTGTAATCAATCCTTTTAAAAATCACAGCGTGTGCATTGCTCCCCTCGAACAGGATAAATGTGACATTAGGGACACGAATATCATTACCTTGATGAATTACTGAAGGTATAATGATTATGGAAATCGCCATTGACTGATCATCAGTCTTAATTTATTTCAGATCAATGTCTGGAGTTTGTACTCTGCAATGAGACTTTTATCAGACTTGCTGGAGTAGTGCCCCCTTTTGTCAGAAGCCCCGCCTAAACACATTACAGCCCCGCCATGTATCATACGCTGCTCAGAAACGCAGCCGCTCCGTTTGTGGCCCCCGGCAACCCAAATTAGTTAGTCAACTGTCAGGGGAAGCAAACACTTAAGTACCCAGGCTCCATCAGCAAATGTGTTTAATATTAGGTTGGACAAATCTTCTGAGATAAAAAAAAAAAAACTACCCCCCCCCCCCTCCCCAACACACAAAATTCATATTGCAGCTTTCAGATTCCAATAGAAACTTACTTTAATTCTACGCCCCCGGGCGTATCTCCACATGTTCAAACCCGACACCGTATCAAAAATGATTTCCTTTTCTTGCTCATGTTCTTAATACATATTTCCCTGAATTTGAACATTTCTGTTCAACATGCAGACATTAAGAACTGGGAGTTGTATACAGTAATGACAATAGAATCGATAAAGCAGAATCGATTAAAGGTAGACTCCATTTCAGTGAGGTGCCGTTTTTTTGTTCCCTGCGTAAAATAACTATAAGTTATCTGTCCTTGACCAGCTGTAGTATATATGGTCTGTATATTACATGTTTTGCTGGTTAATAAATCATCTATATACTAAAATAATGCATAGTTCAGTTTAGCTTGTTTCAGTTGCACTGATTGGTTAGATTTGTTATTCCAGCATAAACACAAGCTCAGCACATATAGCAGGAATGTCCAGAGAATAAAAAACTGTTACCGTAAATTGAGTAGAATGTCTGTAAATGTTTGCAATGCCTGTAGTAACCTGCTGTATACACAGCACTGCGTTACACATTAAAGTGTTCCAATTAAAGAATCTAAGGAATTTGTTTAAAATTGAAATACAGGACAGGCAACGTTTATATATATGACGACTGACAGTGCCGTGGGTATTTTCCGAGCCAATTTACACTGCAGATGAAAGAACAATATATGCAGGACTGAAATGAATAGTATGCAGTGGCTAGACCGTAAGTTTAGTTCTAGGTTCTGCGTTTTTGCATCATTATGCATTAAATATGCTTTTCCTGCTTGTGATATAAGGGAACAATTACAAGCTATACTGTAAGTTCGAGGTGATTATTGAACGAATTATGGTGAAGCTGACTTTGTTCCATCCAAAAGAATGCTTTTGTCAAGGAGTTTCAAAAGGTAATGCAGATCTTTAAAAAGGTAGACTTTTTAAAAGTAGATATATTTAGTCATGGCATGAGGTCTCAACCTGCTGTATTGCTAAAGCTAGCTGAATATGTGAAGGAAGTTACAAATAATACCGTAAAACTGACCTCTTTATAGCACCTAAAATAGAACGGCAAGATTAGAAACTGCTAAAAAAAAACGAATACAAATAAACCTTTGCCAAGATGCTGCAGAGGTAGGTGAAATTAATTGCGATAACTGCAGTGATGGGAAGCGCAGTGTTTGGTCCATGAAGCCTGGTGAACCTACTGAGATAGCTCTGTGATTCCATCTGTGTGTCCCTTTCCTGACTCCATTCTCATGATGTAACCGGGGACTGATGCCATGGAATTACTTCAGAAGTGTGCTGGTTTGTCGCACATTATTCCCAGTTTGCTCATTCTCTGCGTGGTTTCTTCCATTTCCGTTTTAGTTACCATTGATTTTACCTGTAATTAATAATAATATTGGCTTTTATAAAATGACACGAATAATACTTTGTCTGCATTTGGATCTTTCTGTGAATTTATTTCATTTGCATGTGAGTATATATGTTAAAAAATTAAGTTTTGGATTCCTATGTAAGATAATGCAGTCGTGCCAGCATTGTTGACAGCTGCTCACATGCCAGTCACAAAGCACAGAGAGCCGCTATAATAATTTGCGCATTTGAGATTCAGTTCCAGCTTCGAAGAAAATTTTAATTCTTTCCCCAAGTTTACGTGTGATGCCTTGAGGGACTCCATTGGATTCCCGTTCTCCGAGTGCCGTATGGTGGACTGCGGAGCATGCCACTCTATCCTTCCAAAAAACCGGATACTCCACAAGAAAGGCAGATTTGGAAAGGAACCCTCTGTATAAAGAACACCGGATGATATGTCCCATTGCCCATTGTTTGGGGGCTTTACATAAAGAGAGAAACCAAGACACATCGAAGAATGAAAATCAAAAATTTGAGAATACAATTTAGTCTCCCGGTCTAAAACCTATCCTGCGCGTGTCTTGCCAAAATGTAGAATGATGTCAAAATCGCAGTAAAACATGTTAAAACATGTTAAAATATGGATAATCACGTATTAGTTGGGGGAGGGGAGGATGACACTATTGCCACCTGGTCAGCATCCACCATTTCTCACAACGACCTGTTTGCTGAACTTTATCTCGTCTCCGTGACTGTCTGCTCTTCTCGGGTCTGACCTGCCTCTGCAGCCGTCACGTAACATACGCTATTTAATGTCTCCTGCCCTCGTTATGCCCCGGTGAACTCAAATTAATGAGCAATAACATAGCAGGCAACCATGATCCAAAGATATGGGCCGCAGGCTTCAGGGTACTTATCAAGCGGCTAGGTAGTGGGGGGGGTTAAATGAGCATTCGCCAGGTTTTTTTTTTTTCCACTCCGCTATGCCACTTGGGATGGGTTAGAAATAATAAAACAGGCTCTTCTCTTGTTATCATGGTCATACCATCTTATTAATATCATATTTATCACTAGCGGCAAGGTGGCACAGTGGGTGGGGCAAATCTGGCCCCGGTATCACTTATACCTCCTCCTTGTGTTTGTGTAGGTTTCTTTCCAACGCCCTCCTCCCACACTGGTTATATATGGCCTGTGGTTGTGTGTGGGTGTGGGGGTGTCCTGTGATGGGCCACCATCCCGTTTTATACCCTCAATTACAACGAGACCCTGAATTACACAGCAGACCCAAGACTACAGTGAACATAAAAGGATGAAAGGTTCTTTTAATTGGATGTGTGTGTGTGTGTGTGTTATACATTGTGTGAACCAAACGTTACAATGTGGGACATTTTTCAGGTCCCCACAAAGATCTTTGGATGCAGTCAGAAAACTAAAAATGTCTCGTATTTGGGTTGGTTACTCATGGTTAAGGTTAGGGCTGGGTAGGGGTTAAGGTCGTCATGTTGGGACTAGAGATTTCCTCACAGAAATGAATGTAAAGTCCCCTCAAAGATGTAATTACAAACCTGTATGCGCCCATGTGTGTTTCTGTATTTGTGTGTCTGTGTGTGTGTCTGTGTGTGTATTTTTCTCTGTTTTTGTAAGGTACATTGGCTTTTTCCTGAGAATTATTTCTGGTCATTACTCTGAAAGGGATACAAAGGCAGAATGCATCCTCAATCATAATTTAGAGTCTACTGTCAAAATACTACCAGAAAAAAAATCTCATGCGGAAAAATATATATCCTAATTTTGTCATACCGTGCTTCTGCTATTAGCTGACTTATAAAGCTGATGTGTTTTAAGCTCAGTGCTGCTCTGAGGAAACCCTTAAATTTGATATAAACTGATTGTAAAGTGTGTCCTCCTGGAAATAAGAGTTCATTTCTCATGTTGAGAAGGTCATAGTTCAGACTTAGTGTTCTGTTTCATCTGCAACTTGATACCTCACTATGAGTAGGAATAACAGGCATTATCATAAAGAATATGCATAACGAGCCTCATTTAATGTAGCTACAAAGGCATAATTAACGGTATGTGTGTGAGTTATTGCGCTCATTACTAACAATAACAATATCTGTATTGGTACATCAGGAAGAGCAGCACGCACATTATTGGCAACCGCTTTTTTTCCAAATGCAATATGTCTACAGATTGAAATCCTACACTGCTGTTCCTCCGCTAATAATGATAATTGGCAGTTTAGTCATATCCTGTCATTTAACAACTTTGCCCCAGACCAGTGTTTCCGAATCTGGTCCTTGGTGACCCACAGACAGTTCGTATTTTTGCTCCCTCCCTGCTCCGGTAGCAAAACTGTGGTCTGTCTGGTAGGGAGCTGGGAAGGAGCAAAAACGTGGATTGTCTGTGGGGCCCCGAGGGTCGGATCGGATCGGAAAACACTGCCCTGGACAATTGAAGAGTTGTTCTATTACTTGAACCTCCTCGGGTCATTTTTAAGTCCTATCACTGATAATAATGTGTGTTTAAATTATTTGGTTTTAATATGGTGTCAGTTAATATGCACTAAATTAATCACTTCTTAATCATTCCATTAATTATTCATTCAATTCAGTTTAAATATTTTTAGGTGAATTTTTCAGTTTGATTGAGGCGCATTGCATACATTTATTGGTTGAGTATTATTTTTAAGCATGAGCAGTAATAGCTTTTTTTTTTCATGCCATGACGTATATGTCTTAGAAAGGCACCCTAAAAAAATCATTTATAAAGTCTGATATGGTGAAACTCCACCAACCAATTTGCCAGCATATAACAAGAAATTTAACCTGTAAGTCACATATATTTATTATCAAGCTTGCAGTGTTGGATTTTTCTCATGTTTGTCTGATTCTTTATTGCCTCCCCTGTGTGCTTCAGTCCTGGCCACTGTCAGGAAGCCCCAGGGGGTGCTTGTGAAATGAGTTCAAGAAGCAGCTGGAGAACTCATGGAAGTATAGAAGTATCTATCATGCGTGCATACCTGAACAAAACCAGGCCGTTCACCTGAACCATTTTACAGTGTCAGCCCACAGCTGAGGTTTAAGGTAATTTTTAGTGAATATTCCTATCGATCGCTACTATACACACCACGTTACCTGCTGGGCGCTGGGCGGTTTGGTCCTGAGAGCAGCGCAGAGAGAGCCGACGGCAGAGTTTGTGCGATGGCATTAACCTTACAGCTGCTGTGCTGAAGTTCTGCAACGCCTTTCTTCCAGGCATTGGAAGGGATGGAAACTAATAAATAAACATACGTCCGCGCGGAGGTTTTACTCGCGACGCCCGTTGTCAGGCCGCCCCATTCTGGGACGTGGACGTGCATAAAGAAGCACCTACTGCATGACATTAACTTCAGGAGGGGGGCTTTACTGAACGGCATGCTCCATAATTACCACCCCCACGCCTCTTAATCCATTTAATTCCTTTAAAAACAATATCTACTTCCAGTGGGTGCTTTGGAGTACCGACAATCCATTTTGTAGCTAACCGGAGGGCAGTGTATCATTTTTCTCATCGAACTCTCGGTTAATCTCTTGCCAAGACAATCTTAGAGTTTCATTTTTGAGCTCGTTGCAGTTCTGCTTGAAAATGAATGTTCCAAAGTTAGGTTTAGGCAACTGAGAGAGTAAGTTATGCAACAAAATGGTTTTAGAATCTCTTTAAGAACACTTGCAGTTCTCCCACTATTGTTGTGAATACAGACGTAAAAGGCTTCTCCTCATGTCACTGATACATTGTACAATTGCGCTGAAATGTAATGAAAAGACTCTTTTTGAGAAGGATGACAGTTCATTTTTCTACTGTCTGATGCGGTGTACAAAACAGAATTAGAATTTGTTGTATTATTCCTTTTTCGGTTGCCAGCTAATGCAATACAATGACAAGTCTAAAGGTTGCACAGTTTCGTGCAGTATTATGAAGAGCTTAGACTGCATGTCTGGTTTTATGTCTGGTTTTGCACACCTTTTTAATATTGCGTTTCTGTTAAGTTAAGTCTTATGAATCAAGTTGAGCTCAACTTATAAGGGACATACTTGGTTTTTAATCTGCAATATTTTAGGTAAGCTTTAACGTCCCTGTTACAGCATTACAATGCCAGTCTTGTTGGACACTTTTAGTCAGAAAAAATAATATTTAATAGTTTAAAATATATTTAATATTGTATGTGCCATGGAACAAATTTCATGCCGTTAAAATTTTAGCAGTTCAGCTGTTCTCAAGCGTCTGCATAAAAGATACTTTTGTTTTTAATTTTAAAAAACAGATCTTTAAAAATTGATCATACTCTTGCAAATTCCATTTTTTACTAAAAAATTCAGCTGATTTTGCATGGTTGAAGAATGAACAGAAAATAAAGTAGTTCAAATTATTAAGTTACGACACATGGGATAAGGTAGTCGCTTTATAACATTGCCTTGGCCTATTTCATATTTGAAATGTATTTTTAGATATATGCAGTATATATAAATATAAAACTATAAGGGATGGACGGAATAATGGAATATATTAATAACAATATATTAATATCAAGCAGTTAATAAGTAGGATGTCCGGCCTTTACACTGAGAATAACCTCAGTCCTTCTTGGAAGGTTGTCATATGATCTGTGTGTTGTGGCACTTCGGGTGGCTCCTTGAGGGATAAAGGACGTATAAATCTGTTTTATACTCTGTGCTGCAGAACTTCCCAAAAGTGATGTTCAGATCCTGTGTTTGGGGAGCTCATGGATGGTGTTTGACTTTCTCCCGGGGTTCATGAAACCATTCTCACTTTTGTTTGCCGGTTATGGAGGTATTCTCATACTGGGATGTAGGTGCGGCGTGTGCATCATAGGGTGTATCTAGTCCTGTAAAATGACCTTTTATTATTTGGCCGGTATAGCCATGCAGGGCTATAATCGTATCTAAATACTACTATGAGATGACTGCCCATATCATTAGCGATTCACCATCATGCTTAAAATTTGACAACAGATATTGCGGACTGATGGCTTTCTAAGAATGTAGATCCATCTCGATAGGACAATGGTGAAAGGCGGCTCAGGAGACTAGATTGTGTTAGCTGTTCCCAGGGGTCCAAGGGTTACGTTTCCTGCACTTTCTTATGCACGATTCTGCATTTACCTTAAATTTAATTGTCTGGAGTACTGCATTAAATACAAGCGGTTTGCGAGGACCCTGCCGTAATTTTGTGCTCCGTGATGGTTATGATGTACTGTTTTTTGTGGAGACTGGGTCACAGAGGTCCTGATTTATTTCTATGGTAACTGTTGAGGCCATATTTTAATGGTGTTTAAATGGTCCTGTCTGTGAGCCTTGAATGGAACCGCTGCTCCCCTTTGTGCTGATTATCAGTATTTAGGCATATGCTTTGATTTCTGAGATCGCTCCCCTCGGCACGTTAAATCATTTCAGTCTTTGTGACCGACGCACCTGCAGTTTGGGCACAGACTGTAGATCTTGGTTGCTTCGTGTTGCTTTGAAACCTCACGTGTCAACATGCTGATTGTCAGACCTCTTTTATATCGACCACATACCGCTGATTGGCATTTACCCTAATATGACTCACCTTCATAGCTGTGTCAGTAATTGTGATTTGATTACTTCAAAGTCCTTTTCATGTATTTAATTCCTGTTATTTTGACGGAAGCCTTTTTTTCCCCTGAAATTATAAATCTTTTTCTATCAGCGATATTTTATTCTGATGCCGGCAGTGCAAAATTCATTACAGCGGATGCAGAATGAAACGTAATGAAACAACGATGGTGAAGGAATAAAGTAGGTAAAAGCGGGCCGGGTTACCTTTCACAAAATGAGCCTGGAGTTAGTGTCACGGCTCTAAAGCTGCCGTCCCGCATTTCAGTCTGTGTGCAGCAGTAACGCAACAGCCACCCAGTTCTCACTGCACGCAAAATACTCCACCGTATTGTCATGCGATTGAGATTTTAATGACAAATACCTTATGAACATAGAAAGATAGAACCATCCGTGCCCATGCTTGTGTTCCTGGGTTATGCTGAAAAAATGCATCTGCCTTTGAATTTTTCTAACATTAGAACCATTTGTTATTTGCTATTATGGCTTAGTCATGTTCCCCGCATTTGTCTCCGGATTGTTCTTCCCTCGCCATTCCTTTGTCATTTTCTGTGTTTTTACAAAAACAGATTAAGGCGAAGCCGCATGGAAATGAACTTGTTTTCTGTGAGGTGCCAGCACTTGAAAGTAAGCATGGAATAACTGATTTCTCTTTTTTTCACCATATTCTTTCTGAATTGTGGCTTTTTAATGCCGTCCGCTGCTGTTAGTGGGTGTAATGAGCAAAAACAGGGCCAGTGCAATCCTGTGAATAATAGGCTGTTCATACCAGATAAGAAGGGCCACTTATATTTTCTTCTAGAAATTGTTACTGGCTGTCGTGTAATTGCGACAGGCGGCCCTCTGAGGACAGCCCCGCTGGACCATAGCCACCCTCTATAATAGTAGGGAGATACTTTCAGTTGAGCCTTGGGCACTGCATTGCCGCTAGGGATTAGCCAGGAGCAGCCAATGGGTGGATGGTTTAGATGTTGGATCCAGTGATAAGCAGAATCAGAACAGGTTGAATGCTGGGAGGGCAATGAAAATGTACATGGAGTGAGAGTGCAAGATGGACAGGCAAAGGATTCACAAAAGATCTTTAGTACAGCTTTTTAAATAGGGACCAGAAGTTCACCAAACTAGGTCATGCCTACTTAGAATATTTTAGAGCTGAGAGGTGCTGCCCTCTACTGGCCAGGCGGACTCATAGTTATTAATTTGAAGCAGTTTTTGGAGATGTTGGCATGCATTGTGAGGCTTATTTTTAATTCCCAACGTTAAGCAATGATATCGCTAGGGCATACTGCAACAGTTTTATTGCTAGGGATTAACAGTGGGCGGGGAATTGATTGTTGCTCTTTTCTGATGTTTGACGCAAGCACTGTATTCTCTGGCAGTGACCTGCAGTGCCAGATGGTCCCTCATGCAGTTCATTTGTTTATGGTTTCCAGTCACTGTATCAGAGTGACTTTTGCTGTCTTCAACATTATACGTCCCTAAGTCAGCCCTAAGTAACAGCCCTGTGTGACCCGGTGCTCACTTTGGTTTTCTCCATGTGGACACTGCATTTATCTAGGTCTTTCGCTCCTGTCGCAAGTCGTAAAAATACAGGCAACGCATAGCCAAGCAATTGTCATCATAGATTTAAAGTTTTCATTGTTATTTTAATGCCCAGTAGTTATTAGTGACTGTAAAAGTGCTTTCTGAATTATTCACCATAGCAATTCTATCTTCCAGATGTTTCCATCTCTTATCTCATATTTTATATCGAAAATGTAACTTATTTTTCCCTGCTGCTCCTTAAGAAATATATTAAAATTTCCATGACTCGGAGCCCCAAATTATTGCCGTTTTCCTGCCATATAAAATATTGCCTGGGAAGGTTTCTAGGTGCAGAGGTGCACAGCCCTCACTGGCAATTTCTGCATGTCTGCTGTGCCGAGAGCATGCTGGTATTACTTTAGCCTCAAATTTCTGGTGAGGCCTTTAAAAGCCTCTTAATCTACGTTCCCCATTGCCGTACCTCCTGCAATCCCGAGTGGCCACCCAGCGCCCCCCCCCCCCTGGACGGAGGGCCCTCTCCATAGATGCCACTCCACGGCTCTGCTGGGCGGTGCCAAAGACGCCGAATCCATTCTCTTCTCCTCCCGCATCCTCCGGTGAAGGGTCCCACCATCTCGCTCACACTGAGCTCTTTGTGAAGGTTTAAGCAGCATCCAGCAGCAGCTGGGGTCAGAACAAAAGCCCTCTTTCAAACAGGTAGAATAAATACCCAGAGGGTGGGGACACTTTCTTATCATACCCCTATACTGCATGAAACACTGTCGCATGTGAATATGGACAGAAATTGCATAGGCACTGGATTTATGCCAGAAATGGCTACCTTCTTCAACTGATCATTTGAGCGTGTTAGCTCGGTGAGATTTTCTCTTGTATACAGCTAGCAGCCAGTGCTTGGCTCCCACGTGGTAAAAGTTCCGCGAGGCCCTCTCCGGCGTTCTCTGTCAAAGCACACGGGCTTATGTCTTGTCGAATTTCTATGTTTAATTTTCCTGAAAGGCTCTATTGTATTTGACTGAAGAGCCTGTTGATGTAGCCAGGCCTATTTATATTGGTCTATTTGGTGACCCATGTCAGTGGAGAAATCTAAGCTATTTCAGTCATAATAACGTGTTTCTTAATAGGCCGGAGGAGCTCCAGCGATCCACTGTTTGAAAGTTTTGGGGTCACCGGCCCGTTTCCCTGCAAATGAATAACCTCGTGTCGCTTTTCTCATTGTTTTCCTCTGCTAATATTCAGTGCTGTTTACGGGTAATTTATTCTGTAATGATCACCCTGCAGTGACAATCGCCTTGAATCGCCTTATTTTTTTTGTCTTTATACATTTTTTTTTATTAAACTTGCTCCTTTTCTCAACTTGATATTATTACTCAAAAATGTCCCGTAGGCTGTTCCGGAGGCAGACCTGTTCAAAACATTTTAAAGGACAATCATTCCCCGGAAGTCTATCACGGCCCAGCTCGCGCAGTCGGCCATCGAGGTTCACCGCCTCGACAAACGCTCGCAGACTGAAGACGCATACGTGAAATGTAACGTTGCACCACAAGAACTATGATACTTCGGCAATGTAGCTGTATTGCCATAGATTCACTGCCCGTGAATTTGCTAGCGATATGTGTGGCCTCTTATTGTGAATGCAGAACAGACCTGTCACAAAGAAGCAGATCCGGTCAGTAATGTAAATACCGCTTTTAGCTGCTCAAGTTTTAGTGTAAGCCATATCATTGGGGTATACCATAGCACCCATTTGCATTAAATGATTTTTTAGGGTGGCTTCTGGCTAAACCTGTATATAGTAGCTTATTGCCAAACTGAAATGATTAACGATGCTTGCCTTCGGTTGTAACATCAAAGTGACGAATGTACTGTATAAAGTGACATGTATATATAGTTATATATACATGCTATAACTACATGTATATGTCACTTGAATTACGTATTTTGATAGATCAGAAATGCTTGTGTTCATTTGCATGTAGCAGATGTTTCTTTTTGAGTAAATCTAAGTGGAAAAAAACCTGGAGCAACCGGAGGTTAGGAGCCTCGTTCATTGACCCAGCGCTGAAACCCCTCCCCTGACCCTGGGCTTCAAACCAGCAGTCTTCCGATCATAGACACAGAGTGCTACCCTTCTGAGCCGCACACCACCAGCACTCCCCGCACCCCCCCCCCCCCCCCACCCCTTTCTCCATTTATTCTTTCCACTCCGCACTCTATTTATCTCCCAAGAGCCC
>JAODKE010000015.1:13544472-13561404 GCA_026779605.1 Mormyrus hasselquistii
TAATAACAAACATTATAATGTTTGTTATTAAAGTAAATTAAAGCTGTTAAGGTGTGTCAGGATGTTATGTACCTGCTGCTTATGAATGTTCTATGAATGCATTATGAAGGTGCAGTTAATGTGAAGCATTTCCAGTTATTGTCTTTGGCCACTATGCCACCGTGCAAGATTTTTCATAGCAAAAGAGCAGCATCTTTATCTCCAGAATAATAATGGGTGGACAAAACGGCTGCATTCACATTTCTGAGCTCCCTTTCTGCAAGCATTTAATCTATTCAGTATTAATTATTTTGTATTGAACCTTGTGGTTTATGTTTTAGGATTATTGGCATTTTAAACTACATCTCGTAGGAGATTATTAAAGGCTTGTTATTCTGTAAAGTGGATAATGAATTCTCATTTATGATGATTATACATCACTGCTCCACTTACATAATTTGATATGTACTGTGTATAACACACATGTTTTGCTTCTCTCTTTCACATCTCTACCTTTTGTTAATTTTTTTCTCCTTTTTTTTCTCTCCACTGACTTAAATATATCTGTTCTACATCATCACAATCTAAAACAATCAATCTGGGAAACATCTTCCTTTTGACACGTCTGCTGCTACAGTGAGAGTGGCAGATGTGTAAAATCGTGGTGTCACTGCTTTTGAGGGCGGGGATAATCGCAGAATTCTCATTATCAGTGTGTCTTTGTTGTTATAATTTGCGACCTCTGTAAATGACCATTGTCATCCTTTCAGTTTAGCGATAACATGACAAATAATTTGTGTGTTTTTTTTTTATATGGCATCTGAGCCACAGTTATAACACTGCTTGATATGTTCTGCTGCCACTGGTTTCTAGACACTGAAAATCTTACAAGGAAAAAGTGTCACATCTGTGATACTGTTCCCTGTTTTCTCGGGGAGCAGCTTATTAGTGGGAGCTGTGCAGGAGGTTGTGTCTACTGAGCAGTGAGGTAATGGACACCACTTCAATCCTGGCCTAATTTGAATTCCATGGGAGTCTTGGTTCACACAGAGTAGGACTTTGTCTTCCTCTGTCCTTTTGTCACATAACAGCACGAGTCACTGAAAGAGCCGACAGAAAAGTTAAGTTACTGATTCATGGAAAAGGTGTTGGGGCTGTGATCGTCAGCAACAAACAAGGTGGGTGAGGATGACCAGGCTTTGACTGTAGCCTTCATCTGCCGGGACCTGTGACCCCACAATGGCAACACATAAAAAAAAAGAAAAAAAAAGTTTCTTTAATTTGATTTGCTTTCCAACTCAATTCAAATGCACTTAGTTTTTAAGGCTGCGTTCATAAACGTATTTTGCGTTTATGGCATTCGCCTTCAATGGATTTGGTCACAAATGGGCTGCGTCTATGGTTAGACTAAGGCATTATTAAATATTTAAGAAGAACAGTGGGAAATAAGATGGACATTTATCTTGAGGGATGGTCCAATTGAAGTTTTCCCTGGGGGCAAATTCTAAAGCTAATATAAGCACTATTGGATGCTTGCAGAAAGGGAAGAAACTTTGGAGCTGTAAAATGTTGCTGTTTAGGGATTACCTATGAAAGCAAGGTTATATGGGGGAATTGTAAATATACAGTAATAAAACTATATAAAGAAACTTGTATATTTTATGGCGAGATATCCTCCAATATATATGTAGGATATCTGCACGTATAACTATGAATGCATCATGAAATGCAAAAAAACAAGGCTAGTCTGAAATCATAATCAATTTTCGACACTTAAGTGAATAATCTGATTGAAATAATTGCCTACTTAAGCACACTGTTTATGTTTTTGCTGAATAGTCTCTAAAGCACAATAGAAAAAACACTCTTGAGTGGAAATAAAGATTTCATTATGTATAAGGTACTGTTTATGTCGCGCAATATTTATGAAAGCCAAGCTTAGGTCTGCAGATGACTTTCTTACATGAGGTTTAAGAGAAGGCCCTTCATCATAACTGGTTCCGGAAAACGGTAGTTGAAACAGTGTCATTTCGACAGTTATTGGTGAGATAAATAGACTTGCTTAAACATCAAAGTTTCACCCGTGAGAATACTGAACAGATTAGTCATGCGTCTGAGTCCATAACTGTTTTATATGCTAAAGGGGTTTTAGCACAGAATACGAGACAGTGATGGACAGCAGCGAGTCCTTGTTTTATTTACGTTGGTTTATTGCCTTATCAAGAGTACTACGTAACCGACGAAGTGCGTAGTTCAGGAGATCCCCCAAACCTAACACATGCAGGTCACATGTTGTTTTCCATAATTTGTTCCATATCTATGCATATCAATAAGCAGTGAGCGCAGATAACCGTTAGCAGCACATGCTACTGGCGCTAACAGCTCTTTTCTATGTACCACACAAGGTAAATGCTGGAGCAGATTGTGAATCTAGAGTGCAAACAGATGGATTCGGAGAGGTTCAGCCGTGCCGTAAGCCGTGGGCTGTTGACTGTAGTGAGATGAATCAGGGCGAGAGAAGGGCAACAGAAGCCTGGAGGGTTTTACTGTAGGGACATACTTATACGTTCACAATAGTCCTCGTTAAACTAATATGCATTTGGCTGTAAACAAATATATTTTTAATGGGCCAGGATGAAGAAAGAATCATAATTGTAAAGACAAGCATCGATGCACAGAAGAAAACAAGAAGCGTGTGATATGGGGTCAGGAACTCTGAAATTCAGTAGAACATTCAAAGACCCAGCATGGCATTGTTTCAGGTTTAAAGAGCTACTCCAGTCAAAAAATGTCATTTTCAACCAATGTTCATACTGTGCACTCCCAGTACACACGTGGTTTCCGCTGCGTGTGACAGAAGGTGGACAAGAAATAGCTGTCGCAGCTGGACCAGATGTCATTGTGTTCACCCTCCGTTGTGTCCTATTGTCCGCAGCCTTCATCGTTTAAGCAGCCCCACTGAATCCTCAGCTTCAGCTTCAACTGGGGGTAAACAGATTGTCTCGTGGTGGATGGGTCATCCGCCCAGAGGCATCCCTTTGTTCAGTTGTATCTCCATAATCTGTCATCATAGTACTTAATTGAAGGAGGCGGAGTGACTTAAATATTTCTGGCTGTGTAGTTGGCACCTTAAATAACACTTCATATCATCAGTCAGAAGCAATATAGGGCTTCATTACTGAATTTCCTTGTCATGTAAGGTACACAGCAGGAATATTTTAATCTAAAGTCTCACATAATTGTAAATCTAACAAGAAGAAACATGCATTTTTAATAATACTTTACCTTCTAATTTAAAAAGTTCTGCCCCATGACACCCTTTCCGGGGTGTCCACTCCATTATACCCAAATCCCAGAATAACCCCCCGGCTTACCGTATACCTGCATTAGATAAGAATATATGGAATTTGATGGATGAGATTTCGGTAACACTTAACTTAAAGCTGTGATTTATAATGTGTCATAGATACCTGTGTCATACATACATTTATAATGGTTGACCTCAGAATTATTAAAGCATTACAACATCCTCTATTGACAGCCGTAAGGCCTTAGAGTGTTGATTATAATACCTCATAAGCTTCAATGAATCTGTCATCCATAATGCACTATAGATACCTTTATAATGCATTATAATGATCGGCATAAAGATTACAGATGCTTTGTACTGCATTACAATGGTATCTACTGTATAGTGCAATATGGATGAGGGCTTCATGAGGCAGTCATAATGCACAATAAACATGGCTATAATATGTTCTGCCCTTTTATAAATGTTCATAGGTGTGTTTATAATGCTTTATAAATGCATTATGATGTGTATTGAGTGTGTTCATAGATTCATACCGTACAGACGTGGCATTCACGGAAAGCACAATTCCTGGCTTACAGTAAAGCTAAAGAAGTTCAAAGCAACAGTATCTGATACTCTGGCATGTATTTGTTCAGCTCAACCTAAAAATGGGTACAGTGAAACCTTTGCTCTGTGCTCCTCAGCTATAAGATGGGCACTTCAGAATGAGCAGCAGGACGTCAGTAATCACGTTTATCTTGAAGCCGTCTATAATATAAAAGCTGATAAGGTCGAGTGCACCTTACATGTATTGCATCCACTCAGCCAGGATCAGTACTATTTGCCAGCCAAAATGCTCATGCTTAAAGACCATAAAATGTACTGCCAGAAACTAAACCTAAAAAAGTGAGCGTGGTCTATGTGTCAGTGAGCGTGGTCTATGTGTATGTGAGCGTGGTCTATGTGTCAGTGTGTCACGTACAGCCATTTTTGACTATAACTGTATATCATATCATACCCTCTCATTTTTTTTTTACCTTAGTTGTGTTTCAAAGTGAATACACCTCAGATATATTATTTTCATATATTTTCCTGCAAGACAAAGTCTAAAATGAATAAAATTAGCATTTGAACATAAAACATTGAACAAAGGTAGATGTTACATATCTATTATTCATGCTAGTAAATAGTGAATAAAACATACTGTTCTTATGCCAAAAATGACCTGAATAATTCCTGATATGAGTTAAGAAGATGTGGATTTTGATATTTTACAATTTTTGTCATGTTCGATTTATTTAGCAACAATAGACACTTAAATAATTTTGCCTTTTATTTTCTGGTTATATTATAGCTGTCCCTGCCGGTTGTTTTTTGACAAGAAGCGAAAAGTAAATATTAGTTTTATTCTTTAAAAAAAATTTCTTTGTGAGGCAGGTTGTGGTTCTTACAGCATTATGGAAATAACGTGTGAACAACTTTTTTTAGAATGAAAACGTGGCGGGTGAGGGGCAGGGGCACTTCTGTAGTATAGACAGACGCTTTCTTTACTCATCCGAGTAGGCAGTCGATTTCACATCTCGATTCTCGGTTTTTAGGGAAAGCCGTATTTTGGTTGAAGAACAGATTTTGGGATGTCAGCATACCACGAAGTAAACGAGGTTACAGCCGTCATTAGTAACAGGTGGCTACCTAAGGCCAGATTGCCGGTGGAGGCGGACTCCCCAAAGAGACTCTCCATGTGGCTGATCGGGGTCCATGTATAATAACAGTTGTTATGTTTCTCCTTTCGGCATGTTTTCCACCCTGTTGACCTCAAAAAAACTGAGAAGTTCTTTTCTAATTAAAATTCCTACTCCGTAGTCTATACCTGGAAACAGTGAAGACTTCAAGTTCAATGGAAGTAATGTTTTAATGATTTACTTTAGATTTTTAGAGGTCTGTAAAACATTCTTCCCTGGAGAATCAAATTACTTCTTGTGTCACCTACAATGATACTGACATGATTGCCACACTACCATTTAAAACAGGTGACAGCACACATTGTGTCCTCAGTGTGATTCTGGGGACAGCGGTAATCAGAATTGCTGGAAGTAGGAAAGGAGAGCCTTGGTTTGTCCTTCTTGGTAACCATTATTGACTGCCAGTGGTATTTGTGACAAATGTAGTGAGCAATCAGTGGTTACCCAGTCAGCAGTCGTCCACAGTAAACATGACACTGTTAGCACACGCGAAGGAGATTTAAGGAACATGGTCCACCCCTCGGGAGAAATTTTGCTGCAGTTCTGGGCAGAGCAGCACGTATAACTGAAGCTGGAGGAGAAAACGGGGGAGGGAGCTAAATGGAAAATAAAACTTAATTTTTCTCAACTGGCAGATGGAGACATACTTACAAGAAGAAACAATTTTCTGTTCAATGGTGACAAAGCATATGGACCGGTCACGTGAAATGCTGGAATATTTGAAAAGGCTTTCGATGCAAAACCATCGTCTCTCCATGAAATTAAAAAGTGTTGTTTTTAATTTAAAAGTCAGATTTGAAGGTGGCGGTAGAGTGGCATGTCTGACAGAACTCGTAAGGCATTTCCAGTCTGTTATTGCCGCAGCGTTCTAAATATGGCTCCGGATTCATCTGTTTCCTCTCCATTTTCGATTTCTTTATTGAATTATGGCATGTAAAATTACTGAATGTCATGTATTAAAATATAGTTTTAACTTCCTTGGATGCTTCCTTCATCCCAGTGCAGTTAATGACACATTTTTATCCTGTGTCAGGAAGAGTGGTCTATCAAACTATAGATTGATACTCCTATCTCCCAGCTCTGAATACAGCAAAAAATCTCATGTATATTTCTTTTGTCATGTTTTTTTCTTTTCCTTATTGTGGTGGAGTATAATGAATTTTGCAATCGATGTAGCTGTAGTGTTTTTACAAAAGATGACCAGGTCATCAGTCCTTACAAAATAACATGCTATTCTTGTATATCCAAAGTCACTAGTTTGTTGGGTAAATATGCATACGGATTTGTTAAAACAAATACGCAAATTAATACTACGGTTTCTCCCACTAAATGAATTTCTTAGGCCAAATCTTGACCACATAATGTTGAATGTCTTATTTCTTTATGATTTGCTGCTGTAAATCCTGATGAGCACAAGTGGAGAACTGTCAAAATGAGGAATCGTTACATCGTTACCGATGTGGGTCCCGGTATTATGCCAGCGGCGCAGGGATACTGTCAACTGTTCTTTATCCAGTAGCCCCCCCCCCCCCTTTTTCCATTTGACTATAATTTTCTTGTAAGTCATTTAATTGCTGAAGTTCTTTATCAGATCGATTCCTTCAGGAGTTATAACTTGTATTTAATCTCTTTAACAAGCAGTGTGGCTATTCCCTTTTGTTTGTTATTACTTCATTTGTCTGATTGCTTTCTTTAACAAGTTACACAGCTGCCTGGTTCATATTTATCTCCAAAGCCGCCTAGCGTTTCTGTTAATACTTATTGTGTTAAATAGCTATTAATGTATTTATTGTATTACAGTAGCACATATGAGGTGTTAATAATTGTTCAGCTTTCAGAATGTTGAATTTTAATGAGTATTTTAGCTGTTAAGACACAAAAATAATGTTTTTAATAAATTCTATCATTTTTATTTTCTCCAGTGTAACTTGGTGATAAATACTAAACCAACTGACATATTTCATTTTACATTTTTAAACACAATTCCCAAAACACCATGTAACACCCAAGCTACTTTCTGATTTAAAATGTCTTCATACACCAGCAATTGCAATAATCCACTGCTCAGACAAATATCGTTTCAAACAGTTCACATTGTAGCCAGAACCTGCTTTGAAAAACAGTACAATTAACTGTCAGTGCTGGTGTTTTCTTTCTCAGTGTCAAAAAACGTATTTCACACTCGATGATCACTGCACTGAAGAAGCGATGATTAAAACGATGATTAAAGGGAGTGATTTCTTCCCCTTTGCTCTAACATCGCCAGAATTATTGATGAACCCAAGGAACTGCATGACAAATACAGACGACCTGTGCCTACTTACGATAAATAAATTCTCGACAGTAACAAATATATTTGTGCCTACTATTTGTGGATACATCTCTGCCCAAGAGCGGTTTAGCTACAAGCCGTGATGCAAACGGAGGAAGGAAATGAGGGCCAAGGACAGTGTTCCCTTCAGACAGCATCTCAACACAAATAGGGCATAGTTTTTTATTGGGGGGTGTGCCAGGATTTTAAAAGCGTCAAGAATGAAAGCGAGGGCACGGCAAGGTTACCGAAACTATTTTGGCCGGTGTCAACGCCTGCCTAGTTAAAAGAGGAACCGTGGTCGGCCCACAATGCGGAATTGTGGCCCCGCTGAGATCGTTGCTCTGGCTCCGCAGGGCAAGTCTCTCCCCCACGCTGTTCAGACAGACGTGCAAGCTGTTGGACAGCTGAGCTAAGAGAGTTTCGTTCCTCCCCCCACCCCAAACAAGGAGGAACTGCCCCCCATAGTGGATACGGTATCGGCTCTCCAGAGTGCATACTCCCACCTTCTCTCGACCCCCCCCGTGGAGCCAAAGTGGGCTGCTCCGAACCGTCATGCACCTGGTTCTCTTCCGGCATCATGCACTGGTAATGCAGAGCAAGAGCTGCACCCCCCTCCAGGGCACCAGCATGGTTTGCCTGCCTACACCTAACCCTTGAGTGATTTGCTGGAGCCTCACACAGGGACTGAAAAATACCTCTGTATCCCAGCCATTCGCCAACACTGCTGAGCAGAAACTCATGAATTGATGGGCACAACACATAAACGGGGGTGGGGGTGGGGGGGGTGCAAGCTTATGGGCAGTTCATTTTTAAAGGGCAATGCAGCCACAAGCTACTTGCAAAAAATAGAGCGGTAAAGTCATTTATTTTTCGGGACCCCGCCTCCTCCCCTCTGCAAAGAGTGATGCCCCCAGTGGAACAAACCAAGGAGCTAAAGAGAGTGAAAACGGGGGAGCAAGTCTAAACAGAGTACTGTTGGTGGACATTGCCCTAAATATGAGCCTCCTTGCTCTTAACTCACAGCTGTTGTTGTCAGAAAATAATTCCCCTATTCCCACCAGGCCTTGCTTTCCTAAAGGGTTTTTGAGGGGAAGAAGGTAGCCATGGTTCAAATGGTCCAGCTGAGTCCATCTTCACCTTTGCTAGGGGGCACGATGTAACTCTCATCACGTTGGCTATTGCCCTGAGGTCCAGTCTAGCCACATATAATCTGTTTTGCTAAAATTCCTACCTGGAAATATATAAGTGCGCAACCTATGAAAACTGGCCTTAACTTGGCTACAGCTGTGGAGTTGGAGACAAAAAAATTACCTCACACCGGATGAGGTGCTGACCCGGGCGTCTGCATGAGACACAACTCTGTCGCTGTGACAGAAGTCGTGGATCGAGTTTCTGTGGGTCACCTTAAGACACAAGTTGGCACGATGGTGTCGAGCGGGTGACTGATTTATGTCCCCGACAGATGCTATTTCCTCATCCTGTCACTACCGCACACACATGGAACCGTAAATGGGATCTCAAAGACATTACTCCGGAGATGATGCTTGGATCGCCTGGATATTCCACACCCAGTGGAGCTGCATTCCGGCATTTCTGATCCCGGTCCTTACGCCTGTCCCGAACGTAGAGCTCCCTCAGTGGATCCTGTTGCTCCAGTGGACCCGCCATGAATGTAAAGACGTAACGACATTAATGCAAGGCAGCTTTATCAAAAATCCCAATGGAGAGTGCAAATACCTGCAAGTGTATGAGAAAGTCTTTCAGTTTAGCAAACAGGTGAATGGGGCATAGGGACTTGAATATGGAATATGGAACAGGGAAATTTATTTGGAATCAGCTTTGTATGTCGGCAAAGCAAACATACAGATACACAGTTTGCTGCCTAACCCGCACATCGCTAGCAGTCTCCCTATGTAGTTCGCGTAGACGTAAAGTAATCAAATGTTCATGTGTAAGTAGACAGGCTTGTTCAAACAAAACCCTCCCCCTCCCCTATGCAATAAAAAAAATACCCAAGCTACTATTCTCATTATGTTTACAGTATGTGAAAAGGGAACCATACAAAATAATGTTAAAAATATACTAAATGCAAATTAAGTCAACATTACCATACCTGTCACACCCAGGTTGGATATTGAATTATTAGATATGATTGGTTGTCTTCAGCCTGTGCGAATTTATGCTTTATTTTATTTTATTTTTTTTACAATGACCTTTAAGTCATCTCTCCAAAGATTTACTAAAATCTGTTTCTACTTGTCATCAATGCCTAGGAAAGGCACGGCTATGCGAAACCATAGCGAGTACGGACGTTACATCGAAGTCTTTATCGAAGTTGATAAAAGAATGTTAACTGGAATAAGCTGACCGCACGTCTACAGGCTACAGGAATGCCCAGAATGATGCCAGAGTTAATCAACAGAAGACGGTTTTCAGGAGACCATCTCAGCTTAATAAATAGGAGAGGGCTGCTTTTGTCATTTACATGAAGCCTATCCAACTGCCAGCTATTGTGGCCTTGAAGCGTGAATATTTTTGTCAATAGTCTGTCCCCCAAAACAAGGGACAGCTTAGAATCTAATTGTTCGTCCTACCTTGACGATAATTATTGGAGGTAATTTCGGGGTATAATTACCTTGCACACTTGATCTGCGGCCGCTGCTAAGACAAATCTTTATTCAGTATTGTCTACCAAATATTTTCGAGACCTATTCTAATCCTGGGATACGTGGCTGGTATGGACAACAGGATCAGGCAGCGAATTGATTTTCATATCTAAATTAATGTCACGTTCGTGTTACAGCATTCTGTCTGTCCATCCATCCAAACTAATTCTTTGAACTACACCTTGGTGATTATCACACTGTGTATAACATTCCATATTCTCCATTTGAATTACAACCAGCATTTAGAATAGCTAAAAATGAAAAACAGAAATCCAAATTTCGTCTCACTGTGTTTTGAGTGATGGTGACAGCTATGATGCAACCGGCAGTGTCACTTACATTTACAAAATCCGATGAAACAAAGTGGAAGTCATTCTAACCTCAGAGAACCGGGAGTCCCAGGCAGTTAAAGCTGTACCTGAAGTTACATCAGTGTTTCTTGTGGTTAGTCAGTAAGGTCTGTCACAGAAGTTTCAAAGTAGAAATGATTCACCCAGTAGACAATCATCTATTCTTAGTTTTTATCTCCTCCTTCCCGGTTGCTGGGAACAAACTCAGAGTACACACGTGCTGATTAAACAGTAAATATCCAAATAAAATGAACCCATTGAGCCAATTCAATTACAGCAGTGCTTTAGTAACAAATGGGAATGTCGGTGATTGTGTCTACGCTGCTCTTACAGTATTACATTTGGCCACCATCTCTCAGATTAAAATCATCACTTGAAGAGCTGGTTTCATTAAATTCAGTAATTTGCCTTTTGGTTAAAAGATGTGCCTTTTCCGTCTGGAATCACTTCCAGGGTGGACCCTGCTCCCCCCACGCCCTGACCAGGATGGATGGATGGACATAGATACTCAGAACGAGAAATAAATGAGACGTTTCCGCTTTTTTTTGTTTGGAATGGGATGCTCTGCATTCTGCATCATTCTGTCTCTCCAGTTGTCCAGACCTCATTACAGGTGGAGAGATAGAGAAAAAGAAAAAGGTTGTTAAGATGATGAAGTGCAGAATACATATACATTCCTTCTGAATATAAAACGGGTCTTTTAGTGCCAACATTCTTGCCAAGTAAATGAATTCAGAACCTTTACCTGTAAGTACATGCATAAAAACTTCATAAACATGCCTCCTTCAAAACAGTTAAGGTAAATAAATCCTGTGAGCTGTCGTGGTAATATGTCATCCATTTATGGGCATTCTGGCTTTGAGTGGCTTTAAAAACCCAATGAATAGTACCCAATGTTCAAATTACCATCGATTAATTTTTTTCTCTCAAACTCCGTTCAGCGCCAGAGATGCCTCTGGACTGGTCAAGCGATTAGCTTGGATTTGTCATCTCCTCCAGTAGATCCACAACAGAAGTAAACAAGCAAGATTAGATGGGAGAATCGATTGTTTATATATATATTCGGTCATATCTCCAGGATGAATGGATCCTTGCCCCTGGGACCTGGCTTGTCAAATCCACCACAGCATGGTTCACGCATAAATATTTGCTAGAATGATAATGGCTGTTTCATGCACTGCAAATCGTACAGGGTTTGCTAAAGTGTGACATATGTTTTGGGAATATCTAATTGAGTGTTGTCACTGTAAGCCTTTTAAATAGTTTTGATAGTTTTTTTTAAATAAGACATAAATATCCAGTATAGGGTTAATATGTTGAGAGCTTCAATTTTATGGCTTCTTGAGTTGAATTCCCACAATGATGACCCTTTTCAAGGCCTACTAGGCAGTCTATCTCATAGAGGCTTAGATGGGTTCTCTTACCTGAGGCACCCAGGTTCTAATCCAGCTCCTTTGCAATGCAACATGTTCTGCCCGTTTATAGAGTACTGATAGTTTATTCACCACCGTAGGGAAGTTGTGTTTTTGCCATCCCATCTTGCTCATCATGAGACGCCCAGACGCATATTCAGGTCAGAGTTATACAGGGTCAGAGAGCAGGGTCGGCCTGCATCCAGCACCCCTGGAGCAATCAGGGTCAAGGGCCTTACTTAAGAGCCCAACAGCAGCATCACTCTGCCAGCCACAGGATTTGAACCGACGACCTTCCGATCACAAGCAAAGAGTCCTCACGCACAGAGCCACACGCCACCTGACTTGACTTTTGTTGAATTAATTACTTGTTGGTTACAGTCCCAAGTGAAAAGCACTGGTGTCAGTTATCGGCGTTTCTTTTCATTTTCAGTGAATACCAGACTATGTTACCTAAAGGAACAAGAAGCCACAATCCTCTGCATAATGTAGCATATTGAATGACGGATCAGTGTTTCAGCTGGCTTCGAATGACCGACCAGATAAACACAAATTGACTGAACCCTGAAGTGGTCTGTGATGAATGGGGAATGTGATTTTAAGAGACAGAGAAATATTAGGTAGACTTACATTATCAGTTTGATACTATCCCTGAAATACCACATTGAGGTGCGCAGGGTGAAAACTCGCTGTCATGACCTGGGGCACTGCCGACGGCCTTTGACTTTCGTTCGGCAGGAAAGTCACACGGCGCTTGAGCTGGAAAAAAAGTGGCATCAGCCGGAGCGGCGTGTCCCATTTACGCTGGGTGACGGCGAGCTTGCGGCCCCTGGGGGAATCTCGGCGGAAGGAGTGCAGGACGGGGGGGGGCAATCTGCATCGTTACTGGCTTAATTGTTAAAGATGTAGGATGAACAGCTGCAGGGCTTTACCAGCAATCTGTCAATTAGGCGTCAGAGTCGGCAGCTTTCGTCTAGGAGGCCGGCGAATCTGCGTCCTGGAAACACGCAGCACATGCAGTGTCTTCGCGTGGGTCCGCTGTGGGAGCAAGCGACGCACCACCAGTCACGTCAGCGGACAGACAGTCGAGAAGCTACTTGAGCAATCGCTGAACATATATGCTATATGCTATTCATCCGTCCATCTATATATCCAACCATACATCCATCTTCTATAACTGCTTATCCAGTATAGAATCGCTGTAGAGGAAACATGGACCACAAGGCTGGGGATGCCCTGGGTGGGGTTTCAGAGCAGTGCACAGCACATACACAGTCCCTTGTTAGGGGTTATTCAGAGACCTTAAACACACACCATGCGGTAGGGACACGTCCCTGACAGCCATACCCAAATATGGGATGAACGGAGAGTTTGAGGTAGAAACCCTTACAAACTAGAGGAGAATATGCAAAACCCATATCCCCGGAGCTACAGCCCCAGTGCTTCCCACTGAGGAATTCTGCAACTTCGTATATGTTATGTATTAACATTAAATGCTTTTTTTTTTGCCTTTTTCAAATAGAACATTTTGTTCTGTTACATTCACAAAGTGTCCATAGAGTCTGTCACAGATCATTTATCTTAGAAACCACTTATATACTGTGGCAATGCAGCCAGAAGCATTGATCGTGCATTACAGAGCTGAATATAGAGGCGAGATACGCGGCTGGAAGGCTTCAAGGGTGAGAATTTACAAAGCAGATGCAGGATTTAGTGTCCTCATCATGAAAGCTTATGCTGGAATTTTTTTTTTTTTTTGAACCCCTAACCTAGATTCCCAGTGGTGAGATCAGCGTCTTACCAGGATAGAGCTCTTGGGGGGGGGGGGAGGGGGGGTGGAGGTCTCTTTTTGGCTAACCTGCTGTGCCCTGTGTCTCTCCTCTCAAGTGGAGCACAGCTCCGCTCTCTCGCAGTGAATAGAATAAGCTGTCTCGACCAGAGATGAGCTCACCAGCAGGGGGCAGCAGTAACAAAAGCACAGCATGAGGGGGGCGTCCCACTGCACAATAGGGGATACCTCAGCTTGTCAATATTGATTGTGAAGCCCCCGATCTGAGCCGTAACAGCAGCCGCGCTGTAAGCGGTGCTGCGGCGGCATGTGAGCGGTGTAGCAGGCGCTGGAGAGCTGCTCCGGGGAAGGGCTCAGATCTGCTCAGCCTCCCTTGTGTCTTTGCGTCCCCAAAATGCTGCTTTTCCCTCTGCTAATGCATTCCTGTATTATTTATCTCAGAATAAAGGAAAGGTGATGCTGTTGCCGTTGACTGTTGATTTTTCAGCATCATAATCTTTTCTACACATCCAAGGACAAATTAAATTCGGTTAATGAAGGGTATAGTTATAAGATATAGTATATAAGATACAGTAGTGAGCAGGAAAGAGCCTTTAGATTTTGCATTAACTACAAAAGCTACACGCTTTTCATTGTACATTATCAATGAACAAAACTGAACATGTAAAACTGGATTCTTTTATAGTACCATCTAGTGAATCATCCAATATGGCTGTCAACTTTTCATTTTCAGTGAGATTCGAGTGTTTTGTGACCAATTGAAATGTGCCAACAGGGGGCAGAGTTGCTCTCTAGCTGATTGGGCGCCTCGTCTCGCACATGTTTGGTTTCTGTGTGCATGAGCTGAAACAGAGCAGGGTGCAATTGAGAACCTGCTCTTGAGATACCATCTCCTGTTAGCTCCCTCCTTTCCTGCTCCCGTTATAGCTCCGCGTGGTACAGTCTGTCACGTGCCAAGGTCTCCGAAAGACCTACGCCAACATTCCTTGGAAAAATACAGCGGCACGCATGTGGCAACAGCGTCCCCAGCGTCACGCCTGGGCGTCTTGACATTTCGTTATTACCCCTCTAAGCACCGTCTCTGCGGTATTTTGTTTTATATAAAACGGGGCCCCGGGTGGCCCATCGATTGGCAGGGGCTACTCTGTCCCCCGTGGCACAGCACACGCCAAGGCCCTTAGTGCCCCCTGGCCCCTGGGGGACAGCGCGTTCCTTGCATGCTCTGAGAACAAACTGGCAGCTCACAGACAGAATCTGGAATGAGCTTGTAAATAAACAAACAAGTATTAGGGGCTTTCAGAGATGACAGTGAGCTTTCTAGAATGAAGCATCCGTCCGCCAAAGTAATCACTCCTGGACAGATTAAACATTAATTTATCTCCTTGCTTCCTCAATTCTGTGAGGGTAGAAGTTGAAGGGCATTTCTCCATCTCACTCAAGGCTTTTTTCCGTTTTATTTTTTATTTATTGATATAGTACATAAAATGGTACAGGTGTAGCATATCGCTTAATCAGTCATGTGAAGTTTTTTTGTTTTTCTTTTGAATCTGAGATCCATTTTGTTTTTCTTATACTGAGGGGAAAATCCAGCCAAACTTACAGGCATCTATATGACCTGACCATGTAAATTTAGCAATTTAGCTAGGAATGACATCAACTATTTGTGTTCAAGAAACAAGAATGTCATCTTACGATATAGAATTTTGACTAGAATTGCTAAAGGCAGTCGTGAATTCAAATTTGATTTCATATTCATTTTTGGCAGTAACTACGAGACGTGCCAAAATATTTTGAGAGAATAAGCCAATCATAAATGAAACTGTTGTTAAAATATTTGGAAAATACAGATATGAGACAACGCTCCTGCCTCAGTCATTCATGTTTATTAGAAATATCTATTCTTGACAGCAAATTAATAGAAACATTGAGCTCCTTAAATCTTGCAGATACATTTTGACAAATAGTATCAATAAAACCATTTAAATATCACTGTCATATATGTGCATATAACTACATTTTTCAAATATGTAAAATTTTCATACTACATCAAATTAGTTGCATTGTTATATAATTTCATGTATAAAACCTTAGTACAAGCAAGAGTAATGTCTTTCCAAATGTTTCTCATACTTAAATTTGACATTGTACATGTGAAAGCATTCAAGGCCATTCACGTCCAAAGAAATAACAGTGGATACTGCACAGCATACTCTGTGTAGCTCAAATATATAAATACCTCAAATACAAAGCCAGCTCTTTGATCTTAATTTTCCTAAAGCAGAATAAAATATGCACCCATATTGTTTATCAAAGTTGAATTTTCCTGTGAATGAATTGTTTTGAATGACTGATGACCTCGAGGCTTGGTCATTGTATATAAAAATGATGACTTTAGCTTGGTAAATAGGAACCTCACAGAAATTGTTCAGGTGTTCAAGGCGAGAAATTAAGTAAAATTTTTGTGAATTGTGCAGTACGTCACTCGACAATTCCTGTCGGACCACCGCCAGCTGTACTGTACCATGGTGCTCTCTTCAGGAAACTAGCTTAAATCACAGTGAATCACACTCAAAAAAAAAAATGTTCTCTATATCCCTAAAAGTAGCTGCCATGATAACTAAATCTCCATGATTTGATGTAGATTACCACTACAATTTTCCCATTAGAATAATTTTTTTAAAATCAGATTTTGTTGACCAGAACATCATGCATCATAAGCGGTTTGTCGTTGCAAATATTCTTCTCAAAATAAAAAACCAATGCGTACAGAGCACGTCCCCAATAAGTTGAGTTGGTAAGTTTAGGTGCACAGCCATCCATCTTGCAGCTGCGTATCTATTTATTCCATCTACGGCAGTATAGGACACAGGTGCTACACCCTGATGGGCTGCCAGTCCTTCGTAGTTCACGTATTATAGTACACAACATTCCAGCACCAGTTAACCTGACTGCGCGTCTTTGTACTGCCAGAGTACCTACAAGAAAATTTCATATGGGATTCAAGCCCCCAGCCTAGACAGTACAAGGCAACACTGCTATCCAACAAGCCACTGTGCCACCCACTTCCTGTAGTTCTATTAGTCAGTTATGTGTTATAACTTATTATATATATGCATAGAAATTCATACATATTTTTATATATTGCTGCTATAAGGGAGGACTTTGGAGACAAATATTACAGCAGGGGAGGAGTGTCTATCAGAAGATGAAAATAACACATTGATTGACTGATTTGGGTCTGGGTTTCGCTATGTCATTCAAATTTTCTTGGGATCATATTGCTGTGACCCACTTTCTGCAGGCCATGATGTATAAACCCCCATAGACAGAGGGAGGAGAAGGGAAGAGAACAGAAGAGAATAGAATAGAATAGAATAGAATAGAATAG
>JAODKE010000015.1:13561504-13575470 GCA_026779605.1 Mormyrus hasselquistii
CAGTGAGCTCCAACTCAGAGGTCAGCAAAACCTTTTTACAAGTCGCAGTGAAGTGACACGAGCCATTTTCACGATTATACTTTTGGTGTTAAAAGTAAAGTATGTGTGATGATTGAAATAAATAGTTCATGTTATTGTAAGTAATAGAGTGTTTCTTTCAATTGCTTTCAGGTGCTTGCCAAAAATTGTCAATGCAATATTTTTTAAATTAAAACATTTAGTTTATATTTATAGAGAAATCTCATTTTCCAAGAAGTGTACATACACACATATAAAATGAAACTATTAATGTAAGAAAATCAGTAAATTAATTTAGCTTATGTGAAATGTGATAGATTTAATACAATATTTTGAAGGATATGGAAATGTGTTGCTTCATTTATGTGTGTGATACAAATTAAACGACATTACATTGTAGCTGAAGTTGAATAATTTAGGTTTTTTTCTCATTACACTGCTATACCACTTTCTATGCGCAATATATAGTCAACATGGTTCTATTTAAAAAAAATTTTAACAAGCAGAATCTCACAAAGCCGAACAGAAAAGATATTTTCTGCAACCACTCATGAAAAAGAATAGGCCAAAGCTAATTTTGGAAAAACAGGAAAATCACTTCCTGACCCCATTCCTTGGGAAAATGACAAAATAATAGCGGTAAAATGGGCAGAGAGCAGACAATTATAAAATTAGCAGTAATTTACTACTCAGCTTTAGCGGTTTTCTTGTAGGTTGAAGGATAGTCGTTTGGAGGCGACGCTGATGAATTTCCATCCTGCCAATTACAGTGAATAAGTGTTCCAAGGTGTTTTTAACGAGGACTTGTGGGGGCTGCCGTGTGCCGTGCCGCCATGGACGTGTCACTCAGGTGACATGTTGCAGGAGTGGAGAAGAAGACACCGTTTGAGGAGAGGATTGGAGGTTACTGGGTTAGCGGTGACTAGCCAGAAAATTAGCTAAGAAACATAATGCTCAGCTCTGAAGAAATAAATGGCAGATCATGTAAAAGCAGCACAGATTTATGCAACACAAAAATGTCTAATTCCTTCTTTTACAGTACCGATTTTACAATTTGTAAGATCATTGTGAATCAGTGAATTACGATGGCCAAATTGCATAATTTAAAAAAAATGTGCATTAGGTTTTTAAGCATTAAAATATTTTATTCCAGAATTTTATCGTAATTATTTTTATATGGCTTTTGAAAGATATGACTATACCGCAAGAGGCATTGTCTCCTAAAGCAAGGGATCATTAGCATATATGTAATTTTAACATGTTTATACCACCATCCATCCATCCAATCCATCCACAACCCTAGAAAACCTAGAAACAATGCAAAAAAAAAATATATATATACAGAACACAGTTAACAGTAATAATCGCATTCACTAATATACACCAATTATACTATTCCTGATTGTCATTATGTGTTTATTTTCATTGATGTTATGTTAGCTGGTAATATAAGTCAAATACAAGCAAACAGCACTGCAGAAATACAATTCCAGCTGAAGTAAGTTATGCGGGATTTTGACGTTAAAGCATGAGGTGTCTGCTTCTTTTTCCTGTTTCGTCATGTTTCCGTCCACCTTATGCTTTGGCATCGTTTTGTGGCTCCGGAATGTTCGTCATTGCTCTATGGGAAATTTTAGCCCCAAGTTGGATTTACATACGCCGTCAAGCACTTGTAAGAAATGTAATAAAAGTTTAGTTTTATTGAGAAATCAAGCTTTGTATCATCTGCACAGTGTGAAATGGAACTGTGTTTAGGGGAATTGTCTCCTGGGGGGTAACGTGTGTAATGAATAAGATAATGACCCTGGGGGTGTATCTTGAAGGACACTGTACTAGATGAATTGTTGAACTATATGTAATTTATTGATACAAATAAAGATCTATCAGAAAAGGCTTTATCTTCTAAGTTAGTGCCTTCAGGTTTATTTATTTATTTGGTAAAGAAGAGCTATCTTATAGATATTACTATTGCAAAGAGAATGTTATTACAAGAAGAATAGCAATAAGAAAAATTGTCTTTACAACTTCAGTCGGAGTTTTGTTTAATAAGAGGTCAAGCATAAAGCCAGGCCAGCGTATATGATTCCTGCTGCTTTTTGTTTTTTGGGTTTGCTTATCGTGATAGAAGAACCGATGTGAACTACAAGTCAAAGTTCGGATAACAATATGTTTATTTTTTTTCTTCGTTTGTTTGGTTGTTTTTTTTATGTATGTGTATATGTGACAAAGGATTTAATATATTTGTTATGTTCTATGACGAATGGGAATGGGGAAGAGGGTATTTGTTTCAACTTTTTTCATTTTTCATTTACGAGTTATAAGAAAAGACATATGCCGGACCAAGTAATTAACACTTCATTTCTATAATCTAGTATACCTTAGAGTGTTTTAATCACCAGTATCATGTCATCTGTCAAAGAGAGTCTCAGTGCTCTAAAATTAATATGAATGCAGTTTTAAACGAGAAAGTAGGTGAAATGCTACAAAGTTTTCGGTGAAAGAGGTCATTTCTATAAATTAAAGCAAACTCAAAAAAGTGGCACACAAATTACTTTATAATCTGTAATTACAGTATACATATGTCACATGTCTAAATTTTCACATTGAAAATGATATGGCCAAATACAACTCAGTGATATGTGAGTTTTCCCGGGAGCCTCTGTACTCATGCAAAGCCTCACAAAGATAGGTCATCCTGACATTCATAACGCATTATAATGCATTCTTGAAGCATTATAAACATGGCTATGAATATTTATAAAAGGCCATAACATATTATAACCATGTTTATCATGCATTACGATTGCCTCATGAAGGTGCCGTCTATGTTGCACTATAGATCCCTTTATAATGCAGTACAAACTATCCTTAATGCTTATACTGACCATTATTGTGCATTATAAAAGTATCTATAGTGTATTATAGATGAAAGCTTCATAAGGTATTCATAATGCATAATACACATGGCTGTAATGTGTTATGCCTTTTGATAAATATTTACAGCCATGTTTGTAATGCTTTATGAATTTGTTATGAATGTGGTTATTAATTACTAAAAAACATGGCCTTAAGTAAAGTGTTACTGAAAAGTTTAATAGTCACTATGAGAGATTCCACTATCATATAAAACATGTGTGAGGCTGAAATAGATGAATGGCATATCCAAGCAAAAACGCTTAATATAAATTATATAGTATGCATTTACACTAACAGATATTACGGATTACTAACATTTCTATATTATGTGGTCCAAATCTGTTTCAGTATTATTTTTGACTTATATATTGTCTGCAGTTTATCACACTGTTTATCACAAGCCATTGACTGTGGGTATACAAGAAGCATTTTGTATTTTAGTTATGAATTCTTCAGTGTGTATATATATATTTCGATAAACTCGAAATTCGATAAAATATTCTTGTTGAATTGTTCACTGCCAACTTGCCAACAACTGAAACTGCGAATGTCAGATGTGTAAATGTGTGTCAAACCTGGACCTCAATTCTAAATCCAGGCCTTGTTTTCAGTTCCCCTTTTACACATTCTCAGGAAATATTTCAGCATTTCACTGTCACACAGTGTGACATCAGGTCCGGGCTGTTGCCCTGCCTTATACCCTGTTGAATTCTGGTGATTCACTGTGTCCCCACAGTTGGACGATGGATGGATGGATGGATGGATTGATTTAAGTGTTGGTTATATCAATCGACAGACACATTTACTGAAGAGCATGTTTAATTCAAGAAGCCATCAATGGCTAAACGTAGGGTTATGAACATACAGTGTTTCGTGAGTTTTGGCTGTGTTCACAGAGCTAGTTAATTATCTCAAATAAATTCCCCATCGATATTAATTAGCTGTCCACTGGGGGGGAAAGTAGGGGGTAAATAATGGCGGGTGTTGTTTCCTTGATTGTAAGATTATGTTTGCTCAGGCATGACATTATATTGTTAGAATGCAGCTACAAAACATTTTCTTTTACATTTTCTCATTTTTTCTTACTGCATGTCATATTGCTCCCAAAACTAGCACTCTGAACAAGGCACCATTTATATACATATTTCCCATTTGTTTTATTTTTACTAAAAATAGTTTTTCTTGATGGTGATGTTAGTTCTAGAGCACTTTAATCTCTCCTATTAAGTCATAATTTGAGATAATGATTATAATTAGTTGAGGTGTTTTCATAAGATAATTATTTAATATTCTATATTATGTTGTACTTTTGATCTAGATTTAGAATAGAAAACAAATCATTTTTACACATGGACACAATTTCTGTTTTTAAAAGTTTTTAGATTTTTTTCCATCTCTCTTTCGTAGAAGAAAAAAAATACTCTAAAATAACAGGCAATCACCTAAAATTCAGTGCACGTAAGAAAACCCACAACTGCGGACTTAAGGTCACGCCGATGGAAACGTTGGTGTTTGTGTTAAACACCCGAGTGTCCTTAGTCACACCTCAGCAGTGACATTCATTCAACCCAACAGTAGAGCTTCGAAAACCAAAAGCATGGCCGCGGCATAAGAATGCACTCTTCAGCACCTGCAGGCAAGCAAACACCAATGGGAAAACAGTCAGGTAAAGCCTTTAAACAAATCCATTGCTGGTTTGGAAGTACAGTTCCAGGGTTCAGTTTTTAAAATTCCGATTATAGGTTTTCCACCGTAAATGGCGAAAAAAAACACACACAGCTGTGCACCATTTCTCAGAACAGATATACTGCATATGTATGTATATTGTGGATCATCCAGGTCTGAGACTGAGTGTGGAAAATACGTGAATAGCCTCTATGCAAGGAGCATTTTTCATAGGCATATACATATGCATCTGGATTTTGAACTTCAATGCAAAAAAGAAAAAGGGGGGGTTTCATTAATTTTCCCCCTTATGCACTAGAAAGAATGTGGGGTTTTGGGAGAAATTACTGGGCAATTGCACATCTTTTATGCAGATAAAATTATTTGATGAAAGCCATGTTTTGATCAGCTGGGGATAATGCAGGTCCCGGACTGGACCCGCCGGTGAGAGCGAAGCTGTCTTCTGTGATAACTTCATCCCAGCATGAGGTCGGACGTGGGGGAAATTCAGGAAGGGGATTAGAAGATGACGGAGAGCGACCAGCGCCAGGTCCCCCGCTGGGCCTGGGGTGCAGGGTCTGACCGCTGTTCCTGATCTGTTATGCTATTGTCCGACTTTGTCTCTCCCAGAAAAAGAAGCAGCCTCCAGCCCCTTTCTCTGCTGGGATTAAACGGCCAACACTTTTGTAATTAATGGCATGGCTTTCATAGTGAAACCTGCAAAGGCCATTGTGTTAAGACTATCAACTTATTTCATACACATTTTCCCAGTCTTAATAAATAAAATTTAAGCTTTAGTTTAATTTTCTTTATACGTATGGTATATGGTGGTGGGGAGAGGGAGGTAAACAATCCCAAATGCTGCCCTAATCCTTAAAGAACCCTTTATATATATATATATATACACACTGAAAAATTCATAACTAAAATACAAAATGCTTCTTGTATACCCACAGTCAATGGCGTGTGATAAACAGCGTCAGTCTGTTTGTTTGTTTCCTAACATCTTTTCTATTTTATTTATTTTTTGTTTGATGGTGTTTATTTTTTTTTTGTATGAAGTTTTAAATGAATGACGCATGTTTTTAGAATGTTTGTTTGAATTTTTTTTTAGATTTAAGGAGCTATGATTTTGGTGATTTTACCTAAAAGGAGCTCTAGAGAAGACACAGTAGCTGCGGAGTTACAGACTAGGCGTCATTTGCATGACGTTTTGCGGGTGGGTTTCTTATGCAACACTGTGCTTATTAGCATCAAAAAGGTTAACATATTACGTATATTTGTGTGTCTTGTTAGGTCAAAATGTAATACAGTGAATTATCCCATGTTTACATTATTTAAATGCTGCTGCTGAAACAATTAGATACCATACCTACTGATGAAGTTATCATTGTCATTGATGCATTTAGTGTGGCACTCCTTTGTCACTTTGGCAGAACACAGTGGCTGGTAACTTCAGTAATTCATATTACAGCAAGGTGCACCATATGTGCAATTACATGATTATATCTTCTGCAACTTAGACAGATGTCTCATAATAAATCCCCAATCCAGTTACCCTAAATTATTTTCAAAATATATTTGTAGACAGAACTTTTGTTGACCACTTCGAAAAGTTAATGTGATTAACAGCAAAATGTAATGAAAAGTGGGAAAACATGTATTTTACAACGTATGTGTTCGTATTGACTTCTTTTTTACCGGTGACATTTTGCTGAATTATTATATACCAAACATAGTTAATAGTATACAAATATGTTACACTTTCCACAGAAGTAGATGCCACATTAGTCTTTTATCTTGGCTATGGTGATTTAAGTGTTTTGATTTGTTGAAGAAGGAAAGAAATTACTAGTTACTGAAGAAGACATTAAAGTTATAAAGATTGTCATAGGATTGCCTGGAGAGTGGACGAATCCTGCACCAGATGTAGTAAAGATGCTCGGACGTTCAGTGTGTGACAAAAGATTCAAATCCTTTTTATCTTGGTGGTTCTGTGACATGCATTTCCATGCCAGACGTTAAAGACAGTTTTTGGGAAAGATACGGAGAACAGCCGTAATAACTAAAGATACACATAGGAATGCGTGTTTGAGTCAGAAGTGAAGGTCATTTTTCAGATATTTCTTATTTGCTTTTGGATGGTTCTGCTGCCTCCCTAAATGATTCCATATTGACGGATTTTTATTCACTACGCATGTGCATCGATTCATCGCATATGTCATTAACCTTGGCTGGACCTCACATGCACCTGCTACATTTTGACAGACATTATGATTTTGCCAGTTATTTCTTCAGTGAGTTGAACCCAGCCTAGTTTGTCTTAAGACTTTGAAATACTGTGGAATGAGATCTAATACATAATGCAGCAAGTCGGTGATGGCGCATGGTTTATGGTTTCAGTGGAGGCTTCAAGACACTTAACCCCAGGTTGTATTTTAGACAGATATAATCTTAGGTGAATTGCCTTAAACAAACAAAAAAAAAATAACAGCCCAAACAAATATCTAAATTTTTAATGTTAAAGATTCTTAAAAGAATTTATTTTTTTTTGTTCAGCTGTGAAGTTCTACAATATTTTTAGAGAAACTAAGTAAAATACTATGAATCCAGTAAAATACAATGATTCTCTGTGATGGCAGTAGGTTCCGAACTAGTGTGTAATGGCTGTTAATGACAATTTTTATTTTTACCTGTAGATTAGATGGGGGAAAACAAGTTTTTTTTTACATTTATTCCATGAATTTGCATTTAATTTGCACATTTATTCAAAATATGTAACATATTATGGCTTTTCAAAGTGCCAAATCGAAAGGACTGAACTCATCAGCTTTGCAGACCTCTCCAATTAACTTGCATTGCATATATTAAAAAAGAAACGTTGTCTATATTAATTATTCATTAATATTACAATTAACTTTTTAATGAATATAAAAAATGCCGCTGCATTACCAAATGAATGAGTTCAGCTGATATAAAATGCAATTATGGGGCTGAAAGAAATGGCTTATTTGTTATACAAGGTTTATAGATGTTGCACTATGGGGCCAAACTGAAAGCCAGATTTAAATCTTTAAACAATGAGCTTTACTTAGCTGTCTCCTAGATGCCTCTCGGTAGTGAACTCAGTTCCTTTTCAATTACCATGTTTAATAGGTAATACTCAAGTACTCAGCTCAGTTCCTTTTCAATTACCATGTTTAATAGGTAATACTCAAGTACTCAGCATATTTTAAGGTCATTTTTATTTGAATAGTTCCAGGTTTTTTTTTTTTTTGGATTAACTTCTTGAAATTCATGTTGAATTATTATGTTCATTATGTCATTTATCCAAAAATATTACCTCCTTCTTGAAAATAACTTCCTCGGAATGACTTCCACTCTTCATTGTTAGCAAGCATGAAGTAGAAGGCAAAATGCCAGTGTAGAAGTACACAGGTCTATTCATAAACAGCGTCATTCATAAAAGATGGACCATAATCCGTTTCCCTCTTCTGTGTTCACAGAGCTACAGACCAGCACTTTGATGGGACTTTACTGTGGTGCCCTGCTTGTTTCTACATCTATGATTTGTTGTGTACGACCCTGAGCCGCAGTAACGTTCAATGCTCCCTCACTTCCCCTCAACTGCCTTCCCTCTTGAAGAGCAAATCCAAAAGTGCACGTATTAGTACATGATAACTCTTCTCCAAAATGCTTTAGGCGTGAAGATGATATCTGACAAATGCCAGACGATAAACCTCAGATGGTGCAGGTGGCCAACACTTAAGAGGTTCGCTTAAATTGATTTATCAGTCCTCAATTAGGAATCAGCCAATGTATTGGTTTGCTGATACAATGGGTCAGTATTACGGTTTCTCAAATTTATTAGCTTTGGTGGAAAACCTGCAGGTAAAACAGCAATGATGGTTCTTTATGATGAGAAGATGGTCTCTCACTGGAAACAATGCTGAGAAGATAGACAAGGATTTAACTAAAATAGCAAACAAAATCCCACTTCTACACATAAACTGTACCTTTCATACACTGAATGGGGTGGTGGTGGCCGAGGGGGGAATGAATTATATTTTATCTTATCAATAGGGCCAAAAATGCATTGTCTAAATGATTAGACAAACCATTAATAGTCCATAATCATATACTAGTCATACATAGCATTGAAGAGTTGATAGTCACTGCTTGGAAATGGACATATTGTGTCATATGACAAACTTGGAAACAAAAATTTATGTTGTCTGCTTGTTTTTTTTAAAGTTAAGTGACTTTCTGATCTTACATTTGAGTTTTATTTTTTCTTACATTTGAGTTTGTCAAATTGACATAATAATATCAGTCGGTAAAGCGCTATTTAAAATTATTTGTGTCTGTTTAGTTTTTGACCATATAAAATTTTTCATTTGATATTATTGGTTTAGAATTTCTGGCTCCATGAAATTGTTTTTGCTGACAGATTTTTTTTTATATATTTCATTCTTTTACAGTTGCTATGACTTTTCATCTAATATGACTTCAGGTTATCAGTATTTGGCACAATTCCTTAGAAGAGACAATGTCCAGTAATATACTATTACAGAACGCAGTGATATTTTTCTGTGCTACATATAAATATTTACTCAAATCATTTCAATACAAGGTCTTTATTCATGTTATTAATACTACCATACTTTGCTGATTCTTACTCTTAATTATACGTATTTTGACCAGTACATTAAACAAATAAAGTCAGTCACTCTGCATAATCACGGCTTAACTGCCTCCTTTACCTTTGACTGCATTCATAGTATATTCTCATATTTTCCTGACTGGACATATCTTACATTACAGAAAGAAACTGGTGCTGAGCAAAATTCATAATAAAATTGATGTTTCCTTTCCTGTTCACTGATTGGTTAGTTTAATCTTCCAGCTGTACAAACCATTAAAGCCAATCACATCATTCCACACACAGGCAGAATATAAGCCATGCAGAATATGATGCAGAGATGATGTGAAATGAATGTGTAGGCAAGGAAAATGATGTCTACTGGGGTTCCCTGCAGAAGCTAAAAGCTCCCAAAAAATCAATTAGCCCTGCATTTTTGTGTCTTTACCTTTGAGTGCAAAAGTGCAATTAAAAGAATTCCTAATATAAAACTTCAAATATCACACACAGTGGTAAATTAATGCAATATTTGCACAGGGGTGACTGCTGCTTGTTTAATTGAAGTATAAGTTTTAAAATACAAATGTTCATGTCTGTCTATAAAGCCTTATTTGACCACTGACTTTTCTTTTTATTTCTGCACATTTAAAGATATGGACGTAAATTTTGTAGCTAAAAGCTTTCAGAGCGACTGGCGCGTATTTGTGTGCTGACTGTCTGCTGGAGGGTTTGTACCTGTCAGTTGTGAATTAGTCATTAGGACAAAACCGCCTGGGAAAACGAGAGAGCGGTGGACACGGTGTGGACGGGAAGTGCGGAGTGAAGGCTTGAAGGTCCTTAACTACCTTTTTAAGAACCGGTTCTGGTAGTATCTTAGTCACAGTCTTAACACTTCATTCCCAGATTTTAATTATTAAATCCAATGAATAACATAGGTGGTCCTGGTCATAGACAGTTAGCTGCTGTCCCCTTGGTCTGTGTTAGCTAGTTACACTAATCTCCTTTTGGTGCTGTCACCATTTTCTGTTGGAATTAAATTATATAAAATCTTGTAATGATACTGTGTTATTGTATTGGATATGTGTTAAGCGCCAGGCAAGTAGCCACATAGTAAAATAAAGGTTTGAACCCCCCATATTTATGTGTATATATATATATATATATATGTGTGTGTGTGTGTGTATTAGGTTTATTTAATGTTGTGGGGACCATTTCTCAGGTCCCCACAAAGGTCTGTGAATACAACAAAAAACTAAACATGCCAAAAGTTGTAGTTTGGTTGCTTATGGTTAAGGTTAGGGCTGGGTAGGGGTTAAGGTTATCATGTTGGAATTAGAGTTTTCCCTGTAGAGCTCTGCGTGTGTGTGTGTGTGTGTGTGTGTATGTCCTACTGATCAGGAACATAATCTGGTGGCGAACCCCCCAGAAAACCTATAGTTGTCGGACCCCCCCAAATTTATTTCTGCCTACAGGCCTGTTAAGCACTGTGTAAAGGCAAAGGCGATGAGGCTCTCTGCACTGCAGTATATCAGAAATATACGCCCAGCTACACATGTGCCAACGCTCAGAGGCGTGCCAACGCTCAGAGGCGTGCCATACTCGGAAGCGTCCGTTAGCGCTGACTGCACGCACGACATATCATGGCCTCACTGGCTTTATGGCCTTAATAACTGTCACATTTAATCAACGTCTTTTCGGTGATACTGCTGCAGACCTACATGCGTGACTGTATCGTTATCATTAGCATAACAATCTGTCACCAAAGCACCCTCCTTCCAGTCGTCCTGGTTTCCTCAAACCAACTTGGTGTTGTCCCGCACTTCTGGAATGTTCCGTCTCTCGTGAAAGGTTCAAGCCCGTTGCCTCTATCTCATTAAAGCAGCCATCTGGTAGCAGCTCCTAATTGGTCGGGAGAGGTGTTGAGTTGTCTCAAATAACCTTCAAGTTAGGAAGACTCTTAGGTCCGAAGGGTATTGATAAATATATACTTTTTACTCCCCTCTTAATTTTCAAACATTTAAGATCTGTTTTCATTGTATTCATTCAGCCCTTTTGAAAGCTTGCTGTAATATGCAAAATTTCAAAAATAAAATAAGTGTTAAATGTTAAATATCCCATACAAAAATATTCCCTCCAGACCTCTGCTGTTCAATTTAAAAAATGTCATTTTTGGTACTGGTCTGTTCATAAATATGATTATTATACATTTATGTAACTAAAATAGCGGACGTATGATATATTTTGAGTTGAATCCCACCCTCGCTCCATGTGAGGAGAGATTGCATGTTTTCCCCATGTGCATGTTTCCTGTGGGTGCACATTTTTCCCGCAGCCCAAAAGCATGCGCCAAACTGGCATCCTTAAATAGCTTATAGCGTTTGTGTGTGAAAGCTTGTGCCCTGTGATAGACACTTCCCAAGCCTCCAAGTCTGTTCCTCCTGGGTTAGCCTGCAGGATCTCTGTAACCCTGGACTGGACAGGAAGCTGGAAGCTGCATGGATATACATGAAGCAAGATAATGCAAATCTAAGAACATACTTGCTCCAGTCATGGTATGTTTTGTCAACAACATGGTCTAGGTGCTCGTTTTTTCATACATATATTTGTGCACCTCCCATATTTTTCCCAATATCTCATGACTTGCAAAACTACCTCTTGATGCAGATCTTTGCCCTTTGGGCGAGACGTGAATATATCAATAAATAGCTGTACAAGAACCTTAGAAACCTTACTCGATAGTGCACTTCACAGAAGAAGGCGTTTATTAAAGGACCAATCGCTTTCCTGCGTCTGCTCCCACAGAACTGGTGGTGCTGTTTCATTTCACTTTGCATTTATATTGAACAGAATCCAGTGTCTCATTGGCAGTGTATTAAAAACCTGGTGTTATTTGGAAGGGCATGTCTTAAAAGCTAGGTTTCCCCTCCGTTCTGTCCATATGCATAATCCGCACAGCATCAAATCCTTAGTGAAATCCAGCTCAATAAAAACGGCATCGTAAAAACAGCCTGAAGGGAATATGCATCCTTAATTTAAATGTTTTATTCAAACCGAATGGTCAAGTTGCTTTAAGGTAAACATTTAAATGAATTTCAGGTACAAAGTACCCAGAAACACAATATATATATATATGCTTCACCATATATGCAACCATAGGAGTGAAATGAAAACCACAGTCACGATCCCGTCCTCATGTTTTATACAGTAAGTGGGCTGCAACTTGAACACTGCTTAAAGAGGTCAGTGATTTCATACACGGAGTTATTATTAGAGCATGTATAGCAGACGTGCAGCAACGAAGGCCACAGAAGCTGATAACTTTTCATGAGGAGTGTATCATGGGGTCCCAGAGGTGATGAGAGCATGGAGAAGCACAGAAAAGGCTTTTCTTATCAGGAGCAAAAGTAGGTGCAAATGCATACTTTGAAAAAGATTATTGCGCAAGCTTTGTTAAGGTAGTGAAGCCAGACAGGACAGTGACGCTGGAATCTAGTGTGGATGTTTCAAGTTGGGATTTGAATTTTTTTATTTTTATACAAATATCATGGAATATCCACATTTAGTATCACAGTCAAACACACAGTACCTGACAACCGGGGGGAGAAGTGACCAAGGGAAGTAACATCCGATTTCAAAGGCCTTTCTGTTCTAATTCCTTTAAGTCTGAGTGCTACATTCAATACTGCGGATCATAATGAGCATTTGGAACATCTGAAATATTATAGTGCTATAAGCAGAATTGCAGTGGTTTGCGTGTTATCTGTCAAACAGGAGCTGCTGAATGGAGTACACCAACGACAGCATTCTCCTGTGGAGTTCCACAAGGGTCAGTTTTGGACCCCCTACTTTTTTGTCTGTGAATGTTACCTTTCAGCTCTATAATAAAGGAATATGGTCACTCATATCATTGTTATGCTGATGATGCTCAGTTTTACATGTTTCTGCAATCTGTCAGCAATTATAGTCTTTGCCCAGTCTGTGATTACCAAATTATAGTCTTTGGCCAGTCTGTGATTACCAAAGAGACATCAAAGTTTTCTTTAGTGAAATGAAGATAAGACTGATGCTATTATTTTACTCCGTTTGATTCCATAGCAGAATGCAGCCATTTTGGTTTACTTGCTCCCTACTGTAAACCTGTTGTTACGGAACTCGTGGTTCTGTTTGACCCTTGTTTATAAACAGATCGGTTCCGTTAATACTGCCTTGTTTTATCAGTGAAGAATGATGTCAAAAGTGTGGAACCTGATGTCTCCGTTGGACTTTTAAAAAGTGGTTCCTGCTGTTATATTGACCAGGGTAGATTATGTAATGCACTTTATAGCGGGTTTAGCGAGACCTTGTTATGCAGACTCCAGGTGGTTCAGAATGCTGCATCTCATCTTTTAACTGGGTCTGAAAATATGAGCATATTACACCAGTCTGCTCTCCACTGGTTACTTGTCAAATACAGAATCGATTTCAAGATTTTATTATTTGTTTTTAAGGCACTGAATATATCTCAGAACTCCTTACTGTTTATGTCAGCCCTAGGTCATTGAGACCCTCTGACAAATTGCTTTTAGATGTTCCAAGGAAGAAACACCACAACAGCAGGTGACCAAGCCTTTCCTATAGCTGGCCCCAAGCTCTGGAACAGTCTTTCATTGCACATTAGATCTTCTTCTAGATTACTGTGTTTTAAGAGAAGGCTGAAACTCATTTTTACTCACAATAATTTGGGGT
>JAODKE010000015.1:13616505-13627430 GCA_026779605.1 Mormyrus hasselquistii
ATATGAAAGATAATTTTAAACTTCTGGAAAATGGTTCTGGAACTGAATATTTTTTCCTGTAAGTTGCATGGTTTTATCTGCTCTGGTCTTTTGCTGTATTTTTTTAAACCAGAAATTGAAATCTCCTACAGTAGAATACTCGCAATCAGCAACATCGTTCAAACTGATTTGATATGTATAGGCTGATGTGTTATGAAAGGAAAGTACTATAATTTCAGAAATGTAGCACAAAAACACCGGTTTGTTGACGAGATGTTAAGAACAAATTCACGATTGCTTTATTTTGTGGTAACTTTTCATCACCTGCTTTTGTTTGTCTTTTAGCAGAGAATTGAGGTCCTGCTCTGGTGATCTTGATTTCACAGAGAAATTGCCGTTGTTAGTTAAACTCGGAAAGCGTTAAGAAATTTAATTCTGTGTGTTTTTGCCTGGTTTCTGATAGTCAGTGGCACAGACCATTCTATCCAGGAACACTTATGCTGGGCATGTTGTAGCAGGAAGAAACCATGCTAAAGAAGCTACAGTTTGGCTCAGATTTTTCACTTGTAGCAGGCAGCCGCTTTCTCAGACGTTCCCATGGTGATGCAGTTTTGATTCCAAAAAAAAAAAAAAAATCTTTTTAAGGTACTTAATAAAGAGGTTGGTTTTTCATTTCCAGAAAATGTAACACAGACCATTTGTTTTAAGAATTAAAACGAATAAAACAGTATCAGGAGAATTTGAAATAATACCTTAAAACAGGTGGTTTAACAAATTAATTACGTAGCAATTGCTCTAACGGTTAATTTTCATTGTTATAATAGACAGTATAATTAGCACCGAAACGGCTCACTGCACATTTACCATCACTGTAAGTCTGGAAATATAAAAACACACTGCTATGATGCACCTCTGTTAATAATACTGCCGTTAATTGTACAATGTGTGGTAGTCGGGAGAGCATTTTGTGCAATCTATTATTTATGTATTTGTTTTTATTTCTAAACTTCGCACGAGCGTATGCCCCCTTACAATCTGCTAAAATGTCACATACAAACCCCCTCCATTTCCTCTAAGATACTTTTATTGCCGTATCACTTCCCCAAATTGGCAAGGAAGTATGTCCTGACTGTATCCCTGAACCAAATCCGAGCAAGGATAAATGTCGATTGTTTATCAGTCGCTATATGGAGTTATGCTTGGAGCGTTTGTCTTACATATTGCTAATATGTTTTATTAATTTGTTTTTTGTCAAAATTTCACCTTCTTGGAAAGCTTCAGTATCTCCCAGTCTTTCTGCACAGGTAAGAGTGCATATTATTGTAAGTAATGCTGGAAATCTAGCCCAGTCTAGTATTTTAATATCTAGTCCTGGACAGGTTTATTTCCTTATGAAAATATCAGCTGAATGATTTTTCCAGTAATCGACTTAGAAAGATAATTGTATCCTTTATGTGGTAGCAATTTCACGTAATTTCCACCACCATGCAGTCTAATATGATTTTGTATTTTATTGATCTGTTTGTGTATACTTATGTATACACCTTTTATAGTGCATAAGTGCATTTTTGAAATATAAAATATATTGCCTCCACATATTTTGATGCTTTCAAACATCTGTGGTAAAAATTGTTGGGTCACCTGCTGGAATATGAAGCTGATCTTTGAGTTTATAAGACGGCGTTTTTCTTTTTAGCAAATGCAGGGAAAAGCATGAAAAATATATACTCAAAAATAATAATTCTCAAACAATCCAGATTGTAGTTCATACAAGTTGTTTACTCATTTTTTTTGCGATTTTATGTTCACGCACGGTTGCTGTCCACAAAGTGTCTCTCTGTCTATAGCCATCAAGTTGGCACCAGACTAGACCTGATCCAGAAAGGATCTTTTCACACATTCTTCAGTTTAGTGTCATGTGACATGTCATTGTTTGTCACATGATCTCCAAATGACGAATGATGGAAAAGGATTAAGTGCTGGGAAGTACGTAGTTTCTTTGAATAATGGTCTCGAGCAGAGAGAAGAAAGTAAATTGCATTAATGTTTGGGTTTTTGCTCTTTGCTGTAGCATTAATAACGATTCATTTTCAATTGTTCATTTGTATATAGGTCCCTTCCCAACATGGTTTGCTTAACAATGAATCGAACAACAGTGTAAATGAATCGTGAGTAAGAGCCACGAGATTCAAGATTATTTATTTGTCATAATAGAGGATGTAGCGCAAACAAAACGCTGCATAGTTTGATACAAGAGGAAGGAACTTCAGAAGGTACAAGGTCACCTGACTGCCCAACAGCCCTGGGAATGCTAACAACAAGCAGGGCAGAAAGTAGTGCGTGTGTTTGTGTGCTGCTGTCTTCCGTCATGTCTTCTGTGGGTAAAACGTGTCTCTGAGGTAGGCTTTTCTCAGTTTGCTGCAGACCTCTTCTGCTCCTTCACTGACCGTTCCTTTAGCATGTAGTGTGCTTAAATCCATGGCAGAAAAGTTGGAAGTTTGGAAAGCTGCATTCTTTCTATTCACTTATCTGTCTAGGTGACTGAAAAATCAGGCTGAAGTTGTTTCCTGCCTGCCTGCCTGCCTGATGCTCCTCACCACCGTGCTCTTATAGAACTCTAACTAGTGTCGAAGTTACTCACAAAAGCAAACCATTACAGAGGTGGGAATTTCAGGTCCAGAAAGTACAAATCCAGACCAAGCTTTTGTTTCAGCCAACCAGTACTCTGTGAATGAGTATCTTTATTCTTAACTGGTTGGTTGAAAGAAAACATTGGTCTGGATTTGTACTTTCTGGACTTGAGCTCTTCACCTCTGTAATGGATTACTTTTGTGAGTAACCTCCTCAGCACTGCCACTAACTCATGGCATCTGTTGGACAGTCCCTCCGTGAGGAGTATCATTAAACTGCTACTTTCATTTGACTACAGATATTGATGGTTGATCAGCAGATCGGGGTGTGGATTTCTGTTTCGTGGATATTTAAAGTCTATTTTGGGACTCTTACTGAGCATATGGTAGAGCAGGAAATCACGCGAGTCAAAGTTGAGGTGAGATGGAAGCCGTGAGTCCTACTGCTGCTTCACCAGGGCCATGTGAAGTAGATGAGTGAGCAGTCAGCGTCTCATTATGAAGTCTTCATATGTGGCCGATCTGTGGAGCCCACCGACCTGTTTTCCATATTAGACGACGTCATGCATCAAAAGTCGCAACACGGTCTGCTAATTAAATAGAGCTTGTATGATGGATTGTATTTTGCTTCCCTCAAATGGATGCTGGAGAGTAATAGAAAAATTTTAAATGGAGCAAATTAGCTGCGAGGGGCCTCCGTGTCGTCGTGATGTCCGTCTGCCAGTATGGCGTTTGAACAGCGGGGAGTCTTATATTAGCTGGTGTGACAGCAGGGCGTGTTTCCCGACTAAGTCTGCAGGAAATTAGCCCAGCCGCCGACCGCGGCTCTGGTTACGGCCGATAAATTAGAGCAGTGTTCCCCAATCCGGTCCTTGGGGACACAGTCGGTCCATGTTTTGACTCCCTCCCAGCTCCCTGCCAGACAGATCACATTTTCGCTCCCTCCTAGCTCCCGGTAGGGCTGAAAACGTGGACCGTCTGTGGGTCCCCAAGGACCGGATTGGGAAACACTGAATTCGGGGGCAATTTATTAGGGGCTGGTTGAAATGTGATGAACCGTCTGGGGTTTACAGTTCAGCATAGCTGGAGGGTGAGAGGGACACTGGGGTGTCACAGTAGCCACTGGGGTCTCAGTTGCAGTATGGGAGAGCCCAGGATATTTAACTGCCATGGCAGAGTAGCTTCTAGCTCTTGCGTATGTCCCATCTTGTGCCTGTTCTGCCAGTTAACAATGGTTCCTCTCTGCACACTCAGATAATTTGTGTCGCAGAATGATCTTTGTCATCTGTCGTTTCGTTTTCCTTTATTCCGAGCAAATGGGGCAAGATGTAAACGCCGTATGCTGATATATGTAACGCGGGTAGCCGTAATCATGGCTGAAATCATGGCACTTCGTAAAGGCGAGAACAATGAATTTATAGCACAGTGCTTAGCTGGCGTAGGTAATGTTTCAGCACAAGTCAGAGAAATGGATGCTGGAAACAGGCCTGTTGTGCTTCCTGCTCACTGGAGGGATTGTCTTCTGGTTTTTGTGTCTCGTGTCTTTTTATTTGATTTCTGGTAGAACTTATTGTTGTGTTTTCTATGAAAAGAATCGCATGATTATATTCCGGCTCCAGCTCAATAATACCTGATATATCTGAGTGTGTGCACAAGTTTTCTCGTGTATGAGCACAAATTTGCAATACTTTACCTCCTCTGTATCAAAAGTATAAGTAGTATTCATTATTAGTCTATATGATTTGTGTTCTTTCTGTAGAATGTAATGCATTTAAATATATTTAAAGACTAATCATTGTAATAAATGCCTTTGAAATCTAAAAATCATACATTCACATACAAAAACCTTCCAGAAGCAACTGCACTTGTTAATTGACTGTATTGACATTCATCTGTATCGACGTTTGTCAATTGTTTCAGTCACAACAGTTTCTAAAAAACCGTAAATGAATGTACCCTTGCTTGACTGCATCTTCAAGCCTGAATGAAGTTTGACTAAAACACGGTTCAGCTCCGTCATCTGATGATCCTCCTCGTCATTTTGACTTTCCTTTAACAAAATAAGAAGCACAATTTCCACAAATGGATTTGAATAAAGAAATTGAAAAGGTCAGATTCCTTCTACCAGTGAATGTAGCTGTGCTTTTCAGTATGGGATACCGGGGCCCGGGGTGCCATCGGGCCAGGAAGACGTGTACGAGACAATGGGGGCAGCATTCATTTGAGTCTGCAAGCAGGGAGGGAGAGGCATCGGGTAATGAAAAAAAGATACCCTTGCCTCTTTTCTCCCTGCGCCTACAACACAGAATAACAGAGGGGACCGGTGTGGTGAATTATTCAGGAGAGGGAAAGCTTGCTGTTGTTGAAGGTGGTGGAGGCGCTGCCTCAGACATGTTCAGGCTGCGACGCAATTTCACCTCTGCTGATCTCTTCCTCGACTCGCGAGAGGCCGAATCCCACCAAGACGGAGGGGACGGCGGGGAGAGGGACGGCGTGCGCGTACGTCACAGTCTTAAAGCCGACGCCTCCTCCTACCATCTTTTATTTACGCGCCGCGTGGTCCGATGGCCATCAAGCTCATATTTAGCACCTATCTTCTGAAATCTAATTACGAAAGGATTGCGGTGTGGAAGATCTGCAGTTTCAGCAGGTAATTCTCCAGTGGGAAGTGCTTCGACAAAATGCACCATTACGTTACATAAAGAATGTGGGTCACTGGAAATAAGCTTGAAAGAGAGAGTTTTTTTTTTTCTTTCTTTTTGTCTCTGTCTGAATGGTTGGAGTCACCCTGTTGATTTTGGTTAATGTGTCTGCCGACAGCAGACATCGTCCATTTTGATTACAGCTTTCCCTCTCCCTTTTATAGCTATTGATTAATGAGCGTTATAAATGAAGACGTTTTATTTTGGTGGTACAATAATGAATACGCTCTTGAACTATCAGTGTGGGGGGAAAAGTTTTTCTCTACTTAAAATGAGTGTCATTATTTTAGGTTTTTCGGGGAAACAAAAAATGGATTTGATCAAATAAATACAAAGAATAAAAGCAGGTAAAATTGCAGGACTAAAATTGTTGAAAATTGCAGAACTAAAATTTTTTTAAGTTGAAGATATAGAGCAAAAAAAATAGCAAAAGGGTAAAAAAAAACTTGATGAATGTTTACAGAGGTCATCACGGGCAAATTAAGTATATTAATTGTAAACAATTGTGTTTTAGCTGTAAATGAAGATTAAAGGTTTAGAGGTATTGATAAATGGCTATATTTACAAAAAGGGATCTCACATGGGTGCTTTTGAGTTCCCTTGAGAGTTGAAGGGCTTGAAGGGGGGGGTCGTATGGGTGGGTGTTCTTGGTGACCTACCATTTAACCAGACAGTGGGAGTAATCATCCTGGGTAACCGTGTGCCACAGCCGCAGATCACCCAAAGCACCACCCACCAAGTGTAACTTTTCTGTCTCACTTCCTAGAATGTATCCGGACGCTCATGGCCTCTGTCGCTTCTGCTCTGCTTGCTTTTAATATGTTTTCCGGGTGACTGGCTCCTGGAGTGGCCAGCGCTATTTCAGGAAGGGGGAGCGCAAACTGAGGGCAGCTCTCCGCGCCGATATTGCATGTTTTAGCTTGGGAGAAACTAAATGGGAAATGAGCGGGCACATTAGCGATAGCTGCTGTTTGGTGGCTGTCGTGGGCGATGGGATGACATGCAAAAAGGGACTGTCGTCGTTTACGCACCTATCAAAAATGTCAACATTAGTGTCATGGCAACGTTTGTTGCGTTTTTATTGAATTTTTCATGTCTTAGCAAATAACCATCTGTTTAATAATACATATTCTCACATAGGCACCGTCGCCATTTAAGGACGGCCAAAAAAAAAAAACAAAACAAGCTTTTTTTTTTTTTATAAATGAAAATGCTGAAATAGATGCAAGCTGAGAGGAGCCATTTATCTGCTTCCATTGACTTATGATATTTGTTTTAGGGATGTTTTATTCACGCTTAAAGCCGGATATGATGCTTATGAGAAAATCTTAGGAAAACACGAATTAATTAATGGATTATATTGCTTACCATGTGACACTGATGAAACTCGACAGACTGCATTTCTGCCCTCTTCCTCAAGATGTCCCTGTAGGTAATACATGTTAAACAACCATTTTAACCAGAGGCACATATCTAGTTATAAAATTGTTTCAGTAAGTTATTTGTGCAAAACAACATTTGTTGCTGACCACTGTAAACATTTGCAGTGACAGGCACAAATCAATACATTTTATTGATGCATTTTCCTCAACAATGGAAAACATGCAATCTAATCCTGATGTATCTGCTGGCTTGTTTACATGTATTTTGCCTGATTTTGTATCTTAACCTGTAATTATATAAATATATATATATTTTAATACATATTTACTGTATTAAATACATATTTATACATATTTAATGCAGTAATTGTCTAAGAATTAAAAGTAAGCTTTCAATTTTGTTAGTCAGGTAATACAGCTGTCAGAATGAAGCACGCTGTTCTTGACAACCTTGTAAAGGTAATACCAGCATTTATTTACCTTCTCTGCCACATCTTTTGATTAGTTACATAACGCTTTAAGTTCTCTCTCTCCATCTTCATGTTATGCAGAGAAAAAGTTGCCTTTTAGCGTCAGTGGATGTTGTTTTTATATTCCATGTAGTACTGTGCTGTTCGAAAACTGACATCTAAAGTACAGAAGTAGTTCTTTGTTAATAATAAATAGGTATCAATTCTTTTTTTCTCATATATTTACACAGTACCTAGAGTGTTCTGTAAGGTCTTGATGTATCGGTACAGATTTTTGTTGAAGGGAATTCTTCAGAAACATAATTTAAAATAAAGAAAAAAACACAGGGAGCCTTCTGAGAAATGGATGAATGGTCTTTGATTTATACAAGGCAGGTGACAGGTGTAAAAAGATTGTTTCCATTATAGTGGCAATCGAGGAGGTCAGGGTCGCACGTGGAAGAGGATCAGCAGTGAGAAAAGCCAAATATGCTCTAAAAATATGATCTCCATGTCGGGTGTCCTCAAAAATAATGTCTCAAAAACTATTTGATGTGAGCTGCATAAATGCCTTGCTCAGGACATAGTTATGGGGCAAATCATTTATGAAGGCACCAGAAGAAACGGTCGGATTCATCGGTCCGCGTCTCGGTGACAAGCGGGACTGTGTCTTGAGGTCAGATGAAAGGAAGATGGAGCTTTACAAGCATGTTCATGAGTATTGCGTTTGTCACAGCAAATGCGAGGCACATGCTGAGAAAAGCATCGCGCCCAACTGTAAAACCTCAATCCAAATGTTCCTGGTTTGAACTCTGGAAAGCAGCGCACAAAAACGAAGAAACTGAAGAAATTCTCCATGGAGCAACGGTCAGAATCCCCTAACGCAACGAGCTGTACCCTAATAAAACGCTGCATGAAACGTGCGTGATGAAAGCGGGAGGTGTGTGTAGAGGAGACGAAGATAGTTTCTCTCTTATCTGACATGAACCTGGGTAAAACAAACTTCGCTTATCTTTTTCGGCTTGTTTCTTTTATTTTTGACAAATATATACATTCTTTATTAGTTATTTTTGTATCATGTTCTTTATATTTAGTGTGTTTTCAGAAAACTGAACATAAAAATGCAAAGCTATTCCACATCATAGCTATTACCATCATTAGGACATTACATTTGCATAATATAAGCTTTGTTCAGTTTAGTTTCCACACATTATTCAGTTCATGACATAAAAGATGAATCCGGGATGAAAATGTAGCATAATATCGCCCTTGTACTTGGGTAGTATTACGACAGAGGTGTTGTGTTGTGGTGCTTTGGAACATTTAATTTAATTTATTTTTTTGACATTTAGCACGTCTGATTGGTATCCCTGCTCATTCGCCAGCCCCAGGTACCACCTGGAAACATGTAGCAGCGGTAAAAAGCACGTTCCTCTGGTTTCCTGGTTACCTGGTTATCGTTCTCTACATCCCCGCTTTCCTGCAATGTTAGGTGGTCATTTGGTGACATGAAGGTGCTGTGCGGAGAGAGAGGCGCTGAGATATTTTCTCCCCTTTTTTTAAAAAAAAGGGGAGAAACAAAAATAAATGTGTGGAATTAAAGGGCATGACTGGGGTTTGGGCTGCAAAGTACGAATTACTGTTTCCCACAAATGACAGCCTCTGAAACTCATTAACGTGCATTTTCCTCTGAAAAAGCCTGAATAAAATCACCTTTACCTGAATTCCGATTGCAGTACAGCGCAAATCTCTATTTTTTTTTTCTTGCCTACCATTAAAAAAAAAAAGTGGTGAAGAGGGATCTGCCTTTTTTCATTTCTGTTAAACATGATAGGTGTCTTGCTAAATCACCCCACTTTCTCCTCCTCATTAATGGCTTGTGTAATGTCCAAGGAATGTTTGTAATGCACACTGGCTACTCCTTAAAATGAGTAATAGAATATTACATACTATAACGTTAGTTTTTACAGAATAAACATTTGAAATGAAAAGTTCTGGAGGATACAAGTAATTAAAAATGATTATGCTCTCATAAGCTGCTTAGTATAATATAATGCAGATATAGGCTGTAAGTCAGGTTTGGTTTTGGTTCAATGGATATAGATGTTCGTTCAAGCAAAACGGCAAGAAGTCCAGCTAAAGTCTGGCCGGCGGTCAGGAAGCCAGCCTTCTGGAGCACTTGCACGGATGCCTCAACGGGGATTTGTGAGTCCTTCAAGATGAAGCGTGGCGATTAGTGCTCCGTGACCGACGGCTGCTTTCTGTTGGAGCAGGTGCACCCTGAGGCGAGCGCTGGGTGGAGACTCCGGTGAGCCCCGCAGCGCCTGGCGCGGCATGCCTGCAGCATGGATGTGAAGGAACGCAGGCCCTACTGCTCGCTGACAAAGAGCAGGCGAGACAAAGAGCGCCGCGGCGCAGGCAACTCCGCCGACCCCGAGGGCGACGAGCGCCGGGTGCCGACGCAGAAGTCCTACAGCTCCAGCGAGACCCTCAAAGCCTTCGATCATGACTCCTCCCGGCTCCTGTACGGAACCCGAATGAAGGAGATGGTTCACAGAGAAGCCGATGAGTATCCCCGACAAGGTAAGTCTACCAACACCCTCTTCGTGGCCCTTATTTCACACGTGGGCGTCCTAAGCTCCGTGTCGCCATTGTGTATTGGAGTAGTCGATTCTGGATTTTTTCACTTTGTTTATTAAAATAAAATCATAAAATGCAAAAAAAATATATATATACATATATATGTATAAACATGTCAAAAAGCTTCATCTTGAACTGAGCATTATAAATACAAGAAATGTTCAATACAACAGGTAGAATCACCCAGCTGGTAAACACGTGGAGGGGGGTCGGGGGGGGGGGGGCCCTTCTGTTCACTGGGATCTCCTCATAACAGCATGTGGCGAATTTGCCCTGTTTGTGGCATTTTAACATCTTGTTTCTTTTATCTTGCTTTTTAAATGTCCTGTCAAAAATAAACACTCATAAGTCAAGATCTAATTAACAGGTGTAAATATGTTTTCATCATTATTATTATTATTATTATTATTATTATTATTGGTAGTAGTACTAGTATTAGTATTAGTTGCAGTATAATAACATATTCCTGCCCATAATTATAATGGAAGGAAGTGATTTTATACACAAGTATAAACAGAAAACAATTCAGTGTCCGGTCAGTATTGATTTTATTGATTTCAGTGTAGCCCTGTTATTGCGGCATGAATATTTTATTGAAATAACATAAATACTTAAGTGTTTAACATACAGTGGGGGAAAATACATGTTAATTTCAATTTAATTTAACTGAAAAGTTTGAGGGTCATCTGAAACAAGGTATGTGTTTGTTTTGTTGTTATATTATCAGTCCTTTGTGAGATGTCATCTCAGGAGTTTCTGGGGTTTGTCAGTATATAATTAATCTAGTACCTTATAATGATTTTGTTTGTGGACAATAGCAGCAGATGTAAAGATTTGTGTTTTGGGAATTATTGCCCTAACATCAAATTTAATTCTCTCCCCACCCCAAAAAAAAAAAACATAAAGCTGTACTGATTTATTTACCGAGTCTTTTGAAGTCTTCTTTTCATGGTGAAACATCTCGTTCCAAAGTGAAAACTTTATTTGGATACTACAGCAGCTCTCGGCATACCACACTCTTTGCATTGTGCATTGAGTACTGCTTTGCATTGTGCATTGAGTACTGCTTTGCATTGTGCATTGAGTACTGCTTTGCATTGTGCATTGAGTACTGCTTTGCATTGTGCATTGAGTACTGCTTTG
>JAODKE010000015.1:13676858-13691947 GCA_026779605.1 Mormyrus hasselquistii
CCCTGAACTAATTGGGATTAAGGGCTTGCTGATGGCCTCATTGGCGAAATCATTCTGTCACATGCAGGACCACACACCCGGCCCCCAAAACGTACACATCTCTATCCACACCGTCCCGGTGGACCTGTATCCTTCGGCTGCAGTCGGTCAGTATCTAAGCGGTACCCTTGTCCCTGCCGTTCCTGGTAGCTGCCAAAGCCACGTCCTCACGTTCAGCTTGTCCAGGGAGTTTTAATTAAGCCGAGAACCCTAAAGTTTTATCGACTGTGGTTCTGCGCTTTAGTCTCTGTGCACTCAGAAGAGCACTACAGGCTCCCTGTTGGTTCCCTAAGGTGTTTGCCAAAGCCCGGTCTTCTGCGACTATGTGAAACGCCGTTAGCCAGAGATGCGGAATGAGGGCGGAGAATCGGTTTGTTTTGCCGTAGCTGTAATGGATACAATGTTTTTATTTGTTCGTCACGTTTGTGTCAACATGCTCGGGGTGCTGTTTACCGTGGCTCGCACCTGACATTTCGACTGAGGACGTCCTCGGATACAGAGACGATCTTCAGCCGAGCACATCAGCCAGACCAGCAAACTTTCTCTGTCATGGCATTTTCAAGTGGATTTATTTTGATGTATTAGCTCGCATCTAGTGAGGCGACTCAGATTAGCTGGATAGTGCAGGGCGCCTGCACAGCACAGAGTTTAGCTCGGTGCCAGAAAGGCTGTTCCAGGTCTAAATGCTAAGTATTGCTGGAGGGCTCTGGATGAAGGTTTTTCTGCCCTTTTGCCTGCTCTCATGCTGCAGGAAGGACCCATTATCCATCCCTGTGCTTTGTTTTCCCGCTTCCTGCCTGCTACCCGTGATCTTGGCAGTTATTAATTACCTCCACGCTTCTGCGTTGCCCCGTGCCGCTGTCTGAGTACTCCGGTGGTACTCATGCACACAGCAAAGGGTAATGTAACAGCTGGAAAGCAATTTATTGCATCTCTCTACCTGTGAACATTCCCAGCATGCCTTTAAGAGAGAAGGCCGTATCAGGCTCTCTGCTGTCAGAATAAGCACACTATTGAGGGTAATAACTGAGAGTTAGAAATAATCTGAGAAGATTTAGATAGACTTTTATTTGCTCTAGCTACTTCCGGGCTTCTCTCCGTGTAGCTGTCTCATTCTGCATTTCATCCTTCCTACTGTGCCCTTGATATCTGTTGCTCTGTATCTCTTAATTAAAAGAGGCTGCTTTCGGAGATCAGTGGACTGATTGATGACATGTTTCACCGTATGCAGAGAGATGTAATAATGAAGATATGACTGCATCTTCACTGGCTGTGAAATTATTTAGAAATCAATAAAAAAAAAAAAAAATGTTGTCTCCCCCCCCCCCCCTCCCCGATCCTGATTTGGATAAACAGGAAGAAAGTGGATGGACTTTTTTTTTTATTATTACACTTTAAACTATCTTTTTTTAAAATAACATAATCAGGGAGGTAGTTCTTTGCAATTCAGTAAATAATATAATAAGGGTACACGGTGTATATTAATGTGCCGGGGTGATTACCATAATGTGCCTGTTAAAAACAAGTCACTTTTACAGGACCTGGGGGAAACATCATGGCTCTTTGTAAATAACACGGTCTGGTGACCGTTTAAGATACAAAGCAACTGTATCTTAAAAAAAAAAAAAAAAAAAATCAACATACCATTCATTAATTTGATTATAACTTACTTTCCGGAGAGTTAGATTTCTAACTAATCAGATCATTCTAAGTTTCCCTTCTTTGTTGGGGGATAAAACTATAGATGTTTAACCATGTCACAACAGACAAGAGGGTGGGTTGAAAGGCTGTTCTCAGGCTTTTCTGATGGCACACGCACAAGCAGTGGAGGCTTCTAGAAAGGTGGGGAGATGCGATGAGGCAGTAACTCCGCATGCAGATGCTCTGATCTGGAGGCGCTGTGGAAATGTGGGTTAACTGTGCACATTTAGGTACTGTGCATTCTGTTTGCTTGAACACTTCCACTGTCAAATAAATTAATTATGTTAGTTCTTAATGTCATAAGTGAGAGAAATTGGGCCACACAGAATACCTGATATTTTGTAAATGAGCTGTGTCAACCATGTGATTAATTGCATGTTAATTGCTGAGACCTGACTGCTTGCAGATTCGACATCGCGTGCAAAGGCAAACAATATAATTTCTAATTTTATTTGTAGTATTCTAAAAATTCTTTCCCTTGTATCCAGTACCGCAAAGCTGAAGGATTTCCTGGTTCGCAATTTTAATATTTCTTTTTCCAACTTTGTTTTCGCATTTTAAATCCAGGATGTAACTGAAACTGTGAAGGGAAAAAATGTTCTTGACGACTTCTCCGGATAAACGCGCTAAAATTCGGTACTTTGAATTAGGGGGGGGTCCAAGCGCATTATGATTCTCAGTACTTGAGTTTGCACATGAGATTTGTTTAGAGGCTTCTCTAAAAGGCTGCAATCACGAAAGTCGTCCCCAGAGACTGAAGTAAGGTGTGTGGTTCACTGATGATGCCGTTGGCATCATAACTGTGTCTGACTGGGGGGGGGGGGGGTGCATTTAACTTCATCTCGATCTCTGGTGTTTTAGAGCCGGAGCTGTTCTCAAGAGCAGCTTAAACATTTTATCACAGTATTGAAGCTAGTTCAGGATCATCAAAATTTTCTTTCATTTACTTTTAATTTAGTTCATTCAGCATCGTCTCAGGCATTTTATGTTTATATTATTTTTCCTGAAATGTTTTCTGAGTTTCTTTATTACTGTTTAGTTTATTTCTGATTATTCCCTTTTCCTTAGGTTCTCCCATGCCATCCTCCTTACCCACTCCATCAGTCACTGAGCATTCACACTCCCAACCTCCATCACCCAATCTCCATGACAACCAGAGGCAGTTGATAAGTTCTGACTCTGGTCAACCAGTTCAGGAGTCAGATGATGAGTACACAGCCAGCCAGTGTTTACCACTAGCACAAGGCCGAGTTTCTGCTCGTGATGGTAAGGTGACGCTATCAGGTTTGTTGCATGGCATTGTATTTTTTCCTTTCTTTCCTTTTCTTCTTAATTATAATGTTGACTTGTTCATGTTTTTGGGGTTAAGAACAATGTATAAAACACAAGGAAGCATTAAAATGGATATTTAACTTAAATACATCAGTTTAAAAGATTGAAAGCCTGTGTATACAAATGAAATTCCTAAGCCTTCAAAGCTGGACGTGTGGACGTCGTAGGACACCTCCTCGTCCAGTCAGGATACACGAGGTGTGCTAAAAATCCACATGGTCATGCCTGTTCCAGACTGCTGAAATACACCGTTGTGTGTGGGAGTTTTCCCCAAGGACAAATAAAGTACAGCCCAAATGATTCAAACAAAGCCTGAACGTCTAATGACCTGAGAGAAACATTTTCTGTTTTTAGCCAAGCTGAAAAATCACATTGAAACCATCAGTGAAAAATGCATTAGTGCCCTTGGCAATGTTTCTTTGACATACTGAAGTGTTACTTTTTTCTTCAGTACAGATATCAGCTTATTCGTTTTAAATATCAATGGCTGTTAATTGACTGTATGACAGCTTTTATTAGTTTATCCTTCAGTGTTTCAAATAATATTTATCATTCACTTTGAAGCTAAAATTGAATATCTTCAGTGTTGCTTTTAATGCCCAGCTTTTAGATGTCTTTGAGTTTTAAATTACCTCTAATTTGGTACCAGGGATAAAATTATAATCTACATTTTGCAGTTATTACAATTGAAAGGAATGTCTCAGAGTGGATGTTATGAATGAGGTGGGTGATCCTCCGTGTTTCATGTTCACAACACCAACTCTTCAAGGTTCAGCTGGCACACAGACTCTCTTTAATTGCACAAATTGTCAAGAGTTTATTACAGTTATAAAATTTTGAAGGATTCTTCCTCAAATTCATACCTTGCATGGCATGGCTCTTCAAATGTGGCCGTCGACTCCAAATCCAGGCCGGGTTTTCAGTTCTTCCAGGTACTTAGTTAAATAATTACTAATTCTGATTGGCCACAGAGGCCAGGCAGTCCTGGTTCACAGGGAAAGGGAAGCTGGAAAATCAGCAGTGCTCAGACTTTGCGGACTGTGATTTGAATAGCTCTGCTTTATGGTGATGGCTTTAAACAGTATGGATGCTGGCAAAAGCCAGGATTTTTAACTTCTGTGTAATGTGTACAATTGCTTTGTTTTGCAGGAATTCTACAGAAATCTTTAGAATTTTAGGATGACAATTGAAAACCAAATTTCAAAAACTCAGTCCCACAGGATACTTTTTTAGGAACTTTAGAAATGTAACTGTAGTTCTTTGTTGGGTTACATGTGGAGGGTGAGTTTTAGTTCCCTGTACTGTAACGTAACGTGATGGATGAGGAAGCCTGACTTCAGGTCAAACATCTACAACAGAAATGGATCGAGTGAGTCTGGGAAGTTTGCTTTGAATTACATCTATCCAACAATGTGACTGAAACTTCAGTCTTGATATATGACTTATTGCCTATTATTATAATGAACAATAATATTAAATGGCTTATTAGAAAGCATGTTCCTGTCATGACACAAAAGAAAAAGATCAAATATCACAGTGGCATTACCACTTTACGTCAGTATGTTAAAGATGGCTAAAGCAGATCACTGAGGTGAAAACGGTTAGTTGTCATTGGGGATATAATGATTCAGTCAACTCACAATTCGATACAATTCACGATTCTGAATTCACGGTACGATTTCCTCACGAGTTTTTAACAGAATGAGCTACAGACAAAATAATTCAAAAATATTCCTTTATCCCAAATCAAAATAATTAAAAAAAAATCTTCAAATAACTAAACAGTAAAGCTTTACATTAACTGCACCTTCATAATGCTTTTATATTGCATTAATAAAACGTTCAGTACTCCTTCATAATGTTTTCACTAAGTATTCCGAAATATTCATAAACATCATGCATGTATACCGTTACATCCTAACATCCCTTAACAGCTGTAATATACATTAATAACAAATATTATATAAATAATATTATAATTCTATAATCATGTAATGTTTATTAATGTATATTAATTAAAGATGTTAAGGGATGTTAGGATGTTAAAGTGTACTAATAATAATCACAGCTTTATTGATCCCTGTGGGGAAATTCTTTTTTACGCCTCCCTCAACTTGCTCTTTGTAGAGCAAGCTGTCCGCGAAGGGCTGCCACCAGTTGGGGTGGCCCCGGGAGCTGGGGGTTAAGGGTCAAGGACCCGCAGACATGCTGAGGCTGGGTTTGAACCTGCGACCTTGTGATTACAGGCACACAGGCTTAGCCCACTGAGCCACATGCTGTCCCCACTTGCATGCTGCAATATGAATATTCTATGAATGCATTATGAAGGTGCACTGAATGGTCAATAAATGCATAATAAATGCATTATGAAGGTGCACTTAATATTAAGCGTTACCAAATAAACTAAGGCTTGCATGTGCAGCTTTTTAGCGTGGTTTGCCCTTTTAATAATCTTCGCTATGGCGGTGGTGAATTGAGCTCACTGTGGTGCCGGTGGACATGTAGAAGCATGTTCGTTGTGCTATTTGTGTATGTTATCAGTCTTTTACAATGTTTGCACGTAGTTTGTATCTTGTCTGTGATTTTCTCGCCGTTTTCGTAATTGCCGGAAAGCTAAAATGCTGCCACACCACCGATTTAAGATCGGGCAGTTTGTCCTCAATTTCAGATTCGCTCGCCATCTCGCGTTTGGTCAAAACCAAAAACTAGCATACAACGTCGATGTGAATACACATGACATCTGACGTGAAACTGATCTTGTGAAATCCAATGTAATATTACGCCATTTTTTTTTTGTTAAGTAAAGTACCGTGAAGTACTTCAAAAGTAGCGATTCATTTTCCACATCAGTCGGTTTAAATCATCATACATTTACATTTGATTTTTAACTGATTTGCGATTCATCGTTACATGCCTAGTTGTCATTGACGCAGTGCACAACAACAAAATGTGTCCTCCGCATTTAACCCACAGGTGGAATAGCACAGGTCAGCTAAGTCAGCACCCAGGGAGCAGTGCTTGGGGGCAGTACCTTGCTCGAGGTACCTTAGTGGTACTTCGCTAGTCGATGATTCGAACCAGCTTTCGATTACAAGTGCACTTCCCTAACCATCAGGCCACACCGCTAAAGCAAATCAGTTGCGCGCTATATATTATAAGTACCTATTACAGACTAGTTAGACTCAGACAAAATGTACATTGAATATGTAAGAGAGCCCAGCCTGATTTAGCGTAGAATCGGAATCATTAACAACCACAAGCCCCCGGCAAGGCATATGATTAGCTCGCTGTGTTAAAAATCCCTGCGTACAGATTAGGGAACCAATTAATCTGATCCGGGTCGACATGACCTTTGTAGCAAACTCACAAGGGCTCAGGGAGCGCTATGCTCACAAACCTGCTGCTTTTTGTGTGACAGTAAGTAACGTACAAAAGTGTAATGTGTCTGGGTTTTAAAGTGGTCATGTTAATGGTATTATCTGGCTTATCATGCTCTAGCCGTCTCTAGGATTTAAGTCAGACTGCTATTCACTGTAACTGAAATTCTCTCGCAGAATCTTTAAAAGGCTTTACAATTATAATTGTAAGCCGGATTTTTTTTATATATCCACACACATGCATATCTGCCTAAAATGCATTTAAGATACAATGTATTTAATATAAGGAACAAAACAACCTAATCTTACATTAGGAGATACTAGACTTGGATTTAAGAGATCGCTAATGTATAGCGACAGTTGCTGGCTTATGTAGGCTTTTTGGCTGTTCATTTTCTAACCTACAGCACAACACTAATGTGTTGGGGGTAACCTCTCTCTCTGCTGCCCTTGAGAGCATGCCCCCCCCTCCCCCCCCCATGTTCTCCTTAAGGTAGCAACAGGTTTCATATCCCCGGACTGAGAAGAGGAAGACCTAAATGGGTTTCTTCCTAATTAGAAATCAGACTTCTCCATGTCACAGAGGTTGCGTGCCTGACCATGTGGGTCTCTGAGGGCGCCCTGCTTGAAGTGGCGCCGCATTTAGGCCACGGGGCAATTTGTTTGTTTGTTTCAGCGAGTCCGGCGCTGCCGAAGAGCTCGTGGGGCCGCCGCACGGCGCACTTCTCCCACCATCTCTTCTGACACGTATCTTATTGTCAATGACCCTATTAAGGACTCAAGTCAAGTACTAACTCTGTTGTAGCCGAGTGCTGAGATCGGAGTGGCCCGGCCTGTCGGCTTGTCGGCCCTATTCTTCAGCGTGGATTACTATTGTCAGATGCAGTAGGCATGAAAGCGCCAATTTTACAGCGCAAAAATTCCAATAACATTTACTGTGGCCGGCCGAGATTGAAACACACGTCGGTGCTCCTCAGTGCCGCTCGTTGGAGCATCAGCTTCTCGGGCAACCGGCCAATTTATCTCGTTATTTATTTATTTATTTTCTAAGCTAGTCATGCGGGGGAAAAAATGAGGAAGACATATTTTTAAATTAAAAAAATGCAATAGTATGTTAGGGCGTCAGCATTCTGTTCGCACTTTTGAAAATGCTCAGCATGCAAACTAGAATGATTAGGACTGCCTCTGATCTGGAACCACAATGCACAATCCGCCGCTGTCACTTTGCATCAAGCAGCGATTGTGTCAGTTCTGCGAGCGAAACACAAATGCTAATTGCTTTCTGAATAGATCAGGAAGAGTTGAAGCCTTTTGTATTTCCTAAGCTAAAAGCTTATCTGCTCCTCTCTGTTTAGCTTGGATTCCCCATCCAAAATCAATTTTCAGATACCACCGCATGATGTAACGTGTAACACTTTATTATTGTGTTTAATGTCAGCTTGGGTTTACAAATTCTAATGTTGTGAAACAGAAGAGCATTTTTTTTGTGATACTTTTCAGGTGGGTTTTTTGATCGTTGTTATGCTGTATGATCCTTAAATTGATCCTTTGTTTATCAGTCAGCCTGAGACATTAAGTTGTGTACTTCAGCTGTTCATAAGCTGGAAAATTTACCAAAGCAATTTAAGCAAAGGCAGGATGAAAGATATGAGATATGAACCTTCAGTTATCAAGCGACAGTATTTTTATTTTTATATTTTCGGGGGGGCTGACCAAAGACTGCTGAGTCATGAAACGGGTTTCAGGCAAAGAGCATATTTTATGTTTCCGCTGGCCAATGTTGCCAGAGGAATGTGCACTAGTGTGTACTATGAATAATGCATAGTGATTTAATGGTTTGTCATTGTTGTGAATGGAGTTGGAAAGTGAGCAGTAGCAGAGACTGATCATGTGGAATTTGGGGCTTCAGAGAATTTCCTCCCAGTGTGAGCTTGAGATTGCTGTAGAAGAAATACATTTTAAAGTTATTTTAACTAAAGAAGTCCAGTAAATACATAAATGTTGATGTGACCTTTTTTTATGGAGTCTTCGTGGCCTCATGGTGTCACTCTGCCTCTGTCCTTGTGTCCTCAGTGTCACTACCTCTGTTCTTGTAGCCTCACGGTGTCACTCTGCCTCTGTCCTCTTGGTCACATGGTGACCCTGTACCTCTGTCCTCTTGGATACATGGTGTCACTTTGCCTCTGTCCTTTTGGTCACATGGTGTCACTTTGCCTCTGTCCTCTTGGTCACATGGTGACCCTGTACCTCTGTCCTCTTGGATACATGGTGTCACTTTGCCTCTGTCCTTTTGGTCACATGGTGTCACTTTGCCTCTGTCCTCTTGGTCACATGGTGACCCTGTACCTCTGTCCTCTTGGTCACATGGTGTCACTTTGCCTCTGTCCTCTTGGATACATGGTGTCACTGTGCCTCTGTCCTCATGTCCTCAGTGTCACTACCTCTGTTCTTGTAGCCTCACGGTGTCACTCTGCCTTTGTCCTCTTGGTCACATGGTGACACTGTACCTCTGTCCTCTCGGATACATGGTGTCACTGTACCTCTGTCCTCATTGCCTCACGGTGTCCCTTGTTCTCAGTGGTATGACTGTTCCTCTGTTTTCATCGCCTTCGCATTGTCACTCTGCCTCTTTCCTCATGGCCTCACGGTATTACTGTGCCTGTGTCCTCATGGGCCTGACACTTCCTCATCACATTTTCATGGTGCCTGTGTCCGCAGTCTCATGGTGTCTATGTACTGTGTCCTCAGGTGCCTGTGTCCTGAGTATGTCATAATGCTTCTGTCCTCATGCCTTCACATTACTGGTTTCCTCAGATGCCTATGTCCTGCCCCCTCACAGTTCCATGGTGTATTTGTTATTTCACCCAACATCCAGTCTCCTAACAGTCGTTCCGTGTCGGTTTTCTGTCTTAAATCATCTCACTTTGCCTGTGTCCTGCATCTTCATGAACACAGTGCTTTTGTCCTAATGTCCTCTAGACATCTTGTTTATTTATGGTCATACGGTGCCTTTGTCCTGCATCCTCCCAGTCTCACAGTGCTTATGTCCCCTTGACATCCAATCTCCTCTTGATCTTCACAGTGTCTGTGTACTGCTTCCTTATGGTCTCCCAGTGCCTTTGTCCTCCATCTTCACAGTCTCTTGGTGCTGGTTTGGTCTCCTCTCCATACCTCAGATCTCCTCTCTCCCCTAGATGTCCTGTCTCCTCATGTTGCCTGTATCTCACGCCCTTATGTTCTTACAGTGTCCTCACAGCCCCAGTTTCACCCTGATGTCACTGTTTGTCAAATGTGGGACAAGGTAAATAATCCAAAGACAAGTAATGGTACATCACTTGAAAGGTTGAAAATAAATGAATGTCCTTAGGATAGACAAGCAATACTCCATCTTGTTTGTGTGTGAGTCAGCAGTGATTATCCGTCAGTGTTCGCTGGATTGTTTGTCAGCAAGATTGACACCTTTCTGTTTTCCTTCCTACACATTTTCCCCTGCAGTAGCTGTGATTTATGCCCGGTCACACGGCTAACTTCACTTTGCCACTAAACTCGCATGATTATTTTCAAACTGCTGAGTCAGTGATCTGTGCATGCAGCGGTGTCTGCCTTTAGACGAACCAGCGACACATTTGTGTTTTTTTTTTACGTTATGCTTATGCGCATCATACGATTATTTATACTACGCTTAGACACGTAATGTCTAAGTTAAATGCTGCTGAGGATTCTAGAACGTTGTCCTGATAAATTTTAAAGTTCTGTCCTGAACTTTTATTGATATAGACGTTTTGACATTGTGAATATGAATGTTCACTGAAGGTTCAACAAATAAGCGTAGGCTGAACATGGATGGATGGATACATGTATGTTTAGATGGATGGAGATACTGAACAAGACCCCATCCCTTAAGACAAGCTGCTTTGCAAAATTCTAACAAATATGTAAAATGAACTCTTGCTTTACCTAATATATGATTTTTAAATTCTTAAATGTGTAAGTATATTTGCAAGCTTGTTAAGTTGGGTATTTGGTGTAAGTGCATTTTAGAAATGCTTTTTCCTCATTCTTTCGGCATTTGGGAGAACTATCGAAGTGCATCCAGCTGTTGTTTACCATCGCACGTGTGATAGACTATAAAGACAAAACGGGAACATTGTACATCTAAATGAGAAGGATTAGGAAACACCAGCTGGAATCTAAATCACAGTCCATCTCCAGGCGACAGACCCCCGCCGTAGCTGCGCTCCACCCGTCCGTGTGTGTGACTCCCTCGCGTGGAGAGCGGACGGGGATCGGCAGAGATGCCCATTCGGGGGGCATCGACATGCAGGGAAGTTCCTTTAGAGTGTGACAAAGCTTTTGATGGAAGTTCTGTTCTGGGCTGATACCCAGATGGTCTTGAGGACTAGCTCTGTTCCACTGACACGCACATAGTTTTAACTAGAAGTGATTAAAAATGAAAACTCTTTAAAAGCGTTAGGCAGTCAGAAAATGTTTAAAGCCTTATCTGTATATTTGCTCAGGGGGAAAAAAGTTACATGAGAATTTATGTGAATTACCAGCAGCACAATAAAAAAAAAATATTTGCTGTATCTTCCGCTCTCCAAAAAGTTACTGATATCTTGCTGGATGGCAAGAACATCAACGTTGCAGTTCCCTGTCCTCTCCTCAGGGGTACCTGAGACGCTCCATGTATTACTTAAATTTCATCAAGATTGTTTGAAACAATGTTTTTGACTTTTTTCTGCAGTACTGTGTGTGTCTGTGAAATTTGACAGAATAGTGGCGTTTCGGTTGTAACCGTCGCTTAATTGCTGGCTAATAGGAAAAGTAACAGCGAGCAGGGTGGCGGCTAATGACGTGTGGCAGCACAGGAAATGATGCGCTGTGTAAGTAATATACTGTGTTCAGGCCTTGTTAATGTTCGGGCTGCTCTCATTAAGTAAGAAAATCATCCGGACTATATAAAACCAACTGAAGTCGTTGAGGCTGCTGTAGCTAATTAATCATTTAGTCAGGGTTAAGTAAATCATGTCATACGCATGCTGTTATGAACACAGCACGCAACATGTTAAATGACTGATCTGTGATGACATCTTTGTAATTGCTTGTACCCCAGTGTGGTATCTGAAACGCCCCCCTTAACAACGGCTATCTCATCGAATGGCTCCATTGTGGACGTTTTTTAATCAACATTAGAAGACCGATATGTGAATCCATTAAAAGATTAGCTTCTATTTTATGTTTAATTAATGTACAGTTATGGCTTTTGCTAAATATTCCAAAAGCATCACCCAAAAGGAATATGGACAGTTTCATTAATAAATGTCATAACCTTGTGATATTTAGCCATTATAAATAGCAAAGTACCCATATATTTGAGAAATATAGATCATGATTTGAAAAACAATGAATTTAGCTCAGATTTTACGAGTTGTGGGTTTTTGTGCCGTGTTGCCGCTTTCAGTGCGTTTTCGCTTTGTTTCGGAAATTAGTGCTTGGTCGGAAACTAAATAACACTCCTTGGAACCTTAACGCCGATTCGATTGTAGGCGATGATAGTGTTTCTGTGCTTTGCAAACGTCGATAGCCACATCTCTGTTTTTTTAATAACGACATCTGGGTACGGGAGAGTGGGCGGCAGGTCAAACGCCAGGCAGGAAGAAACGGCGTGAAGGAGGAACGGCCGTCAGCGAGGCGCCCCGAGCGGAGAATGGCGTTTTCCCTGCTCCGTGGCACAAATCTGTCAGCCTGGGCTTTTTCTGGATCTCTTCATGGGGAATTTCCAATTCCGTCCGGGTCCCCTGACCAGAGGACGCTATAGTCTGCCAAGCGTAAAGTCAATGTCCCTACTCTTTCGCACAGAAAAGGTTTTTGTGTTCTTTTTCTTGGTGACAGTTGTAAAGGTCCTTTTATGGCTGGGCTGGACGTGAAATAAACCCTGGAAATGGGGCTCATGTCTAATGTTGTTTAGGGGTCATGGCGACCCGTTTCCCGGACCGTCGGCACGCCGCTGCTCGTGTTCCTGCGGCGGTCGCAGCTTCCCGCACTGACTCAGCAGCTCCGGGCTTCACGGACTAAGCGCAGGTTTGGGACAGAGATTTATATCGCGGTAGAAAGCCTTTCAAGTATAAACACGGGCAGGGCCGATGAAAGGAGACTTTACAGCAGTTAAACCTAATCTTCTGTATCCCTGTCAGCCGTGCATTGATGAGATAAACTGTACCGTACGGTTTCTTCTGGGCGACACTGTTAGGGGCATGTGTGTTGCTATGAGAAATACTCCATGGAGTAAAGGAGAAATTAGCGTGAAATTAGCACACAGCCTCACTCTGCGGGCGCTCTGTCCAGGCAGTCATCTTCAGGCCAAGCGGCTCCCCGTATTCAGGTGCGACTTCATGAATTTCGTAACTATGACTTATTTATGACCCTTACCTTTACATGGACTGGGAGATGTTTCGAGTACAGGGTATCGACTGTATTATGAAACATTTATGGCCTTTTGAAAGATTTTTTATTTTTTTATCCTCTTAGAATGCTAGACACACATCGCTATAGCCATTCACTTTATTATCAGTAACTCGTATGAAGTCAGACTTTGGAAGCATGCATCCAAAGACAGTTGTACTTGAATTCTTAATAATTTAGGATTGGATAATTCCCTTTTAAGGTTGTTAATCTGTGACCTCCATTTGTCCATTTGTCAGACAGAATTATCCATTACAGTGGATGAGTTACCAGATGGTTTAACTCGATAGCTAGATCATATTGAATATGGGCTCTTAAGCTGCGCACATGATCTTAGCCCTACAGTGCAACAGCCAAGGGTCATAGTTTACCTTATCTGTACACCTCAATTATTGTAAAGACCATTGACTGTAATTTGTAAGCAAGAGAGAGAATCTGCCCAGGTCCGTCGGGATCCGCAATATAATTTTGCTTTGTTTTTCTCTAATTGCATCCTGCTCCCTGTGAGAAAGTGCCTTGTTTTCTCTAATGACGTGTCCCCCCCCCTCCCCCCCTGTCACGCGTCTCAGAGAGGACCCCGGCAGCTCTGCGGCGTTCCGATCTGCGGCGCGCCCGCCGTATTTTCCGACAGACGAGCGCCGCCCCCAACGTGCGACGGAGAAACGGCGCATTATGAAACCATATCTATCTAATGAACTCCCCTCCGCACCATGACAGCGGCATTGTCCTTCCCGGCACCGTCGCAGTGGTTCAGTGACAAGCAGCTGCATCTTGGGAAACACTCTGTCGCCCCTCTAGCCTTTAAACAAAGACACAGAAGCGGCATCTCTGCTGCTACCAGCATTTCGACCATAATTTTTTTTTTTCTTTTTTCTTTTTTTATGGACGTCTGATTGCTATGGCAACTGAGTATTCGGAGGCTTGTCCGCAGAGCCCGGGCCGATTTTGAGTCGCGTTCTTGAGCAAAAGACCTCCCGAAATGGCGAATTCGCGCAGCGCGCGTGAAGGAAGCACTCAGAGCCTTTGTGGGATGCGAGCGTTTGGGCTGGACGGTGGGATTCATACCTAATGCAGAGAGTAAATTGCTCTTTCATGGTCCTCGTCTCCTCTAACGGAGATCGAAGCACCTGTGGGACTCTGTGATATTACTCTAAAGGCTCCCCTCTGTAGTGCAGCTTCTGCCCGCTAACGGCGTGCAGGCCCGCAGCTTCAGGCGCATTTTTGTGACCTACTTTCAATTACAGGGAAGCAAACGGAGAAGAAAATTTGCTAGCAGTTTCCATGAAAACCCACAGCATAAGACATGAATTATATACGCAACCATAAAACACGAAAGCGTAAGGATATTTATATAACGCTGTAATGCGTGACTGAAATGGACATGGGTCCATAAATAAATGTTGTTATAAGCATTAAGAAATATATAACTATTCTAGGGTTTACGTATTTAGTATTAATATATCATTCAGTATTAGTTGGGATCATGTTTTTGTCTAATTAAGCTCACGTTGTGGATGAAAACGTTTGCTGTAATTAATTCAACCACGATCTTTTGTTATTGAAGATGTCCAAGGAGGGGATGCGATTTGAACATGTTGTTCAAATTGTGAATCGAACCAAAAAAATAAAATGCCGTGACATTTTTGAAGACGGGCAATGGTAAAATTGCTCCCTAAAACTGCAATTGATATATATTATTGTCAGCATTAAGAACCAAATGACAAAGGGTGTAATTCCAGCCACGGCATGCAATATCAAGCAAAAAAACCGTTAGAACAAGCATGACAACTTGACATCGAGAAATTATGTGACAGGCCTATCCATCTCGGTCCAATTTCAAAGTAGACCTCATAAAACAGACAGCTGTTTTGTCCACTGTGGCCCCCTCCTGGTGGCTGACATGATCCTGAGGGTACAGGACCATTTGGGATTGTTTTACACCTCCCCCCCCACACACATGCACATTACACTGTAGATGGTCACAGGTTGGGGTGGTCTGTATCTATTACGGGTGTCGTATTTACACTGGCGTGTGAATCAGTGTTGGGAGTCCAGGGCAAAGGGCGTGGGAGCCGGCTCACGTGAGTTTATACTCTGCGTGGCATCACTGGCATACCCTGTAACTTGTAGCATTTATACTCTGCGTGGCATCACTGGCATACCCTGTAACTTGTAGCA
>JAODKE010000015.1:13692846-13716053 GCA_026779605.1 Mormyrus hasselquistii
ATTGAAATATGAACAGGGTTTTACCGTTACACCTCCCACCCCTCTCCGCTAAAAGCCCCCCCCCCCCCCCCCACCCCCCCCAAGTCTTGGCTCACGCCGCACGGTACATGCTGCACATGAATATGTGTGCCAGTTCACCTCTGGCCTCTGTGATTACCGCTATACATATTTTATTTGTGAAAGCCAGATGAGTGGCACCTGTATGGCAGAATTTCGTTTAGACATTTAAACTGAAGGGCATATAATATAAAAGTCGTTTCAAATCAGCGGCATTTCAGACGGCTATGCTTGCCCTGAAGTCTGTGTGGATACGCGTGTGCATGCATGTTACTCCTCTCCCTGTCATTGTTACTCCATGACCCAGTGTCCATTGTGAGATTACATGACGGACTGAGGCCCACGATGAACGCAGAGGCAGGTGATCATGGTGAATGTACCCAGAGGGTGTGAGTTGGAAGCTCCTTCAGCCTGGAAATCGAGGGTGTCGTGATGTGTGGTTTTTTAAATGCGCTGTGGCCTCCCCACACACTGATGCGATAGGTAGCGGACCTCGATCTCCTCTGCGTCTCTGCCCCCCACCCCGAAGCGGGCGCACAGTACCCCAGCTCTCAGAAAGTGCTTTCCATCTATCTGCCGGGGTGGGCATCTGGTTCTTTAGGGCTGTGAGGCCCCAGACGGCGGCGTAGAATAAATCTAAATAATAATGGTACATTAGCTTGGCCTCGCTGATGGGAACGCTTCTGTGTCCCTCGCCGGAGAAGGCCGGAAGTATGCGCGTCGCGGAACGAACTGGAACAGTCCGCTCTTCACATGGACGTCGTTTGCCAGTACTGCCACTAGGGGTTTGGCAGAAGCCGACCTTCGGAAAGTCTGTCTGCTGTACTGTCCATTATCTGATCGCGCTATTCTTTCCGCAGATGGCATCGACAGCTTGTTGCCGTTTGTATCCTATTGTCGTGCTAATTCAAGGTACATGTGTAGGGTGAGTGTGGTCTGATTTTAGCTGTACTGGTTTATAGATTCTCTATAAATTACAGCCCTTAACATGGTTGAAGCTCTGAAACCGTAAAGACTGTATTGCTACAGGCCAATACTGTAAGTGTGTTATTGTTTTACCATGCATTATTTTCACAGGCTCTCCATAAATCCTGGGAGCGAACAGTGTATCCTGGCTTTTGTTGCAGCCAAGCTTAATTAATGCAGTTTGATTGAAATGATAATGTTGATATTTCAAATGCTAACTTACAAACTATAGCTCCATTAGGAAAAGAATTATATGTATGATTTGATGAGTCTGTAAAATGCATCACCTTAAGCCGATAAGGTTCATTTGTTAGAACTAGTAAAAAATATCCATTCAACATAATTAGAATAAATTGGCCATTCACCTAATTATAAGGGCAGTGAACTATAAAGTAATCTTTAATTCATAAAATCATTAATGATCATGCAATGTTCTGTATAATTATAGTAATGGCCAAAAAAAGATTTTAATTTTTTTGCCTTCCTTTTTTAAAGGATAAACTTGGGTCATTTTATAAGCAATCGGTCCTAATTAATTAATGAATCCACGTTCTCAGTTCAAGTTTTCTGCCAGGGTTGATTCTAAGAAATACTGATTTAAGCATTCAGTGATATTGTCATTTGCACTCAATACACTTGTCAGAATGTAACACTGTTTAAAGTGGACCCATGACAGATGTTTGGGTCAATGCAATAATAAAAGCTTATTGACAGCAGCTTAAGGCTGACGTGTGGACCCCAACTTTGACTGCTAAATAGTATCTTTTATTATAATAAAAAAGACTATTTTTTCATCTTTTGTCAAATGTTTTCTGTCATGACAAATACTTTATACTATGGAGTACTCATTCATAAGTGTCGAATCCAACTAAATATAGAGTGCACAATGATAATTCCGGCCCCAGGGACATTTTAATGACCATGCAATGAATAAGTATGTATGGGTCTCCTCAGAAGCATCAGTAAGAATTGGATCTGGGTTCGGTCCCAACTTCGCTGTGTTATCCTGCTGCACCAGGGAAACTTGGCTTAGCTGAGATCGCCCACGGTCAGCTGGGCGCCTGTCGGACCGCAGGCCGGAGTGACTGTTCGGTAACAGGTGAATAGGGCTCTTCTCCAAGTGCATCGGCGTCGCGTGATAGAGCCTGCAGCTTCTGGCTGGAGAATGGGGGATTCTCTGCTCACCGGGCCGCCTGGATCGGTGTAAGTGACAGGCGTGGAGGAGGGAGACACAAACAATGGGGTAATTGGCTGCCCGAACTGCGAGAGAAGGATGAGGAAAATATACATCAATCAAGGCTGTAGACAAAGTGCTGGGCAGTTTCTCTTTTTCGTGAAAAAATTAGCTGGAACTGAAACACCATAATCACACCTAGAAACAATTGGAAATTATTTCCCAGCTTCTATAAAAGAGGTTATAAAAACAAAAGAGTGGGAAAAAAGGAGGGCGAGCCAGTTGAAGCGATGGCTAAAAATGCAGTGCCGTACAGTGAGCTACAGGGATAGCTTCCCTTTGGTAACATTGTTGGGGTGAATAAGCAATTCAGGAGAGAGGAAATAGGGGGTATATGGTTAAAATTAGTGTAGTTCAAAAGGGCAGGGGAAATTAACATGAAAAAGTACAGTCTGACATTGTCTGGCCAGAGTATAAATAAATTGGTTGAGAATTTAGAGCCGCGAATAGTAACGGATGCATAATGACACCACCTGCTTATGAGAGTGATTTGAGAGCACCCCACAGAATTCAGAGTGATTCAAGAGCACCCCACAACACAGAGTCACAGTGCATACCTGGTCTGAAACTTCAGCACAGACTGATCTTTGCACTTGTTTTTCTAAGGTTTCAGCACTGGGTTTGATCACAGAGGTATGCATTAAAGGATATTTATATTCTATGTTTAAGGACCTGTCTTGCTCATATACCGTGTTCTCTCCATTCATCCCGAGTCATCAAGAGCTTTACCCAGGCAATGTAGGGCACAAGGCTGGAGTCCACCCTGGACGGGAAATCAGTCCATCAGAGGGAGATACAAATTAGCCCAACTGCATGTCTTTGGACGGAAGTACATACATCACCAGAGAGAGAGAGAATGAATGAATGAATGAACTGCATGCAGACACAGGGAGGATATGCAGAAAGACAGAGAACTGCATGCAGACACAGGGAGGATATGCAGAAAGACAGAGAACTGCATGCAGACACAGGGAGGATATGCAGAAAGACAGAGAACTGCATGCAGACACAGGGAGAATGCCACCAGTGGAGACTTGATTCCAATCGTCATATATGGAGCTCAGAACACCGAACACTTTATTGCCAACATGTGAACGTACCGGAATTCGGTGTTGTTCGGTGCAAACAATTAGCACAGAGACGACTACAGTTAAGAGGACACAGTGCAAGCAGGATTGAAGGACATCTCTCCAGTGCAAATCACTCCAGTGATAGAGAGAGCAAGCTATGAGGAAACAGTGTGTATAAGCGTATAGGTGTTCTGTATGTGCATTTATTAACAGTCAAGGTCATCCTGTGCCTCGTACTTCCTTTGAGTTGGTTGGGCTCTCTATGCGGTTGGTGACGCCAGAGAAAAAGCCCTACAGACTGGCCTGCTGTGATCGCATTGCAGGACATTCGTGGCGGCGGATGGTTTGCCAGATTGTCCTTAGCGCACACGTGAGACGGCACCATATGCAGGATTGGTACTCCATCCTGGGCCCACCCCGCAATATACACCGTGCGTCTGGGGGGGGGCGCTCCGGGTCACAGCCCTCAGGAGCGGAAAAGCGGCTCCATGAAATGGATGGATGGAGGAGACGCTTCCTAAAGAGCCTCTAAAACAAAGCCGTGAGGCATCTGCTGTTCTTCTCAATATGTCGCAGCTAATTAGTCGGTAGAAGATCATCGCTGTGACCTCCGTTATGTTGTGACCTGGTTTTGTTTGCGAGCAGCCAGAAGGAAGTGTTCCATACTCAGGTGTAATTTTACCGGTGCAGTTTAAGTGAGTGTAATGTTCGTTGAGGAACATCAACATCAAACGAAAGAAGCAGGGAAGGAGACAAAAAGATACGAAACGCCTCGGAGAAAAACCATGAAGCAGCTTGTGGATGGAAATGGACACTGATAATCCGTAATTATATATAATATAAAAAAACACGTTACCATTTCACCTCGGTTTTTCTGATTTAATCTAATCAGAAGGCATTGTGTTTATCGTCCTGAAGTGAAAAGCCATACCCCTGGACTGCTTCTTTGGCTGAAATAAAAGATTTAGCGATAATCACATGGAGCCATACTAGGAGGTAATTACACGGATATGTGTGAAATTGAAAAACCTGTTCCTTCTATGGCCTAGTGGCTGATAAGGTCATTAGTTATATGATTCTTCTTGCGCTGTAATTAGATGTGAAACATTCTGTTAACCCCCATAAAGAAACATCTGTTTCACTAAATTACCTTCTGGTAAAGAACTCAAAACATTCATTCTGTGAATGTTACTTAATATAGTGCCCATTGTCTATGCCCTATAAACTAAGATAAAAGGTTTTTTTTTTTTGGATGAGAAAGTATAAAGGAGTAGCTGGGTTCTTGGGAGGTGAAGCCTTTTTCGCATCTTGGCGTTGGAGTGTGAAAGAGCTCACCAGTCTCCTTCAGTTCCAGCCATAAGACATATTGTGATGAAATTGTTATGTGTCGAAGAGGATTTACATAACAGGGCTGTGAAAGCAGTATGTGCCAGTTGCTGGGCATGTTATTGTGTCTTAAAATAAGACCTTACCATCTCACTCAATCTCTCGCGCTCTCTCTCTCTCTCTCTCTCTCCTCATGATAGAATTACCAGCCACCCAGCAAGGGCAGTCTGCACTCCAGCCAGCCGTGTCTGCCCACAAACAGCACCCGTCCATCACCTCCATCAACCGCACCTCGCTGACCAATTGCAGGACCCAGAGCCCGGCCCCCCCGGCCGCCCTCCCCGCCGAGCTGCAAACCACGCCTGAATCCGTCCAGCTGCAGGACAGCTGGGTGCTGGGTAGCAATGTGCCCCTGGAGAGCAGGTGAGCTGCGCCGCCCCCCTCTGCCCCCCCGGGTTACTGCGAAAGAGCCCATTTTAAAAACTCCCATTCTTATAGCTTTTAAACGAATTATATCTTTTGCCATAGAAGCTGTCAAAATCTTTCTCAGAAAAAAGACCCCACAAAGGCGCTCAACAGGAAGCCTTTATTTTTAGTATTGAATCTGTCCGCCTGCGTCACTCAATGGAAGAAAACAGAAAAATGAGACACTTTCCGTATCAGGAAGGTGCCACGTGGCCCTAAACAGGACGCTAATGGTTTTCTTTGTTTTTTTTTTTTGCTTTCGAACATGTGCGTTTGTGAGGTATGTGAGTTCAGCCTCAGATCCTTTTGAAAACGACAACTTTCCCCTCACTTTTAAAACGTAGCTGCGCAACGACACAAACATCAGTCGACAGAAGACAGAGCCGCGGCTCAGGAGAAGTGACAGGGCCTGACATTCCCTGGCTCCGTATTCACTGACCCCTTTCTGCCATTTTGCCTTTCTTTGTACATAAAAGGCCCAATGAGCTGTGATTTTTCATTACCTAGCGGTATAAAAGACGGCCTTGCCGGAGGAGACCCGAGAAAACACACCTGCTTTCAAAACTTTATTTTTTTTGTCGATTTTTCAAAAGGCCTTGAGTTTGTGATGGGACTTCATTGACAGCAATGCGTAACGTGTTACCAGATGGCTTCCTCTTGGTGACCTTGGCCGTCTCCGCCCTATCGACAAGATACTATGCAGATATAAATCGCTAAGAATGTCGTAAATTAGCGATTGCACAATACAGACACCGTCGGTAATTGCGCAGGTTTTTACAATGACATTAAATCCATGAAAAGTTCCTTTTATGTCTGTCCTTTCAAAAAATCCAAAAAGAGTATAATTTCTCATTATTGACATTTGTTTCCTTTGTCAACATCTTTCTGACTTGGAGACGATCTTGAAGTAAATTTGTTGCAACATTCAATAAAGAAGAGCAAAATCAGTAAAGTGCTACAAAGATGGTGCTTTTCCTTTCCTGCTGCTGCCAACCAATGATGTAAAATCTCTCTCCCGTTTCCCAGAAAAGCCAACATTGCCAGGAAACAGAAATTACAATCAGATATTCTAATCACTGGCTGTCAAGAGGCTTTTTAGAAAGGCCTAAAACTTCAGTTTTTACCTGTGCTGTGAAAAATGGTTCACGTTGCTTGCAGTCATTATTCAATTATGGAATTTGTATGGATTTGTGAAATCACTTTATTAAGTTAAGAAGAAAAACATATTGGCAGGTTTGGCTTTTCAAAGCTTTTCTATGTTGTTCTAATCCTAAAAATCAATTAATTCATTCATTGTTCATACCATTCATCCCAGTTTGGGCAAACCCTTTGTTTGACAGCAGCCCATCACAGTTCACCCACATACATCCTATAAGCGGTGATGTGGAACTCTTGGCCAATACCAATAATCAGTGTATTTTTTGACTAATACCAATAACGGCCAGTACCAAAAATGACTAACCACCGAGCTCCACCAATCTGCAGTGAAACTGATGTCGGTGACGTTACTTCTTAAGATCTTGTTATTTGGGTAGCAACATCATCTTACAGTGCAGGGAGTGAGACATCCGCTGAGTAGTGTCGACTTGGGAGGTCGTAGCAAAGTTTTAACTGGTGTATAGCCGATGAAATCCTCTGTCTTCCACTGCAGAAAGTGGCTGATCATCGAGTGGAATAATCTCCATTTTACCACAGGCAGTTCTCGACTTGTGTAAATCTGGACTTGTGCAAGAAAAATATCTGAAATGCATAGTGTACGGAAGGAATACCTGTAAGTAAATTCACAGTACAGACAGTCCCCAGATTACAAATGAAATCCGTTCCCCAAGTCTGTCTTTAATTCAAAATTAAAGACAGACTAATAATTTAGTACATAATAATACCTTATTAATAAAAGTAACTACTGTACTGCACCTTGAGTCTACAGTAATGTGTCTTTAAGATGCATAAATGTTGACACGTTTTCGTTTAGCTTGAGTGGCATAATAAAACCTACTCTTAAAAATTTGTCTCACTAATACAAACGAACCAATGCAGTGTTTTTATGAGCAGCACAAAGCAATGTGTGTGTTCTTTATTACAAACTGTTGTTTTTAACACAAATTTTTAAAATAACAGACTCTTTTGGTTGTCTGTCCGTAAGTATAAATTATCTGTAAACTGGACATTCTTGACCCAGGAACTGCCTGTATGAAAACATTATTTCTTTATTTAATATCTTTCTTAGTATGCATTACTAGCTTTTTTGGCTTTTGTGTTTTGTACTGCGAGATATCTTGAGAGGAATGGGTGGTAGGGGGGGACCCAACCCAACTTTCATAGAATCTGATTAGCACAAGGGTTTGTTGAGAACTGTTAGTTGGTAATTAAGCATTTAGGTCTTGTGCTGCTGACTTTGAATATTAACTAACGTCAAGATATCAGGCTGCAATATCAATCAAGATCGACACATTAGAGCAGTGTTTTGATTTTTAATGAACATCAGGCGATATCGATAGGTTAACCGTGCATCTTTGCTATGAACAGTTTCGTGTTCTGCAAAACCCCAGTACCTAGGGGCGAGACAGGAAGGACACGGAAATTCTACGCAAGCTGACGGAAGGGGGGACTATTGCTAAGCATCCATTTATTAATCATATTCAGTGAATGGTCTCCAGCTATCCCAAGCATGCTACAGCTATACGGACCTATTTCCCCCTATGGTAAACATTTCCATATACGTTTCAGTACATAACCAGCTGTTCAAAGCACGCCAGTGTTATGCAGTGTTCAGTGTCCTCTATTACGCAGCAAGATCAGCTGATATTGCAGTATTTTAATTTAAACACTAGAGAAAAGAAATGCCTTTACGCTTTACACAACTCTGCATAGTAGAATTTAAATGTATATTTTTTATCTGATTTGTCAGGATGATAATATAATTTATTCCATCCTGTTACATTCTTCAATTAGTTTGGTGTTTTTCATAATGGAAGTCTCACATGAGAGAGGAATTGAAATTTGAGGGAAAAAAATGTATAAACAGTGAATATTGAAAACAAGCCAGTTTTGACAGTCCTGGGGGGGGGGGGGGAGTCACATCACCACAGTCATTCTTGTAATCGGGCACAGATGTACCAGACACTGTTACTAAAACGTATTAAGGCTGTATGAAGGTTTCCCATGGGATAACAACGGTTATTTATAAACAAACGAACAAATACAGGGAGGCACCACAACCCTCCCGCAATAAATGCCAGAAGCATAGATCGATGTATGAATATGATATTGCAGCCTAGAGATGTACGCTCATAATCCCATGCACAGTATTTACGTTCACATTGCATTTATTTTGTCCGAAGTGGCGTACAAGGCAGGTAACAACAACAATAATAATAGTAATAAAATAATAATAATATAATAGTGCCATTATTATATTATTATATCATTAAAATAATAACATCATATATAATCATATACATTATTATATCATTGATCCCCATGGGGATGGTCTCTTATCACCCACCTTAGCTGGATCTACATAACACACAGACACATCTAGGTGAGAGCGAGCTTGACAGTGAAGGACACCCACCTGCAACAGGGCCCCTGCAGCCGGGGGGTGGTTAAGGGCCTTGCTCAAGGGCCCACAGGCATGCAGCTATTCTGCCAAGGCGGGGCTTGAACCAGCGACCACCTGATCGCAGGCCCAGAGGCTTTAGCCCTTCTCAGCCTCACGTATTTCCTTCGTACGATTCGGCTTTAAACTGCTTCTTTAACCGGCCGCATATATCAGCCTCCGTGCTCAGTGGTGTGATTTCCAGGTTTCTGTCGCCACCTCTTGCCTGCGCATAATTGTAATAACAAATGGCATGACCTTTATTAGTTATAGTAAATTGGTAAAGTACAGCAATGGTAATAAATAATTTCTTTGTGTGCAGAGGCCCTCAAAGTGAAAGTGGCAACTTGCTTGTGCGCGATCGTCGCCCCGGCACACGAGGGCTCTAAAATACGGCGGCGTGTTTGGTCGCCACCTGCCGCCGACCCCCCGATAAAGCCGGCAGGTGTTTTGGTTGCCGGGGGGGGGGGGGGAAATGTAGCATATCCAGCTGAAAGCATCGAAGGGGCCGCCGCTGCCAGAAAGGACGAAGGGCCGCGGAGCCCGTCACACACTCGCCATTAATAATTTGCTTAATCCCGCCGCTAATTATCAGATTACACGAGGCTTTAAAAATTTATTTCAAATACACATTCTCACCTGTAAGCTAATCTTTGTAAATCCCCCCTTTTAAGTAACAGTTTTCAAGCCGTTTGAAACTCCTTTTTTTTTTTTTCTTCTTCTTGAAAGCAGTTTTTTTTTTTTTTTTTATTTTTTTTTTTTTTGAAATACCGAGCTGACATCGGCGAGCATTTCGGGGGGCGGCGCCATCTTTCATCGGGCCGCTGTGCGCGCGCCTGTGTGAGAATGATTTTCGCCACCGTGAAAAGGAGATGTGTGGATTAGCATAGTAATTTGCTGCTCAGTATCACTCTGTCTCTAATCAATTAGCAATGGTTAGCCACTTCGTGTGGCTTTAGAAGTTTACACCCTGTCTGCAGTTGTTAATCGTGTCCTGAGAAATGCAACCTGTCCAGTAGGTGCGGAGTGCAGGAGACACAGTCGCATCTTGGAACACGATGCATTAGTGCATGTGTTCATCTGGCATTTAATACCTGGAACAACCGAAATGTGCAATAAGGAAGTGATTTTTGCTTTCATTCTGTTTCTAGCCTCCCCCCATATGATCCAGCGACAGCGAACATTATCATACGGGTTTTCTGGTGAAATAAAGCCTTGCTTGATCAATTATAAACGTCTACATTAGTGTATGTTAATTAACGTATCTAGCTACAGTGGTCTGTGATCGACCACCATTTGGTTCAAGGATGTGCCCCATAGCAAGATTCAGTGAAAAGGCAATGTTAATTAAGGCAAAGTGATATTTTGCATTAAATCTGTCTCTCTAAACTGACTCTATCAGCGATAGTTGATGACGACAGTAAAATCGTGTCCCGGTCCCTAAAGAAACTGCAGGTGTCGTATGCGAATGGTGCCGCATTGGTTATTGACGTCTTTGCCTTTTCCTTGTTTTATAGAGGCTGCATCTTTGTGCCCAGTAGTCTTACTTCTTGGCCTTTAAATGTGCTGTGATGTATGAGCATTAGTAACCGATGGAGTGTGTCTGGTCGCAAAGGGCTGGCTAACCTCTGAACCCTGCCTAAGAGATTTCCAAGCGGCTGGGCCAGCAGGCTGGGTGTGCTGCACACACACAGCACCTGTTTGCTGACACTGGGACTACACGGGCACTCTGAGGCCCAGATGTTATCTGGCTGCCTGATTCCCCACTGAGATTTACGATAGTGTCCCTGTACACCAGGAATTTGTGTCTTGTGAGTTTCAACAGGATCCTTATCCAGCAAACTGTCCCCTTTTTGTCCACAAACACAGCTACAGTTCTGAGCTCTTTCATCTTGTTACTTTTCTTTTTTTCTCTTTTATTTTGGAACTGCTACTACGCATAATTGTCCTGTGTCTAGGGGATGAATTAATATGAAAAAGGCGCAGAGTGATTTATTTATTGTGGTAACGTCTTTCACTGTTTTTTACAGTCCCCACACATACTGAATTGTGCTGGCCATGTGCTGCTGATTCCACAACAACTTTTATTCCTCATATAAATATCTGAAGTTTAAATGACTGATTTGTGCGGTTGGACGCCCTTGATTTGTAGGGTTAGTCTCCAGCGCCGTGGCAGTGAAATGCCATGTGGTGGTTCAGGGTTTTTGACATTTTTCTCACATATGCAGACACTGGTATGCAGTTCACAGGATTCACAATGGACGCGCTTAAAGTGAAAGCTGGCGTTAAGGGCGACAGATATCTGAAGACCTTAATATCACTCTGGACTCTGGGTGCCGCCTTGAGTTTGCTCCTTCACGTTTACTCGCTTTCTAAAATTAAATAAATCTAAGGTAGCTTGAAATTTTCAAGATAAATTGAAGGTAATTTCAAGGTCTGAATGGTGAATAACTTCAGATCCTTTGGTGTTTGGCACAACTAAGCACTTAATCATTTAAAACTAGGAAAATCTCAGACGTATGGTGTCCTGAAATTTTACATATCCCCTTAACAAGGAACAATAAACCAACAAAATATATAATCTGCAGTGTGTTTTGAGGCTATTTTCATGCTTGTTAATTTGTGGATAAGGTAAAATTAAACAAGTCATCATTTTGTAGCGACGTACATACCAGTGATCATTACAGATTGTTTCCAACTGGAAAAAACTTTTTTTTTTTGTTTTTCTTTTTTTTGAGTTGCTGTGTGTCAGCAAAACTTGAAACGACTTCTTTACGATTTAAAATTTAGTCTGACAGAATCGTGCTGCTTTACTTGCATAATTGCCGCTTTTGCGTTTCTGATTTTGATTTAATATTTAGCTGGTGTGACCTAAACCTTCTCCAGAATTTGGATATAAGAGGACATGAGGACATCATGCGCTGATTATCCTGCTCACCGCCTGTTTTGGGGTTAGACATGAGTATTCATGTGGTTTATAAAGATTTATTGCAGAACATAAATAAAAGATTTTTTTTCTTCTAAATTTTTCTAAGAGCTTCTTTTAATCTTTCAAAATGTGTACATCCACATCTGTGAATTTACGGGTTTTTTTTTCCCTCTCTATCCACTGCCGTGGATGACAGTAACAGGGATCCAGCTGTCACCATCTTTAACTTCCGAGGCGAATTGTTGTCTATTCTCTAAACTTTTGAAACCCTTTTGATTTTATTTTGCTTCTTTGAGTTTGCGTCACACACGCATTGCACTGAACTCTGCAGACTGACAGTCTGCAGTGAAGAACGCTTATTTTGTGTACAGTTGCTCCTGGCGTAGCGGCCCTGGATGTGTGCTTTGGACCTCCGCCCTACTGGAATATTCATTTTTGGGTCAGCTTGAACATCTTGGCAGATGGAGCAAAGTTTTCCTGAATTTCCCCAGAATTTCTCGATGCAGAAGAACCTCCCAAAAACCGGATCCATGTCGCAATTCATTATACGCATGACCAACTGAATCAGGGCATCATCTCCTTAACAACAAACAAAGTTGGTCTAACTGATCTGAGCTATATACTCTTGGTTCTTGAATCTTCATTCAGACAAATCTAGGTCACCTGATTCTTGCTTCATGAGAAATGAGCAGCCATGAGCCGCAAACTCATGTTGAGTATTTTGAATATTTCATATTTTATAATCCTGAATGTGGCAGTATATCTTGGAGTTAATTTTTAATTTTAATTTTAATTTAACTAGCATTTTATCTGAAGTGAAATTTGCAGCTATGAATGACTGTTACTCAAACATTTTTTTATTAATCAAATCTAAAAATTATTATAAGTATTATTGTGACCTCATATATATATATATTTAATTAAACGTGACGACTTGCAGAACAATAAATCATTTTCTGTATAAATATCAAGGACAGCATGTAAAGCCAGGCTGTTTTACATACTGATGTGGGCCGGTCCTCAGTTTAGTGTACCTCATAGAATTTGGCAGAGCAGTTGAACAGCGTAACACTTTATATCTCACACACCTCAGTCTCTCTGTTTCTTGGCCCCAGGATGTTTTGAACTGTTGTCAGATCTTGTGGACGGAGATGTAACGAAGCAGTGAGGAGCCGTGGGCTTCCTGTAATATCCTCACGCCTTGGTCCTGTGCCCGCCTTCCCGCATGTCCTTAACTCTCTTGATTCGCAGGGCCCGCACACTCGCACATTATCATTCGTCCCCGTCTCTCTTCCTTGTTTTGCTTCTTAAACTCTTTGGGAGATAACCCACCTCATGTGAACCTTGAGGAATGAATGAAAAGTGTTGATTAGCCATCTCTCCTGGTCGGATGTTACACGTCAGTTGCACCGTTGGTTTTTGCCGATGCTTGCTTGTTTTGTCTGGCAATAGCAATACACATGTTCATAGGGGAGCATCGAAATAACTTGTCTTCTGATTTATTTGATAATATTATATTGTTTAGTAGTGTTTAAGGCTCAGGTTAACGCTTTTTTGACATATTGTTTTAAATATTCCTCTGAAGGAAAATGTGCAGATTTTCATTCAAGTGAAAATCCTAGCTAAATATTTTGTGAAATGTAATACCTATTATTTTTACTCATTCATTCTGCAGGAGAAATTCTCACCTCCTAGTCTGTGTGTTGGAGAACTGCCTATTAGTTCTCAAAACCAGGCAAATTTCATCCAAAAGAAAAATAATCCACAGCTCATATACAGTAACAGTGAATTTGAGAACCTGGTGCTGCTTTTATGCCAAATTGTCGACACATTGTAGTTTGTCTGCCTCTGCCCCAACTAGAGCCTCATTCCCAGATGCGGTGCATAAAGTAACGTGTGTGTGTGTGTGCGATTTATACTCACGCTAACCAGACAGAACTATTAAGAGAGTCTTAGTTTTCATAAAACAGCCATTTATTTGTGTTATTGCATTTTTTTGTTCGAAAAAGAACTTACCAGTGTGTGTTAAATTGTTAAATCAGTAAGAAGAATGTGAAGTAAATTAAAATTAATAATTTATGATGAAATAAAAGATGTAAAATCACAACGGCCATTAATAAAGTAATGCAAAAAAGGTGAACTTTCTAATGCATTTTCCATTAAGCCAGCTATCCTAAGATCTCTTTATAGCCTTGGTCTGACTTCCCTCCTATTCCTAAGCATTTTTATGTAATTTGAATTGCTGTTTAGGTAAGTGAAGAATGCCTTTGTATTGTAAAAGCTCCTGTGTTCTTCTGTAATCCCCGTTCTCCCATTACATATAACAGAGCCAGTCCTTTTATTTATGTTGGTAATGCCTGCATTCTGCTCAGGATAAAAGAAACTGCATTGTTCATATTATTTCCCATTCCCTGTCGTTATTTGTCATACTTAAACATTTTCCCTTTGATTTACCTGAATTTTATTTTACCTGAATGGTAATCTGATGACTCATAAGGGAAAAGTGTTACTGTAAATGATTCAATAGGTTTAAGAAATAAAAAGGATATATATTTCTCGTGTAAGGATTCAGACTCTCAGATGAGTATTTGCTGAAGTTGCCCCAGGCACGAATTTCAGCTGCAAATGTTAACCACAGATCAGCTTGGTGATGCCCCCCCTCCCACTGTTTTTTGGTGCACTGCTTTCTGGCCCAAGTTTTCTTGAGTTGCTCTAGGGTCGCTAATGGACACTAGATTCCATGTTTCCTATCTTTCTGTGGATTTTAAGTATAATTCAAGTCTGGACATTGACTGTACCTCCAAAGGACATCCATGATGTTCCTGTTTTAAGCCCATTTTCTGTACCTTTACTCCCATGCTTTGGATCACTGCTCGGAAAGCAGACCCAGCCAAAGCATTTTCCAGTGCTCCTTAGTTTGCTTCTTTGCCCTCTGAGCCCCAACCAGCCCTTCCCATCTCTGCCACTCGGAAACCCCCAGCATCCCACCACCGTGCTCGTGTTTTCGCCAGCTGGATCTGCTCCGAAGGAGAGCGTGCCGTTTAGATCCCAGTCCGATGTCGTCTGCCGATAACACTTTCTGCCACATTCTCGCAGGATCACTCAGGTGTTGTTGCGAGCTCCACGTGGGCTCCAGTGCAGCGTATTTTTAGCACTGGCTCAGTTCTTGCGTTCCTGCCGCACAGGCTAGTTTGTAAAGTGTTGACCTCACAGTGGCATTTCTCATCAGCTTGTTTCTTGCCCATCTGTTCAGCTTGGAGAGGTAACCTGATCTAGACCGTATGTAGGTGGTGCAGCACTTCCTACATCTTAATGATTGAGTGTGTCGTAGTCCTGTGGATGTTCCGTATTCAGTGTTGCACATACTCTTCTCCTGATGTGCTTTTCGGCTCAGTATCTCCTTGCTCACTTAACTGCAGAATTTTGCTACCTCGGGAAAAATAGTTCGGTATCATCGCTCTGAACGTACAAAGAGTGGAGCTTCTTTCAGATCCGAAACGTTGCATCCAACCCGCTTCACCCCAACACCCTTTGAGTCCGGACTCAATCCCAAATACAAACTAAGTGGCAGTATTACAAGATAAACTTGACCCAATTAAAATATGGAATAATTTAAATTGAGCTGCATGTTTTCATGTTAAAATTTTGCCTATAAATGCGAAGTTAGCTTCATTTTACAATTTTAAGAAATTGGGCTGGACAAATTTGTGTTGTACTGGAGACTGGACTCGGTAAATGGTTTTGAGTAGTAATGATCAGCTGCGGCGAAGAATTCATTTTTAGACTGGATTTTTTGAAAGAGCACAGAACACGCTTTGCATTAATCATCATTGTCAAACACGCCCGTGAAAATGTCAAAGTAGATGCTGATTTATGCATATTACAGATTCACCTTTTGAAATGTTTTGTAAAAGGAGAGACTTTTCAGAAATTCTGGCGATTTTTTAAAAATGAAAATCAGCTTCCATTTTGTTGCCTTATTAAATCCACCCTTGTGAACCGAAGCACTTATAAAGTGCTATGCGACGCGACATGATATATAAACAGCAAATTCACCTGCATACCGGAGCAATCAATTTACTTGAAATTTGTGTCAGGTTCCATCAGGTTGTATTCATTGCAAAGGCAGAAGCTCTAACTGTTACTCAGTCTCCATTCCTCAAACGGACACAGGAGGGCCAGTCAGCTAACAGTGTAGCGTATGCACGCCATATAAATTAGCTAGTGTTGCTTTGAAGATGTGGATAATATTTCGTGCTTTTAAACATATGAAGATTTCCATAAAGGAAAACACTGCATATATTCTGTATTAAATACCGGAAAGAATGTCACCTTCACACGAAATAGAATGAGATTTGTGAGATATAATGGTAAATGGAAAACAAGTCACCTTATTATTTTGCAAATTTGAACTGTCTGAAGAATTAGTTTTTATTTCAGTCGTGCAAAGATATTATCTTGTTGTGCATTTTTTGTTGGTAAATTTCAGAAGCCATTTCTGTGTTACATGTGCAGTATTTTAATATTACTTCAAAATATATCTGTTTGTGTGCTCAACAACTGACATAACAGACCTCTAATTTTTGTCTTTGTATCTCATTCCCACATGTAGAAAATTAGCAAAGCAAGCAGTTCTCGAAAATGGGCATGACAACCTAATAGAGATGGACGTATTCACTCCAGTGTGCCACGACAGCGGGTATGGGGATGGGTACGTTCTCCTGAGTATTCATATGATCCTAGCAGCTGATACAAAAATCAGTGCTAAGCTGACGAAAACCATGTCTGTCTCGACTGAGGGAGTGAATGTGTTCAGGGAGCGACATCTTCTCACTCAACCTGGGCTAAATGGATCGTCACGTTTGAAAGTACACAAGATAAAATGTGAGGCTGTCAGTGCTTTGGACAAACACAGATGATTGTCTTGCTAAGCTTGACGGTTTCCCGCCGTTACCGCTTAAATCTGGTATACAGCCAGGTTTGGGCGGTAATCTCGACCCCGCCTCCCCGGAGGCTTATAACGGACAGTTCAGAAAGACTCGGGCTAAAATAAAAAGCACTTTCTGCCGTTATTTATATACATAAAAAAAAAAGTTCACATTGTAATTTTGCTTACACATAGTGAGTCTTGCCTTTTCAACACTAACAAAATTATTTCTGTAACCTGAGTACTTTAAGTGTACTAAACAATATGACCAAAAATTAAGAAAAAGAAATTGGACTGTTTTTGCAATCCTGTAAGGAAAAAATGTAATCTTTTTCTACTTTTCAATTATGGGAAATATAAATTTAATTACGGTTTTAAAATTAGGGAAAATAGTACTTAATATAATGATTAAAGAAATAATTATGTACTTCAAAAATATATAAAAATTGAATTTGTATTATTACATATTGGCATAATTATTATTTGATTTGGTCAGATTGTTGTGTTTATAGCTAGTACACGAGATTTAGCACCAGGCTGAGTCTGAAAATGCAGCTGCAATCATTTTTGTTTTATTGCATCATTCAAAGATCACTTGGTTTATCTTTAATGTTAAAAAAGAATGCTGTTTTTGAGAATTGCTTAACTTTGCAAAATGCACATATATAAAGACTGAAAAGTGTAAGTGCAGTGTAAGATGTGTAAGGTAAGTCAGTAATGGTCAGCATATAATAAACAGTATTATCTTGTTTCTTGAGAGTCCTTCATCAGCATAATTTGTCACAAGATGTGTAACTAACTGATAATTTTCCATTTTGCCTCCAAAGCATTTGGATCATAGATACTTTTTATTTCAGCAGCCATATATACTATTGTTCATTTTGATAAATATTGTGGCTTTTTTGCTGTGGAAAAGAATGCAAGGAAAGCAAAAATACCTTATAAATTAACATTTTATAAAGCTAACTTTTTTTTTTAATTACAGGTTGTTTTGATTAACAGCTGACGAAGGACTCTTTTCTGAAATATCTTATGTTTCTCTTATAATAATACCTCTCTAACTGTGTATATGTATAGAGAGCAGCAGATAAAAGCATACCAATGCATTATATACTAGCTTCAAAGTATCTTGATATTGTCTGAGTAAATTTTTTTCACTCCTATGCCTATTACTTTGGGAGTAACTTGTATTTGAAACCGGATGGAGTCACATTAAAATGTGTCCTCTAATATATATGCTGGAATATAACTGCCAAATAATCAAGCCTGTATTTTTTATGTTGTTATCTCCCAAGAGTTTTGTTCTGCAGTTTAAAATCCATAATCTGTCACAATTGGTCATTGACGATGAGACAATGTACCAGTCAATGACTTGGAGACTTAGGCTATTGGAAATCAGATCCAAGTTTTAATTCACCAGTTGCAAATATTTCACATGGGTTGGGATTGTCAAAACTCAGACTCGGTTAAATTACCTCAGAGTCAATTACCTTTTGGTACAGTGTTTTGTTTTTTTTTTCCAAGGTTGTCCTGAAGGTCAGTGAGGTTGTTGCTTAGGATTAGAGCTGGAGAAGGAGGCCACTTCTCCCTGTTCCCTGCACAAAAAGCCACATTAACTAATAAATTAAGTGTCTTCTATGTCTGTGCTCATTTTTAACGTGTTTTGAGCTTGTGGGAGTTTTACTTACACAAAAATGTTTTGAGTGAGAAATGATTTGTTCAGAGAGAGCCAATCAGATCATAGAGGAGGCAGGGTCCATTTTCCTGGTCCCACCAAATTCTTGACAGTGAGGTGTCACCAAACTCTTAATTGCTTGGACATACAACATCTGCAATCCTGATTGGTTATCTTTCTGAACCAGTCATTTTTCTTTCTGCCCTTAGGACATTTTTGTGTTAGTAAAACTCCAATAAGGTTATCTGGAATAAATTTATGTTTACGGCCCCATTGATTTCAGTGTTTCTAATATGTCCGGTTTTATTTTGTGTCTCCAGGCACTTCCTCTTTAAGACAGGCTCAGGAACAACACCCCTCTTCAGCACGGCCACCCCGGGCTACACCATGGCGACCGGGGCCGTTTACTCGCCGCCCACCCGACCTTTGCCCAGAAGCACGCTGTCCAGAAGTGCTTTCAAGTTCAAGAAGTCCTCCAAGCACTGCTCCTGGAGGTGCACTGCTCTGAGTGCGCTTGGCGTCTCTGTCCTGCTCTCCGTCCTGTTATGTTACTGCATAGGTAAATATGACTGTAGCTATCAGTGTAAACGTATGCATTACTCAAAGTGTTCTAGCACTGTAAATGGAGTGTTCTAGCACCGGGTGACACTAACTTCTCTCAAAACGTTTTGATTGTTTAGGGTATTAATTTTCCTGGTTTCTCCACTAGTTACAGTAAACTCCAGAACCTGGACAATCTTCCCTGTCACAGTTTTAAATCGGCAGCTACTGCATATTGTTGGCTTAAGGCACTTATCAAACACAAGGCATCTCTTGGCACTCATGCACTAGAGGCTACGTTGTAAACGTGATCCAAGTACTTTCTGAAATTTATTTTCCTCAGCTGATGGGGAATCTTTTATCTGGTATGCATCACCGGCATGTTATGTCTATGTTCAGCAGAAAGGCGCTACGATTATTACATCTTACATTTTAGTGGTGGCGTGTTGCCACTTCAGGTGAGAAGCTGAGAGTGGTGTGTGTGAATAAGGGATGAAATTCAGTAGGGCTTTTCCAGGGCCATAGCTGGGATGATTCTTAACACCCAAAGTGTTTGTGTAAAAAAAGCTAACCGACTGATAACATCTTCACAGCTAGTGGCATCTGAAATATTTTTCGTTTTTCGTTGGAAAAATCCCTACATACATAAATTTATGGTGTGAATGAAAACCCCCGCTAGCTTTTAGAGGCTAAGCTTTATTCATAAATTTGAATCTAAATCTCCTGCCTGCTTTTGAACTAATAACGAACAAAATAATTAATCAGTGATGGTCACCAATGTATTATTGTTTTTGACTTGTCAGCACACAGTATTGATAGATCAGAATGTAAGTTGAGATTAGTTTTTATATATATTTTTATTTTTTTTATTGTTTTATTAGTTATGTTTTTAAAACAATACAATATCGATGACAAAATTATTTAATTCCATACAAATTCCATTCCATGCATATCCTGCTATTATCTAAAACAATTATTCTGTGTTGCTAGAATATTGTCAAAAATCAAGAAAAGCTTATTTTTAAAAAAATTTCTTTGCATGTTCTTTTTTTTCTTTATTTGGTGTTTTCAGATAATTTTATACATTTCACCTGATTAGTTTTTATTCGTAACATTTTAATGTACTTTAGGTAGCGTCATTAATTTTAGGTCACTGGGATGCCTGATTTTGCATTTATAGTGTCAGTAACACTTCAAATGGTTTTCAAACACTCAAAAAATGAAAGAAAAAATGTGATAATGTCAACTTCTTGCATGTGTGGACACGGCAGGATATTTACGAAGACGAGAAAAATTATTCTCGGAAAACATATCAGTAACGAATCACAAACTTAACACAGCAGGGGGTTGGTCATGCTATCTATTCAAGTTGAGATTTGCTGGATTTTATCGTAACATATTTATCTCATTATCATTTTGGCTTATTCTCCAATAAGCCAGTGTTTGCTGTATACACTTTTGCTTTATAGTTCTCTGCCTTAATCCAGTACTTCTTTTGTTGCTATTTTAAATTGGATAGAGAACATCTGTCCTACTCTCTGATGAGCTGGATGGGTGGGTGAAGACAGCTCTGCTGCCCTGCATTCACTAAAGGGACCCTCATGTCAGACCCATATTTTTTCCTAACGTTGTTAATCAGATTGAGTCATCTTTTATCAAAGATGGGGCTTTTCACTTTTTCATCTTTTTATTATGTTTCTTTTCAAAGGCAGATACATTAATTTCATTTGGACAGGCATTACCGTTAATGCAGTTGTTGTAACACCAAAATTCTTAAATATTTTGCAGAGAATAGTATATATATATATATATAGTAAAAATGACAAAACCACACTGATAGAATCTTGGTTTTCAGTCGTCACTGAGATCTGCCCGTATATGCAAAATTAAATTTCAGCTGAAATGTGGCTTGTGTGATTTCCTGGAATAGAAGGTGATGTAACTCCTAATGCCCAGCTAGCCGGATAAGTAATATATTACTGTTGCTTTAATCAATGAGCCTGAGTTCTTAGGATCGTTCACACTGAAGTGCCCATCTGGTGTTGGGTCCAAATGGACAGTAATGTCATTTTAATCATCTCTAAAAGTATACAGTACTCCTCAGTGAAATAATTTTTGGTTGTTAAAATTTGTTTAGATTTTTTTCCCCCCAAGTACATGAAGTGTGTGTGTGTGTGTGTGTGTGTGTTGTATTTATATGTGCTGACAGCTATAATGTTTAATAATCTTTAACTTTATTAAACAATACATGCCAATATCATACTAATGAGAGAGACACAGCATTATGCGCTTTGAAAGATTTCGTAGGTATCCTGTTGTTCTGTTGTAACATAGGATGACCCATAATCATTACTGAGGAATCAATACCCTCACATAATTGGCTGCATTTCATCTGGAAAAAAAAAACCTTTTAGACTGCATTTAGTTTCTTGACAATTCACGAATATTAAATTTTAGTCAATGGGGTGTCAGCTAATTTAATAATGGTGTCAGTCTTGTCTCAGCGTTTTTTTTTTTTTTTTATCAAGAGCCCATTTTGTGTTTTGATTCTTTCCTTCATTCCTCATTATTCTTCCTTCTCAGTAAGAACTTTTTTGGGTAATTACAGGCACCCTCCCATCAACGCCACGGCACTAGATTGACTGCTATATCACCAGTCTGCCTGGAAGCAATCACCCTAGATTTTTTTCCATCTTAAATGCATCTGGCAAAGTTGTCACATACTTGAAATAACCACTCAGACAGCTTATGGTCCAGTAGACACACTTTCCCAAACACGCACATATAAATATTCAAAAACCATGTACAATAATAAAATCTCCCACAGAGGCCTACTTCGGCTCTCCTGTTTACTGCTGCTGTTTTTAATCTAAAAAAAGATCCACACAAGGAAGCGCTTTAAAAGCCAAGTCCAAACTTTCTGCAGATAACAACATGCGCTTCAATTATTTCCCGCTTCTCTGTATTTTAGTCAAACAATCTGCACTTACCTGTCTTTGACACAAAGACAAACACACACTATCTCTAGAACTGTACTACAGGAGTAGCATCACTATGCAGTCGGTCATCCTGCTTACAGCCAGTTATGCCATATAGATAAGGCTTTTTTAATAAGTTTCTCGGTTTATCAGCCAAATGCTGTGATATCCCTGGCAACTCTTGGCGTGGAATATATTTCGTCTCCCTTTCTCTTTGGACTAAGAAGGATAATTAAAGCAATTTGTCAACAAAGTAAGTTAGGCTTATGAACTTGGAGAGCAGCACGGAGAGCGTCCTGCCGTAAATTTGGATGAGTGAAGGATTTTATATTCCTGTAAATTTTTTAGATTCATATGATTTCTTGGCGCCCTGGTACCCTTTTTAAAGACCCTTTAAAATCTCCGGAACGAAACGCTGATGGAAGACGTATCCCATACTAGCACGCTGTCTCACCTCAATATCTTTGATGGAGCTCCTTGGCAAACAATGCCAACAAAGTCAGTACTCGTTTTCATAGAATGATAAATTTGCTCTGAGAAGAAACACAATTGTCTACTCTAAACGTACTGAAGGTTCTATGCCCACAACATTTTTAAGAAGTTTTTTACTGCCGTGACTTAGCCGTCTTACATTTGTTCATCAGTGCTGTTATTACATTTAATTCACTTAATTAGTCATAATTCATTTTGCATTACTTTACTGTGCATGCCCACATGATTACAGTGCATTGCCGTCCTTAAGACTGACTGAGGACTTACACAGGGAAGTGTTAATACCCTGTGTTTGATGGTGACTAATCCTTGACTACATCACTGAGTTTCTGTTATTGAACTGCTTCAGACCTACGCCTCATATGTAGTGAGGATTAATTAATGTTACGCTTTTATTTGATAGTGACACATCAGTCAATAGAAATATTTACCTAGAAAAATAATAATAATACTAATAATAATAATAATAATAATAATGATGTTGCCAGGATTATTTTTTAATTGATTGATGAGAAAAGTGTTACTTCATCCATTCAAAATTTAGTTAAAATAAATTTATTTGATCTCATATAACATGTTGAAGTTTTGGGCCGAGATTCTTTTGAAAATTATGCAAGTTATATAATTTTTAAACAAAACATTTAATTAAAGTGGTCAGTTTTTTACTGCAGTCTTTTGATTTTGAGCTCAGCTATGTTCTATATGCAGAGAGTTTTTAAAACTTGTATTTAAAACTCTTGGTACAGGCCGTCTGGGCATGATTCCTCTTCAGAGATATATAAAGGTTAATGCATGATAATACATAGATAGATATATAGATAGATGGATGGATAGATAGATAGATAGATAGATAGATAGATAGATGGATGGATGGATGGATGGATGGATGGATGAGTTCCATTCATAAGATCCAGTGAATATTAATGGCCCTTAGCATACAACAGTGATAC
>JAODKE010000015.1:13716329-13739555 GCA_026779605.1 Mormyrus hasselquistii
AGATAGATAGATAGATAGATAGATAGATAGATAGATAGATAGATAGATAGATAGATAGATGGATGGATGGATGGATGAGTTCCATTCATAAGATCCAGTGAATATTAATGGCCCTTAGCATACAACAGTGATACCAAATGTCTGTGTGTGTGATGCTGAATGTGTGTGTGCACATTTGAAAGGGCTAAGGTGTGACTGTCCTTATGCTGTGTCTTTCCAGAGTGGGTCTGCGGACCACTGTGCTTTAGTCTGGTTATTGAAATTGGATGAATCAGATATAGCTGCAAATTAGCTCTCCTTTTATCATTAAGAAGTGTAGATAAATATATATATGCTTCGACTGTACTGTACATAAACAGAATATGCATTTTTGCTTATTACATTGGTAATACAGTAAGTATATCATCATCTCAACCAGTTAATGTGCTTTTTACTAGAATTTTTGTTTTGAACACTTATGATTTGTGAATATAAAACCTTTTTTTCTGAAGAGAACTCTGGACTGGTTTGGATTAAACATCATAATAAACCGCACAGCAGCAGTTGAAACACTTTCAGGCCTTCGCAGCACGTTGCAGATTTAAGCATGAGGACGGAAAGCGCAGGGGAAGCTCATGTGACGGGGTGACACGATGGTCACGTGAAACACAGCGTTCCCGCTGAATTATGCATCTGAACCTGGAGATGCTGCTTCTCGAAATGCTGTGTGCAGAGGTCCGGATGATGAAAGGCACTTTTTTTTGTATCCTTCTAAGGTCACTGTTGTGTGACGATTGCCAGTTATAGCAATTCTGACAGTTTACAGGCATTTAAAGTACGATATATAGTGCTCCTCCTGGAGAGGTGGAAATTGTTTTAGGGTTTGAATTGTGAAGTGTTGGATATACTGGCATTTATCTCAGTAATTTTACTTTATTTAAATGTTTAGTGAACCATCTTTTCACAGCATAATACAATCCCATTTTCTGCCTCTATTTAGTTTCAAACTGCTTGCAGTTTTATTATTTTTGGACTATTTCCAGCCCCCATTCTGGATCGTTTTAGCCGGGCATTATGTCTCTCTGTAGTTTTGGATCTCTGCAGACTATAATGTGAAATGGCCCATATTCACAGTTCTTGCTCATTGGTCATTAGGAATCTCCCCCCCCCCCCCTCCATTTTTTGCAAAAAGCTTTATTTTTCATTTTTCTCTGCAGTACAAGTGTATCCTGTTTTCCTAGGGCAACGGCAAAGAAGTACCACTTGCTTAATTCAAAATTTGTTGTTCTGCAAATCAGACTCAGTGGATCTTTCATCAGCATAACACAGATTGCGAGGCATTATCTTCCCGGGAGAAATTACTGTATTCGTGCTGCACTTTGATTTGGATGGACGTCTGATGGTTTTAAAACACGAAGAAGATAAAAAAAAAAAAAAAAAAAAAGTATCACAAAGATGATTTTTGGCATGTTAGTACAATGAAGAATGTTTTTACGGAAAGTATTTGCAGCATCCTTCAGAATTCCTGCTTTGCGACAGGATGAATCATTTAGTTCTGTGCCAAATCGGCCCGTACGTCTCGCCTTCTGCCTTTGCCACGTTTAAAATAGACGGCGTCTGAACACCTTCCTGAAAGACTGTAAGGTGATTCATGTGAAAATTGTTTGTCTTTCTTTCTTTTTTTTTTTCCCCTCTCGCTCACGACAGCGGCCGCCATAAGACGGCGGTCACGGCGGGGTGAGCGCCCCGGTGCCCGTGCCGGCGCCCCACACCTCCGCGTGACCGCGGCCCGTTAGTGCCCGCTGTACGGAGCGTGGCCCCTTGGCCGCGGCATTGGGGCAGACCCAGCCCCAGCGAGACTCTTATTTAATGAGCCCGCCTTCGAGGGTGGGGAGCGAGGTGCCCCGAAGGAGCGTCGTACTGGAAAGTCAAAGTGCGTCGCTCCCTCCGCAGCGGGGGAGGGACGGAGGGGGCTATTTTTCTGGGTCCAAATGAAAGCGATCACAAGTCAGCTCTCTAATTAGGCTCCTGGAATAGATCTGCTACAGACATACTCCCTCTCTCTCTGTCCATCCCGAATTCTGTACCTCCACGTCTGGGCCAAGAAACATTTCCATACCTTTATTTAATTCTGCTTAAGTTTGCATTCATGTTTTAATACTAATAGTGATAGTAATGCACCAACTGAATTTTTTTTCTTATATCAATGCCTTTTTTTTATTATTTCAGCAGTCGTGGGGCAGAGCCAAAGCAGGGGCAGAGGTCACCCTTGCAGCCCCAATTTAACATTATTACGATCGGTGTGTGAGGTTAAGCAGCGTCGTTACTTAGGAAACAAAGGCCGCCTGTTCCTGTGGACTGGGCCGCGTACGCTTCTGTCATCGCCTTGTCATGTGCATAGAGGCCTCTCTGAAGTTCACTGCGGCTCCGGAGCTGGTCACCCCCCCCATCTGCAGCTCCAGCCGGCTGTGTGGGCCAGCCCGCCATGGCCCCCATAAACAGTCACAGCACAGCACTGGTCCCACTGAGGACTTTATAACAGACGGTGAAAGCGCATCATTTAAATCCCTTTTTATCGTCAAACTTGTTTAATGTCTTATTTGTGAGTGCCTTACTGTGTGTGTGTGTGTGTGTGTGTGTGTGTGTGTGTGTGTGTGTGTATATATATATATCAGAGACAGCTGGTGGATAAAATATTGAGGTAAGAAGATAATACATTTTACAATATTACAGTAGTGAATTTTTCCACACGAGAAAATGTGACAGTAAAATTTTAAGTGAGTTATTTCAAAGTTATTTCAGTTAATCTTGAAAACGGGAGTTACTACCTCCTGTTCCTCAGTGGACCAACTGCCTCTGATATATACTGACTGTACACTACATACGACGTGTGTGAGTTTATACCCCTGGGAGCATAGTGACCCCGACTTTCTCTTTGCCTGAAGTTCTTTATGCGTTATTATTATTATTATTATGATTTTCCGTCCCGAAGCTCTCGAGTAGCCTTCAGCTTTGCTGTAAGTGAGATGCGCCCCAAGGGTTATGGCGTTAACTCCCGCTCAAGCCCGTCTCCGTATACGCATGGATTTGCTTCACACATTAGCGAGGTCTTAATTACACTTTATTAAGCGTTTAATTGCTCGGCTCGGCCTTGTGCTCTCGTCTACGCATCGTCGTTCCTACTCCACTGTCCGAGGGGCCTCCGTCACTGCCAACAAAATGAAGTGTGGCGTCAGCTTCACTGGTTTTCCAGTGTCTCCGCGGCGACAGACGATAATTGCTGTCATTCTGCTTCACGGGGAGGCCTTCAGTCACTCAGGGTGCCCTGCAGAGCCTACGCTGTAATTGCCTCCTATGGTCCCGTTAGATTGGCGTTTCTCGACCGTGAGGGGTGTGTCGGTCTTGCGTGCGGATGCCACATGACCTGAGGTGAGAGAAGGAGGCGATTGGCTGGATATGGAGTGCAGGAGACAATCGCGTGCCCTTCTGTATTAAGATAAAAAGCGCTTTTGTATTTAAGAAGCACTTTTCACACGCTCCCTTTCTTCTTGCAGTTATGCACCTCCTAGGCCTCAACTGGCAGCTGCAGGAGAGCGACGGCTACGCCTTTGAAAACGGACAGGTGAAGTCGGTGTCGACGCCAACAAACGCGGTGACGGCGGTCTCCTCTGACGGCGGTAAGAGGGTGCCCGTTCATGTCGCACGGTCAGTGCCCCTGTGACTGCAAATGTGAATTGGCTGATGTGGGATACATTGTTTTTGGGTGGTTCTGATGTGCAGGAAGGTCACTGAGATGGACAAATATGACTGGGGGCGAATTTCTCGCAGAGGGCATGTAAGGGTGGACGCTTGCAAATTTATTGGTTTCATTACAAAAGTCCATTGACACGCAATGTTTAACATATCTGCACATATCTTGCACACTGACATTTTCTTTTTATTAAGTGTGATTTTTTTTGACTGATTCATTCAACTCTGCTACTGCCATTTTGCTGTTATTTGCAGCTGAGGTCATTGGCTCACAAAAGGATACAAAACACGAATGTTTGGTGTTTTATGATATAGCAGAGGTGTCACTTATAAAAAAGCACCTCTTCTGTTTTTATATAACTGCATGTCGATTAATTTTTTAACTCGGAACGGCTCTTTTAGAGCTATAATTTGGGTTTCTATTTATTACTATTTGAACTTATTTTACTTAAATGTGCTGATCGTTTCTAATGTGATATATATTATTTATGAACCAATGACTGAAATAATTTTTGTTATGAAACCAAGAAGTTTGCAACATTTTTACTGAATTCAGCAAGTGCCACAAGACATTATGTGATATATATGATATATATGGTAACACTTTACATTAACTGCGCCCTCAAAATGCCTTTATAATGCATTCATAGAACATTCATAAGCAGCATGTGAGTATGCTGTAACATCCTAGCATAGCTTAACAGCTGTAATGTCACCGTGTGTGTGTGTGTGTGTGTGTGTGTGTGTGTGTGTGTGTGTGTGTGTGTGTGTGTGTGTGTGTGCTATATCTCTAGCAAAGGTACTTAGCTGTACTAATGAGTTAATTGCTTAAATCAGTGTTCATACCTGATGGGGAAACTTTTTTTTAACGTTTTAAAGTGTGAAATGCAAACAAGCCACGCATACAGCTAGTCGCATGACTTCACCTCCTTGAGTCAGTAATTTGACATCTTTCATGTCTGTGTAGCAGTACTTGTTTGTTTGTTTGCTTGTTCTTGCTATCAGTTTGCTCTCAGACGTTGCAGTTCTGGTCCACTCAGCCTGGCAAAATTGCTTGACCTCTTGTCAAACGGGTCGGACATCGCCGCAGGATGGTCCACTGACCCCATATCAGTTCAGGACCGGGCTGGTCCGAGACAGTTATCTTCTTACCTTTAGCTGCCTGCTTGGGGCTGTCATCCTGCTAAAAGGTGAACTTGTGTCCTACTTCTGAGTGTTTGACAGTGAAGGCTGTTCTCCTTTAAGAACTGCTGTGTATCTCTTCAACCATTTTATCTTCGGTGTTGAAGAGCTGACCAGCTCCTTTCTAATGAGAGATGCTTTTGGCACTATCGTGCTACCACCATGTGTGACAGTACGAGACGGTGTCTATCTGCTGTTGAACCGTTTTGGGTTCCTGCCAGAAGTGCCAATTTCGTCCTGCCGTTTTGTTCTTACTGGTTGCTGTTCTAGCCACCCACTGATATTTCGTTGAAGCTCCAGGTTGCAGCTTCACTGCTTGTGGCTGAAAGGAAGCATCTCCTGCAAAGGAAAATGTTAACATTTTTGTAGCTACCTGAGCTATAGCAGAAGGCCAGCTGCACGCAAGAAAATACTCAAGATGATTAATTAATTTAAATCGAGTATATTAAGCAAATATTCCTCGCTTTTAAGCATCTTGGATGCTTTGTTGCTATGAGCAGAAGGATTTGAAATCTCTCAAGACTCACTTCTGAGAATTTAGAATCCAGCGCATAAGTGTTCTCGTGCTTAATAATTAATATCGTTCCGGTGAAATCTACAGTAAGTGTTTCGATGTTCAAGAGTAATCCAGAGAATTCTTCAGTGACGCGCCGGCGTTATGCCCGGTTGAGTGCACTTCCCAGTGCCACCACAATGAAATTATTCCTAAACGATGGCGCTTTGGAAGGCGTGATAGTAACATTCCCAAACGGACACGCACTGCTGAACCAGACAGACGTAGCAGGGCTGCTACAGCCCACTAGCCACTAGCTGATGTTTCGGGGTTTTTTTTTTTTGGATAGATCTAATGTCCTTCACTATTCTAAGCGCCTATTTCCTGTTCCAGTTCTCCAGACAATTTCCCGCAAATCTAAACAAAATACTCTGGCGCGTATCAGCCAATAAATACCTTAATGTGAACGCCGCCTCCATTCACCATTGTGTCGTTTCACCATTGACCATTAGTTCCCAGGAGAGCCATGTCACGTGCGTCTGAAAGTGAAGACGGTGATGTGTGGCATTAACGTCCCTCACCTGCCCCCTCCCACCTTACCAGTAGGAGCAAGTGGCTCCATACAGTCATGGACCATCGCGTTTTAGGAATGAAAGATAAAGAAAGTATTTAAAAACATTGAAGCATCATTTGAATAATTTGAATTAAATGAAGCACTGGTTTCATGTCGAATTGCTTTAATTTTGATTTTATATTTTTTTTCATTTAAATGTTTTATTTTAAATGTCAGTAAATGTCATAGTTTACTTGATATCTGTTTATTTTTATTTGAATTTGCAGTTATTCTGTGGTATGGCGTCTGGTTTAGGACACTGCAGTCGTTCTGCTAATAAAAATGGCATGTGTGGCTGCAATAGAGCTGCATTAACTTTGACACTTATTTGACCCGGTAGTCTTCAGTGTGTTGGAGGATGAAAACATCCATGAACATGAAGCCTTCCCCGGCCTGTTATTTTTATGTTGTTTACAAACATCATGGCCATCTCCAGTGTGTACTGCAGACTGCAATTCAGCTGTCGACTGTCATCAGGAAATGACATGTAGGGGTATATCCAATCAGAGACAATGCTAGAGAAAACAAATACGTGTATATACACAGAAAAACATGCTCTAGAATAGTGTTTCCCAACCAAGTCCCTAGGGACCCCCAGGCAGTCAACATTTTTGCTCCCTCCCTGCTGACAACACACACCTGTACCGGATACTCGGTGCTCTCGATTGACTGGGAGGGAGCAAAATCGTGGACTGCCTGGGGTCCCTGAGGGCCCGGTTGAAAAACAAGAGAGAGGGAGGCATGGAGCATGCACTGCTTACACTGCACTGCTGCTCCCACCACGTGACAAACCACCACAGGGATGAGAACCTGAGTGCAGCCCTGTGGCAGGTGATACCTCAGCATCTCAGTGTCACCAACCCCCAAGTTTTCCCCTGTAAGTTGGAGGACCTCCTTATAGGGCTGGATGTAGATTAACATCATACCCAGGATGAAAAACAAGCTGTAAAATAATTTAATTTACAGTCATATGTTTGTGTCTTACCTTTCTGAGGTCCTGGGGGGCCCCGGCACCTGCCTTAAGGTGTCACTCCCACTCAGTATCCCATTAATCAGAAACATCTGCACCGCTCTCCCTCACAATCACATCACTCACTTGTGCGTCTTAAGCCCCATAACTGAAGCTTTTCTGCTAGATGCAAATTACTTTCTTCATCATCTTTGTTTTCAGTGCTTAATTGACTTAATTTTAAGTGATCTATGGGTGGTTAAAAATGCACTCTACTACCAAGAGGTGACAGCGCCGTGATAGCATGGAACTGCTGATGAATGATAAATATGCAGGTGTTTTTGTTCGCGGAGCGTAATGCTGAATGACACTGACTGAATGACGGGGTTGGCGCGGGTCACACTAGAGTCCTATGCGTCTTAGGATCAACCGGCATGCAGATCTAGATCTAAGAACTAATTAATGCTTTAAAGGGAGCATGAATCACAATACCATAATCTTTCTAATAGAACTAAGGGGAAGACCTTCAGCGGTGCATTGATGCAGCGACTACTCATAACACATATGGTCCAACCGGATTTTAATGGCCTAGAATAAAGGCTGGATTTATTCATAATTAGATGTGTTCCCGTGACATTTGGTACCATTAAGTAGGGAAAAAGGCCAAGGACTCAAAGCAGTTTAGATGTGTAACATTCTATATCGGCGGCTTAATAAAACTTGCCAAAATTGCATGTTCCCTAACAGAACCTGATGTAGACGTTTCGGGTGCTGGAAGATGACGGCAGCTAGGCAGATAGGCAAGACTGCCAGCATTCAGTATTTCAAAAGATAACAGGAGGACTTTTCAAAGGGTCCAGAAAGAGTGTTTCAGGGCATCAGTTAGAGGGGTTTTTGGGGAGGGGGGTGGGGGTTGGGGGCCACTTTAGCCTTTTCTTGGTTTGAAGGGCCCCGCACCACTCACCCACCGGTGTCACCTCTCCAGGGAAGCTTGGCGTGTCCCTGCAGGAGAACAACACCATCGACACGGGGGAGGTGGACGTGGGCCGCCGGGCAGCGCAGGAGGTGCCCCCGGGCGTCTTCTGGCGCTCGCAGCTCTTCATCGACCAGCCACAGTTCCTCAAGTTCAACATCTCGGTGCAGAGAGCCGCGCTGATCGGCGTCTACGGGAGGAAGGGGCTGCCCCCCTCGCACACGCAGGTATGGAGGATCCCGCGCGCGGGCCTGGCACCTGGCTTATTCCTGCTGGCACCTCCGGGTCTTGGAGGAAGGCGGCGGCCGTCGGCCAGATTGAGTCTCTACCCTCAGGCTGTTCACCTGCTCATTGTCCACAGATTGCTTTTAGGCTTCCCACGCTGCTCTCGCCCACCATCCGGATGTTTAATCTCACCTTGGCAGAAGTTGTTAACCTTGCCGACAGAGCTGACCCATGTCTATCCCCTACCGTTTCCTTTTCGTCATTATAAAGTCCCTGCGAAGGGACTGAGTGCAGTCGCTGCTCTGTACTTAAGTGTCGACTTACTGTGCTCCTATTGACCATCTCGCTCCACCTTAGTCTTTTTGGGTCCTCTTTATTTTTTTTATTTTATAAAAAAAAAAAAAAATGAATACTAGCTAGTTTATGTCAAGCGCATCTTTGACTTGCAGCTAATCACATTCTTCACTCTCTGGCTGTGGTTGCTAGACTTTGGCGTGTTGCAGTTAATTTGCTTCACTGTTAATATAAATACTTCATATCTGTCAAAATTGTTAATTTGGAAACGAGATGTCAAGCTATCATTGAAGTCCTTCAGTGTATGTAACAGCAAGGGATTAAACTTCCAAGGTTATTGGAGATACGAAGCTTTGTGTACAAAACAAACAGAACGCCTGATTGAAAGTCATGCAGTACGTGGAATGTTAACTAGCTGAGGACATGTTGTGCTGTCAATACCTGACATCTAGCCTCTTGTGAAGCACTCAAAAAATGAGTTTAATTACAACGCAAGGCTCAGCTGCTTCCTCTTAGGAAACATGAAGGTATTGATGACCGGGTGTGTTTTCGAATGTGATAAACACTGAAGGTCTGTATTTACTTTTTGAGATTCTGATTGCATTTTTTTTTTGTTTGTTGTTCCCAGATTGTGTGTTTTTCCATGAAGGGCTACATTTCAGATGTATCTCTCTGTAAATAGAATTAATTTTGTCCTTCAGTTCGTCTAGCATGGTCACTTATCCAGCACAGGGCTGCACTGACAGTAAATTTACATCGTAGTTTATATACTTGCTTGCCTCATAATTACCTCTGTGTGATCGCAGCCCGTTTGAGGCGCCCTTCAAATCGGCAAGCGGCAATGAGCATTTAAAGCTCCTCAAAGAGTTTCACAATTAGCTCTACATCCATGTTCATATTATAAAGGAAGGTACCATCTGAAAAGGTGATCTTATATTAATATTACTATATTACATATCAGGTACAGTAATATGGAACAAATCCCAGGATTGTGAAATACTCAAAGCAATAAAAAATAAAGCAGTTTTAAAGTCAGAAGGTATTTAATTATGGAACGAAGGAGGTAGTGCAACGGTTAAGGATGTGAATTCATAACCTGACTTGCAGGTTTATGTCCCGTCATGATATTATTGAGCTTAAGCTTCTTCTACAAAATATCCTGTCTTAAGTAACTCTGGATGGAAGCATCAGCTGAGCTACTAAATATGATCTGTAGGGTTCTGCGGGTGAAATCCGCATGGAAGAGGTTGTCGCCGATGAAACCTCGGGGTTCGAGTAACATCGTTTCAAACTTGAACGTGAAATCGTTCAAAATATAACAATGAAACAAATTCAAACGTGAAATAGTTCAAAAAATAACAATGAAGTACATTTTGAAAAATGTTTAAATAATGTATACAACCATAAAGAAGAGGTCAGATGTAGCTTAATGCTTAATCTCTTTGGCTAAGTTTTGTTTTGAAAGCGAGCAGTATTTCCTCTCCCAATGTTTTAAAGATGACCAGCTGCAGATATACTTTATTTTCCTATATGGAGCTATAACAAATGAACGATTATAAAGGAAGCATTACGTCGACGTGTCAAGCTTTTGCTTGTGGGTCAGAATCTGCTTTTGATTTGAATAATATGTGAATTTGATCTTGACTGGAACGGTAAATGCGGCCTGCGGTACCGCGGCCTCCCTTCAGCTTGGGCGCTGTGTTTTAAAGAGCGTAACGGCCAACGGAGTCCTGGCACGGAGACGCCGGCTAGCTGTCGAACAGATCCCCGGCGTCTCCGCGGACGGCTGAAGCACCGCTGGCTCTGTGTTCGCAGTACGACTTCGTGGAGCTGCTGGACGGAAGCCGACTCATCGCCAAAGAGAAGCGCGGCCCGGCAGAGTCCGTGGCCGGGGGCAGGAGGGTTCGATCTATCACCGTCCACGAAGCAGGATTCATCCAGTACCTGGACTCTGGCCTCTGGCACCTGGCTTTCTACAACGACGGGAAGAGCGCGGAGCAGGTGTCCTACAACACCATCGTCGTCGGTGAGCACCTGGTCACGTCTGTGTATGGCAGCGCCTCCTCTGGCTGCCTGCATAATGCAGCGCTCAGGCTGTCGGACTTGCAGGGGATCACGCTGCAGCCGGGTAAAGGATTCCAGCTGTAGCATTAGCCTGACAGATACATCAGCATCTCCAGTGGCCATGTGCACCATATCTCCGCATGCATATAGCAACTTCACTTAAAACACTCATGTATAATGCATTATAATGCATTCATAAAGTATTGTAAACATAGCTATACCTATCTTTACAGTAATATTGCACATTATATTACACATATACGTGTTTATTATGCTTGAATAATAATGATGAATGCTGAATAATGATGAATTCATCTATACGGCACTATACATACCTTCATAATGGATTATAATGGCTTACGCTGACCAGTATAATGCATTATGAAGGTATCTATAATGCATTATGACGACTGCCTTACGTAAACTGTTACCGAACTTTGATTACCAATTCCATTATTTAAAAGTAATAGCAAGTTTAGCACCATGTCTACATGTATATATTTGCCGATCATTTTAATTAAATAAACAGTTTAAGGTGTGAGTCACATACCGATCACATGCTCATTCAGCGTTAATCAGTTTGTGTATTTTATGTATTTACTATATTTGTTCATGATTTGTACTTGAGTAACTTGAGTTACTAAGTCACTTCTGACACCACAAGTAAAATGTTACCAATAAACTGTTACTAATCATTTGGTGATAAGTTGATAGAAATCTTCATTCACAAACAAACAATGGGTTAGCATACTTTGAAAATGAGCTCTTTGGAGACAGAAGTAAGATATCTTTGTAACATATTTCTAAATTTGATTGTAACTGAATCTTTTTATATGCTAGTATATTACCTGATGATTAGTAAGAGTTTAAGAATAGCTAAGGACCAGACCTTGAAGTGAAGTGTTACCTGATAGTTCCTTTTGTACCATTTGTGGACTTTTGAACAACAGCAGCACATATCGTTCATTTTCTGCATGTATATTTAAAGTATATTGAAATACTAAGATGTGGTTGATTCAAATAGTTAGTGCTGAATATTGGGATTTGCAGTATCCGGTTTTGTGATTAAATATTTGTGATGGAAGGCATGAGGTTTTGGAATTAATGGTGGGTCAGATTATTGCATGCCCTCAGTCATTCCCTGGTTTAACCTGACTGTTAGCAATCGAGTGGCCAGTTGGAAATGGGTTTAACCAATGTGATGATTGACAGGGCAGCTTAACACCATCCACTGTCTGTTTCGAAGGGTCCGTTATGCCCACAGTAACGTCCCCTAAAAGCATCCTAAACATGTACAGAATGCCAGTTACAATCCAAAATCAGTATATTTAGATTTCACTATTCAGTTTTTTATGGTTGAAATTATTGCATTACTTTATTGCCCAAAAAAGGGAAAATCTGCCTTTGACTCGCCCTGCTCAGATCACCTAGAGTAAATATTTAGGGCATGACCTGGTCTCGCGTTTTCCGAATATTCACTGGAGCTTTTTCAGTGAGTACCACGCACTGATTAGTAATCAGGGTACCTCGGTGCTGCTGAAACGGAATCAGCCATTTGACTTCTGTCAGCTTTTCAAAAATAATGTGACCTTGCCTAATCTATCTGCTGAATTATTGCCCAGTCAATGGTCAGAATATCTAAATTAACACTTCACATGAGCAACAGTATCAAAAACCTGATCACGTTACCTTCTTCCCGTGTGTCATGCCTTATTTTAATTTTTTATTTTTAGTGAATATTCCCTGATTTGGCATGTCGGTGCTGTACATGCATCCTTATCAAAAGAATGAATATTCATATCATAAAAGACTGGAAGAAAATAGGCGTTATAAAAGATAAACACAGTTATATAGCCGTAGGATTTCTCTTGTTATAGCACATATAGACCTAAATCGTCTGTGCATGAAATCCATTAAAGTTAATTAGAAGGAATTTTGTTACTTTTTCCATTTGTCAGGAAAAAAAAAGAACAGGTTGAGTAAAGTTGATTATTTATGTCTTACGTGTCACTTTGTGGCACTGAATGGATGCTAGATCTCTTAAAGTCAGGCCAAAGTATATTGTCATCTTCAGCTATATGATGCATACATACAGTGAGATGAAATTTCGACGTTGTTGGTCTTGGTGCAAAGAAACAGTAAAGAAACCTGTAAGCATTGCAGTGATAAATATCCTTACATTTTCTCATGTTTCCTTTGTCCATATCTGTGTAGAATCCATCATGGAGTGTCCACACAACTGCCACGGCAATGGAGAATGTGTCACTGGAACATGTCACTGTTTCCCAGGGTTTCTTGGACCTGACTGCTCTAGAGGTAATGCTAACATCGATCACGCAATTGGAATTACCGTCTTATTCGTATTGAACTGAAGTCCGTTAACTCTTTGGTAGTGAAGCTGTTTATTGTACACATATTGAGCCTACAAGAGTGAAAGTCTGTACTAGCTCTGTCTAATTTTTACATAGCTTATATATTATTATACATATAATTGTAAATAATAATAATTCAACGCACCGTTAAAAATTTTTGAAATTCAAAATTTAAAAAATTGCAAGACCTTTTTTTTCCCGTGAGGATGATTCAGTTATTCCTTGACCTCTTACTGAAAAGGCATTACAGAATTGCTGGAATTTACTCGCACTGGTAATTGTTAATCTATCGACATAATGTACATGCAAATGCCTCTGCCCTTTGAATGTTATGTTTACACGTTGTGGACGCCGTGTTTACTGGCGCGGGTGACTCTACACATGTGCCCCGTGCAGCTGCCTGCCCCGTTCTGTGCAGCGGGAACGGCCAGTACTCCCGAGGGCGCTGTCAGTGTTTCAGCGGGTGGAAGGGCGCAGAGTGTGACGTCCCCAACAATCAGTGCGTGGATGTGCATTGCGGAGGACACGGGATCTGCATCATGGGCTCTTGTGTCTGCAATACGGGCTACAAGGGCACCAACTGTGAAGAAAGTAAGTGGGGGTGAAAGGTCAGAGGGTAACGGGAAGTTCCTGTCTGGCGCTATACTTTTCGGTGTGTATAACTGTACTGTTTTCGTGCAGAAGACAGTCTAGTCTGAGCCTCACATTCATACAAATATCTTTTACCCAACAACTGAGCCAGTTAAGTTTCCAGGTAATAATTAATCTCCATGACAAATAAGGAATCCCTACAGCGACCTCTCCAAGTGCCAGCGTGTCTTTGGTTATACTGATCAACAAATCTACCTGTATCTAGACTGATATTTCAAATTAACTGTGAAAAAACCTCCTCCAGTTGTTTTTTTATTAATGGCCATCGATTCCTCTGTCTTACTCACTATAGGGTAAATTTATGAATACGCAAGCTTAACTTACCAGAGAGAATTGCTACTTTCAGCTCCATGGAGCCAGTAATTGCTTTGTAATTATTGATACAGTGCTTCCCTTCTACCTGGTGTCTTCACTGTGTTTCCTGCAAGACGGAAGGCTGGATTTTCGTCTGTCAGCAGACTGAAAGACCTCTGCATGTTCCAATATGGCGCTGCTGTGTACAACATACATTAATACTGGATGTATTTTTTTTATTTTTTTGGAATATCCAGTATTCAATTTAATTGATTTTACCGATAGCTAGCCCAGAGTCTAATGCAATCAGCTCAGCTGGATTACATTTTCGGGATGTTGACCCGATATGTGTAAAATGTTTTTTAGCTGATCATGTAATTAAATCCAGTCATCTCTCAACATATTAAAGTGAATTAAGAGGAACAGAATCAGGTTTTTTTATATATATTTATTTTTTTATTGGCGATGCTCCAGAACTCCTTGTGCGTGAGGGAATCCCGCTGGGAGCAGGGCTGCGAAATCGGCAGGTGCATGGACTTGCACCGCCTCACCCGGGCCGGAGAGCTCGGCTTTTGTGGTGGCACGGGCTCCAGTATTACTCAAACCCCGACAGTATCGGGTCAGCCTCTCCTCTGGAGGGGGGGGGGGGGGGGCCACAAGGTTTTCCCGTTGACCTTTCGCTGTCATTTAAAACATCCGTCACTTTAAATCTTAAAGCTGGCATATAAATACAGCCACAGGAGTGTGTCAAGCCAAATAATCATTTATTTGCTAAGCGATACAAATAGCCTTCTTCAATAACTGAAATGTCACTATGGTCTTTGTCATCTTAGTTCATTAGTCATTGACTTATTTCACAGTAATCACTCTTAAGACTCAGTTTCTGCACATGCCGCTTATTAGTGTTTATTATATATGCAATTATTAAGGAGCGATGAAAAGCAGGATAAAGACGTTTTGATGTAGGGAGACACTGGCCAGTGGGGAACAGGGAGAAGTAACATCCTGCTGGTTCCCGCAGCGGACTGCCTGGACCCATCCTGCTCCTCGCACGGCACGTGTCTCCACGGAGAGTGCCACTGCAACCCTGGCTGGGGGGGCACCAACTGCGAGATTCTGAAGACCATGTGCCCAGATCAGTGCTCTGGCCACGGGACCTACCAGGCCGAAAGCGGCACCTGCACCTGCGACAGCAACTGGACCGGTCCCGACTGTTCCATGGGTACGTCTAGCTCTTTGCGGCAGCTGTCGGCATCTTCCGGATCCTTCCAAATCTGCGAGTCTGACACGGTGCAGTGCTTCGTGGGATCTATATTGCCAGTTGGCTCAGTGGGTAGCGCTTTCACCCTTAGGGTTGGCGGTTGATCCCCCCCTTCCCCGGTGTGGATTCGCTATGTTTCCCCTGAAGTTGTACAAATTGGTGTCTCTAGCTTTCACTTATTTTGTTGTCGTTTGGGTGTGAGAGCCCTGTTATGGACTGGCATCTCATGCAAGTTCTCATCAGCCTCGCTTCCTGGGATAGGTTCCAGGTTCTATGCAGCCCCATTTTTGATAGGCGGTTACGGATGGATGGACGGACGGATCGTTGGATGGATGAATGGGTGGACAGATGGTTATATTGCCAGTCTAGTAGATGTGGCTCCTATGATCGATTTATAGACACTATAAATCACAAAAGTCCTGAAGTTAAAACATCTGCTGGCTACATCTGTTATTTGCTCCTTTGGGGGAGACCCCCGTACTTTGTCATCTCCGCAAAACACGGGTATCGAGAAGCTGTATGCCCCACTGTGTAAAGCAGTATCAGTGCAATGCTCCAGAATGATTGCGGGATTTGGAGGTACATTTAACATGTAGGAACGGGATAGGTTAATCAAGCAAGCAGAGGCAGGGCTTGTGTTATCGGGGACGTGATGACAGATCTCCTGAGCCTTTCGTTCATCCACGTCCTGCCAGTGGAGGTTTTTCTATTAATTAGCCCTGCAATCCACTTCAATTAAACACACTTTAATTAATAAATGCACGGTGCGAATCGACACCGCCCTGCAGGAAGCTGGTGTGCTAAAGGCAGATAAACACCTTTGTACTAATGAAAAATTGATTACATCGATTCCCATGCAGGAAGGGCTCTTTAGAATCAAATGCGCCTCTCTTAGGGACCAGCTAATGCCCCAGAGTACTGAGGTTAATCAGACCGTCCCAACATCTCGCAGTCAAAGAAAAAAAAGCAGAGCTCAGAAGGGCATTGAAATTGTCCTTTCAAGGATCAGCAGAGACAAAGAGGCAGCTAGAAAGAAGGTGAATATGTTCAAATGAGCGAATCAGCCTCGGAATGTTCTAGCACGTCTCCGTAATGATTTGCGGGAGGCAGTAATCCTCCATCAGCAGGGGAGGGGCAAGCAGGTTAAGGGGACGGGGAGGGGGCAAGAGTGAGCAGGGTGACATTCTCATACCGAAACGTGACTTTTCCAGACTCCTTTTGAATGTCGGGTCCTTCAACAGCGACCTGTCCGGGGTACTGATGTTAAACTACTTCAGCGTTTCCCCAGCGTGAGTGACCCGTGGATTTCTGACCAGGTCAAAAGCTGGTCTTCGGGGAAGCGTCATGAAATGCCAGCGGATTGTACCCCACCTGTAGATTCAGTGATGATAAATGCAGTGCTCCTAACATTGAAAAGGTGGCTGATGTAACAATTTACATAAAAGTGAAATTTTTCTAACTTTTTTTTTTTTTATTTATTTTTTTAAAATTGCTCCTAAAGTCAAAACTATTGGGCTAATCTGAGATCCTCTGGGATTGCATATACCGGTTCAAATGTAAATAGTAAAAAAGTATCTAAGAATGGTAGTACAAGTACTGCTGTGTTATTAGTTTGCTGTTATTTTTTATTAATTAGGATTGTTTACTACTTGTTTTAAAGATACAGATTTTAAATCATCCCATTCATTTTCTTAGCATGAGGTGAAAACATGATAGATAGAATCAAAGAAGTTACCATTTAGGATCTTGTATGCTGTTCTGTTATTGAACTGTCACAATATGTCTAAATGCATGAAGAATTATATATTTCTTGTCTCAGTTCACATTTACTTTTGTTGAATGTTACCTGAGAAAATATTTTACTCATTTTAAATTATCCCTCCCACAGTATTTTTACTCATTTTAAATTATCCCTCCCACAGTATTTTTACTCATTTTAAATTATCCCTCTCACAGTATTTTTACCCATTTTATATTATCAGTTGCTTTCTGACACATTATAAATGTTTCGTCATTATTCCCAAACATTTTCTCTCACTATTTAAATTTATTTTTCTATACAATTTTGCTGTCGCCTGTTTCCTGTCACATTTCTAAATTGTGTTCATATGTTTCCATTCATGATATTTTCCTTTCCCATTTTAATGTGTAAATATTTCCCGTTACAGTTTCGTCCCCGTTTTTTTTTTTTTTTTTAATTTACCTTCAGATGCATCCTGTCACGGTAGGTCTTTAGCCGTCTTTGGCTGGGTATTTTTTGTGATCTTTTCCTCTCCACCGCAGTAGGATGCTTTATGCCCTGTCATCAGCTGTAGGGTCACGTCCTAGTGATAATTACGCTTCTGCTTGGGACCCATTTATTTCCTTTAGCGCGTTTATTGGCTCTCTTTAACGTGAAGACTCAATCCGGGATTAGAAAGAATTCAGTAATTTATGACAGGAGACAATCAGTCACTGAATCTATATGCCGTGGTTTTCACGTCATTCGTCATTGTGAGGATCTATTTGGTTGTTGCTCTGTAACTGTTGGTAAGTAGCTGGTTTTTCCTATGTTCAACATGCGGTGACGTTTATCTGGGATTTTTCAGCGTTATTTACCATCTGTCCCTGTGCAGAGGTGTGCGCCACGGACTGCGGCTCGCGCGGCGTGTGCGTGAGCGGCAGCTGCCGCTGCGAGGAGGGCTGGACGGGTCCCGCGTGCGACCAGAGGGCGTGCCACCCGCGCTGCACTGAGCACGGCACCTGCAGGGACGGCAAATGCGAGTGCAGCCAGGGCTGGAACGGGGAGCACTGCACCATCGGTGAGTCTGCCAAGGCAAACCGCATTTTTCTCACCGGTCGCCCCTAACTGTTTGTATTCGGGCTCTGATGCGCCATCCTGACCCTGGAAAGGTCCAGATCCCGGAGGGCGCTGTCAGTTAGCTGGTACTCTTTAGTCACTAGAATAAAGTTTCTGGGCATTTTTTACCTGTTGGTCTGTTTTAGCTCCACTGCTAGCTGTGTTAAATGGTGGAATATGTCAATGTACCCGAATACTCCACTTGAACAATGTCTTTGTTTCGTGGGTCGGCCTCGATGAGCATCACATGCAAGAAGGGACCTTTTTGGTTCTTGGTGTCTATATGGAATATCTTGAGACATGCATACTAGCTAATCTTGGTAGTTGTATTATTTTCAGGTGTTTAATCAGCTGACTTAAGTTGTATGGCTAGAATTTATCTTTGTAAGTAAGTTCAACACCTACATTTCCATCTTAGTCAACCATAATATAGGTCCGATCCTCAGGAAGAGACTGCAGGCTGAATCTATTTATATACATATTGTCTTACTGCTAATCTCCTACATATCAGCAAGTCAGACAGTGGCCCATGAAGAAGTTATAGCAAAGGAACCAGCTGAGCTCTTTATCCAAAGACAGAAGCAGGCAGTTTGTTTCCACTGAACAGCGCCATTGAAACAAAGCAATAGGCTGTTGGCAAACACAATAGAGTACCTTGTTCGGCCAGTTTGAATTTCACGTTCTGTTACACAGACGGGTATCGGTATGTGAGTGTGAAGGCATACACCCTGTTCACTAAGCTTCCCCACATTCCAAGATCATACATTTCCTTTGTGAATATCTAGGAAACATAACTGGGGTTGCCAGGCACCAAGAATGTACCAGAAGGCAGAGGAAGTGTCGCTCATAGAAACTGTGGGGCATTTGTTCCTTAAGTTTTTTTTTTTTATATATATATATATATATCTGGGTTCTAGATTTTTTCTTAGCCTATTTCACACTATTTTGCGAGTGGCAGCACATCTATCTAATTATCATCACAAGCAATTGATTTTTTTTTTATTATTATTTATGGTGTTTAAATTCTGTGCAGCATTAGTTTGTATGTGCTCAGTTTACAATGTTTTTTTTTTTTTTTAGTCTTAGTGCCCCCCCCTCCCCCGTTGTTAACCATATGCCTCATATGAAGCATTGTCTCCTTAAAAAAAAAAAAAAACAGCACGCATGATGTAAATTTAATAATGGTTGCTGTTCAAAAAAAGTCTCAGTGGTGGGAAGTCTTTTTTTGGTTTATAGATTTTTTTACAAAAAGAAAAAGATCAGTATCTTCGGTTAAGAATTAAAGAAACATCACTTTACACTGAAAAAATATGTATTTAATCCCATTTCATGGTTCCCAAAAGGATCTCTAGTTTTATTCCTGCTCAGAACTTCAAGAGCTGAATCCATAATCATTCAAAACTGCATGACTTCCCTGACAAGGCCAGTTATATGACATTTATTTGTTGTAATGAAGATTTTTTTACTCTGAACTGAATAATGAATATTTTAAAAATAAATAAATAAGCGGAAATGTCTTCACCAATTCAGGCTTTAATGTGTTGAATTAATATGCATGATGCTAGTTTGTGTAGATGTAAAAATTAAGTATTTATTTATTTTATTCCTAAGTCATCCCCATAATATAAGAAGGCAACTGTAGCCTGATCAAATATTTTTAGGCTTTTGATTCAACAAAAAATTAACTAACTTTTAATTTAGTGCACATTTTTAGACAGAAAACGCAACAAATAAAATAATGAAATATGTTTTTCCCTACAGTTATACATATAATTTGCTGTTGCCCTATACAAAAACTAGTATCCTATTATTATTATTATTTCTGTTATTGTAGCAAATTATTATTGTTACAGCAAATTATTGTTGTTACATAAATTTAAATAGGAGCACTTAAAAAAATCCTATTTTTAGGTCAATAAGAATTGTGAATTTTTATTCTAAGAATTATTTTTAATGATCTAAAATCTGTTGTAATTTGTTGCTTCTCCATCACAAATAGAAACCTTCTGAAATATAATCTTTGATTCTTTGTAGCATTGATTATTTTAAAAATATCATTTCTAATAATGTTTTCATAATACCCTGTAACCTGTCATTTTGATGTTACGAGGATGATTTTTCAAGTTCCCAGCAAGATCTCTGACTGCAATGAAAAAAACAAAAATTACCAAAAATCTTGTATTTAATTTGCTTACTTATGGTTAAGGTTTGGGCTGGGTAGGGGTTAAGGTTGTCATATTGGGATTAGCGATTAGCAGTTTCCCCTAAAAATGAATGTGTATACATGAAAATGCGTATTATACTTGTTTGATTATATCACTTAATAACAATTATAATTCAATTTAAGCATATTTAAATGCTCCTTTGGTATTGAACTTTTTTAACAAAAAAAATTTAATAGTAGAAGACCATTTGTTTTCTTTTACATACCTTTTGCAGTTACTGACTTAACTGAAACATCCGTGAATTTTGTGCGGCTACACAGTATTTTAAGAGTGGATTCCTAATTGTATTAAAAAAAATAAATGTCTTGGCCACTTCAATACTTCAGCATGAACGGAGTTTTAGGAAAGTAAACAGAGTTGTATCCTCAGTGTGTTTCTTAAAGATAATTTAGCTGTGTATTTACCTGTAGCCGTGAGGCAATTTAAAAAAACAACGATATTCTAAATTGCAATTAAGATACTGTAAATCAGTGTTTGCCATTCTTCACCTGGAAGGAAAAAAACAATTGTGCTTCCTGGATAGTGTATGTCATTCGTCACCGAATAATATCGCTTTCATCGTTTGATAATGGAATCCACGCGTGAAATAATGAAGCAGCGATGTCTGTAAGGGAGCAATTACTTCTCCCCTCTTCCTCGTCTGGGGATCTGAGGATATGAGAGAATGCGCCTTCCCAGCTGTTGGAAAGCGATGACTTGCATTGCTGCAGTTCAGCAGATCGCCGCAGTCATGCAGGTGCCCTGCATTATGTATCTGATTGCATCACAATCCCTCTCTCCATCAGAAAGTAACTGGTTTCGCACATCTGACCGTGAACAGTAAGCTCACGTGCTGAATGCTCCAGTAAGAGTGAAAATTTCACTAGTAGAACCCTTCTTCGTACACGAGAGACATCCAGTAATGACATTACATGACTGCTGCAGCGACGGCAGAGTTGATTTCTGACTTTTTGATAAAGCTAGCTCTCTGAAAGCAATCATGACACATACAGATATTTTCATAGGAGTGTATTGACATTATATCACAAACTAAAATAGAGTATGATATGCAAAAACTCCGGTGCATTTGAAGGAATTATATTACAATGTCAAATTCATTTCGGATTCTTAACTGCATCCCTGAAAAAGCAGGTATAGGAATAGTTTGGTGTTATGACCCGTTTGGTCAGGTGGTACAGATAGGGGGGCAGATAGGAGGCATGGGGGGGGGCAGTCTCACTCGCGTTCAATTTCAGGTACAGAGGAGCTGACTTGCCATGGAAATGAGATGCACCGAAATATTACCCACTCCATCTCCATTATTATAGTATCCACAGTAGTGGGCCAGATTTTAGAATGGAAGCCGTTACTGGGCATTAAGAAGTGTCTTTGTGTGTGCCCTATTAGCAATAGGTGCCCTGGAGAAAGCGTCCCGATGTCAGGCAAATGGGCTTGAGATGTAATTAAATTTCCTTTGTAAAAACACCCCTCCAGTTGTCTGTCTTATTAGTGAGCGTGCTGCCGTGTGAAACTCTGGTCTGAAATGTCTCTTCTTTCTCTCTCCTTCTCACCTTTTAAAGCTCACTATCTGGATAAGGTAGTTCAAGGTACTGTGCTTTCAACTCTTTATCGCGGCATGCTCTCTCCCCCTCCCCGTGCCTTCCTGCGACACACCCGACTTCCTAATGACCTCGCTTGTTCCATTGACTAGAAATCCAGTGTCATGCCATCGTTTAACCCGGAATTGCAGAATCTCATGTCCATGCGTGCCACAGCCATTTTTTTTGCCTAACCCAGCAAATTAGCATCGCGATTTCTTGCAGGGCGGGAAGATAATAACTGTGTGATTATGCATTCCTTCAGCAAATCGAACTCCTAATGATTTTATTTGGAACCGGCTGAGCTATAAGTGACCTTATATATTGTATATTCATAACTCGCCATTAGTTTCCATCCTCAAGCTCGCAGACGACCGAATCAAAATACAACGCGATGCGGACGCACCACAAACAATCCATCGCGGTTCTGTGCTCTCCTCTTTGTTTCCTCTTACCTACTCTGTACTTACATGTCTGTCAGTCTACAGCATCCTTCAGCGAAACGTTATAAGTATTTTAATTTTCTTTCCCCAACTTTCCTCCCCCTCCCCTATAATGGCAGACAAGATAGGATATAAAGGTAATGAAACGAAAGCCCCGAGGGATTGTCACCAACAATCCCTCCCTGATTTCTGTCTTGAAGCACGACATAAACGTGTCTCTGTTTAGTCTATCAATGTTTTATTGTGGTCCTTCCTGGTATCTCATTCCTTGTCCGTCCCAACTGGTCAAACTCACACGCGGCTGTAAGGCTTGTTGGGAATCCCCTACTGGTCTCGTTCCATCTGTTTGCAGCCTGAACACTGATGTTTGTTAGAATAGACGCTGATCTGTTTTAGTCACTTCCTGGGCTTTGCATATAACGTCAAGAGGAATGTAATCTGGGCATAAAGTATAGATGTGGAAACAATGAGGGAAATGTCCCCCCTATACTTTGTGCTTCTCTTCTGAGTCTGGTGTAACTTCACTTGAATGAGAGCTAGATGTCACTTTGCTCATTCTCCTTTTGGACATAATTCGATTTCATACAAACCTCCAGGTGTTAAGCTACTTGCATTTTAGATACGATGACTGTTTTACAAATTTGCACGACGGAAATAACAGCATCTTAATATTTCTATCGAAAGCTAAAGTAAATATTCCTGGGAGGTTGACAAACATCCTCTATTATGGGTAAACTTTAAACGATATGTACCCAATGTATTGCTACAAAATCATATGAGTGTAGAAATTTTATATAAATGTTTTGGTTAGATCGGATTGGATCATCATACGTCATGTATGACACGCAGCGAAAAAAAGCTGATTTGGAAAATAAATACCGTTACATTCACGTGAAATTACAGTATATGTGCATTTCTTAAGGCCTGTCTGAAGTTCATGTCAATATATGTCCACCAAATGTTTTTTTTGTTTGTTTTTTATTTTTTGGAATTAAGATGTTAAAGTTCCCCTTATTGTAGATCCCCCACCCTCCCCCTTTTT
>JAODKE010000015.1:13749266-13773017 GCA_026779605.1 Mormyrus hasselquistii
AAGTCTTTGTGCCTGTAATCACAAGGTCGCTGGTTCAAACTCAGCCTCAGCACTTCTGTGGGTCCTTGACCAATACGCTTGACTTAAAATGTACTGATACACACACACACACCTCGGGTTTTGAAGTCACAGTTTGGTACGATTTCGGTACAATGGGGGTAAAACAAACAAAACATAAATTGCTTCTTTTTCTCCATATTAAACAGTTGTTTACTGAACAAAGTATGACTGTCTTTCTAAAATGAAAAGTCTGTCAATACAGCTGCAACCTGCTAATGAGAAACTAAAATTTACTTAAAAGTAAATTTAAATAAATATTCTTGCAAGTAAATAATAATCAAATAAATATCCATTAAGGTGCAGCATTAAAAATACCTGTGCTGTACTTGTATTCACATTAACAGCTTCCACTGGAACAAGAACGATTGTACTCAAAGTAATTTCACTGCCACAGCCTTTTTTTATATAATCCTGTACTCATTGTTCACCTGATAGTGAAGAGGGCTGCTATTGTAACGTTAAGTGAAATACTTAGCATTTCAAAAGTTAATAGCAAAGGTTATACCATTTCACATGGCTCAGCGGCTGTTAGTTTAATGCTGTTGTTTAAAGAGCATCACAGAAACGTCAGTAAAATGCAATTTATGTAACAGTCATGTTAGGTGGAATTAACTCTTATTAAATGAATTCTTACTTTACAAGTAAATGTTGATAGATCCTGAGCAGCGAGTGGAAATTAGCTTTTTTATTAGGCTCCCGGCATGTAGATAAACCGCCACATTTTAATTTCATTCTTCTTAACTTCATTCAGCTTCATTTCCATTAGATTACATCAGTTGATTCATTATTGGGACCTCAGCATTCGTATCGATCCGCCGCCATCCCAGAGCCGCGCGAGGGAAGAAGTTCATTTGCGGAAATATCTCGAGAAAGAAGTGCAGCTCATGCTGGAAAGTGACCTGCAGAGATTATTTAGAAGTTGAAGTTATGAGAAAGCCGGCGTCTTCGATCATGTTCTTGTGTGCGTTCAGCATACAGAAGCCTGAGTGGTATTGATCGATCATCTCGTGTCTTTTTCTTCTTTCTCCCAGTGTCTGTCGGGTTTGAATACGAGTCTTGTCTGGATTTGATTCTCTGGGAAAAAAGAACGGCTCTTTTGCAAGGATATGAATTGGATGCTTCCAATATGGGTGGATGGACGTTGGACAAGCACCATGTGTTGGACGTGCAGAATGGTGAGGAAATTAGACAATGATTATCCTTCCTGTATATGTCCTGTATAATGTATGTAACTTTAATGACAAATGATGACAGTGTGTTTAAATCGTCATTAATATGAAATATGACTGTTCCCATTACAACCTTCGCTGTACAGTTCAGATATTTTTTTTTCAGATCGGATTTGCCTATCTTGACAGATCACATTTATATTTACCAGAGACATGTAATGTGAACACACCTCTGAAACGGCACGCTCGCATACATTGGTTCTTTATTTTTCTTTGGAATTGTAGCCTTGGTTATTTGTGGCCATGCTCGTGTGAGATGATTTCTATAGGTTCCTTCCAGATTGGCTGGAATTGATTAATTGCCCCAAAGATCCGCCGCCAAATTTGACATCGCTCCACTGATTGTCACAGTTGTAGCTCTTCTCCATTGCGGTTCTGCTGCGCTGTTGGTGTTGGCTGATGATGACAGCACTCGGCACATGCGTACTGGCACGACTTTCGAACTTAGCATTCTGATTCATGTCACATGGGCATCAGTCAGATATGTAACCCATATAGGACCACATATGAAAGTGATTCAAATCAGATTTGAAAAGATCGAATTTCTGTGTCCACACAGCCCTGAAGGAATCAAATCCGTGCCACATTAAGGCAGAAGAAAAAATCAAATTTGAGTCACTCCAGCCTGAATGTACTGAATGTAGCCTATGATTATTAAATAAATGCTCCTCCTGACTGTGAGGCACGTAAATGAGGGACATTGGTAAATATGTTGATTCATACTTAAAAGTGAAAGCGTCACTCATGTCACTGAACACCATGAGAGCATCGATCTAATCTGCACATTACATTCGGGACACTAGTTTGACAGGCAGAGACTCCTCAAAATGATGGCCGCCTAATTGAGTGAGCAAAGTGGTTAGCTGGAGTGACAAGCTGTACGAGGCAGAGGAATTCCTCTTGGCGGGGCGACGGTGGACCACTGACAGGTGGCCGCGCCGTCGCCCTGAAGTGCTGCGGTAAATATTCAGATGAAGATGAAACATTTTTTGTAATATCAGTGGAAAGACTCTGAAAGTAATGACTGAATAAATCTGCGGAGGGAATGTGGCAATGCTGACTCGGGTGATTTTAGCGGACGGAGCCTCAGAACTCTGCTATTTGTTCTGGTCTATGGTCAGATCACAAAGGGTTGAGCTCTCCGCAGACTGGAAGGCTCCGGAAATTGCTTAACCCTGCTTTTCTCTTAAATACACACACTGCTGGGTATCTGGACACAAAGGGACAAAGGTAACGAACATATAATTATACATTTGGCTGTCGGCTATAATAGTCCTCAAGCAGTGTTTCGTCGAAGCGGGCCGGTCCTGCTTTCAAGCTGCCGTCTTTTGTGGGGCGATGTTAAGCCCCTGCTTACCTCTGTGACTTAGTGCCAGTTGTCTTGGTGAATTTGTGGCCCTTTAATCTCGGGGCTTGCTGAAGCGGGTCAGGCTGGCTCTTCCCCAGTGTCTGTCTCCCGTTCCTGTTTAACCCTTCGGTGCTTAGTGGTATATAAGGATTCCTCTCAGTTTTCGGTGTGGCTGGCTAAACGCTCATCGGCAGGGCACGGCCCGGTGTTTTAGAATAATTGGATCCAAGCTGACTAAGCACAATAGCCGATTCCTTCATTACATAGCCCATCTGTCCGTCAGAGGCCTTGTGTGGTATTATCGCACCTGGAAGTACGAGCAGAGCTCCGTACAGAGGCTCCTTCATCTGCCACGTAGAGGCCTGGCAGCTACCATTGTCAGGAAATTCACTGCTTAGACCACGACTGAGGCTGTGATTTCTGTACTCCTTCTTATATGTCTGTGTTGGGCATCAAAATAAACCATTATCTTGCGATATTAGTTTTTCCCCCCAAAATAGCTGATGATGCATCACACATCATTAAACTTTGCAATTGTAGAACACTTGGCTTAAAACGTCCCGTTAAATGAACCACTGTTGAGTTAATAGATATCCAATCCTAACAGCCTTTTGCTTAGATTATCTCTAATATAGTGTTCAATTTCAATAAATTACACAAGTTTAACAAGAAAAAGAACTGACCAGCTAAGGTTAAGGAAACCAGTTTGCAACAGAAATCACTTCTAGAATGTGGTATTTTCATGATAAGACCATCTGTCTTAGCTACTCTAAAGACGGTACATTGACAGTGAGATTAAACCTGTTCTACTATGCACCTGTTACTGTAACAGTACACAAGTTCAGAGTATAATATCATAGGGAATATAAAGCATTGTGTATGTTTTCCTTTTGATCACACTTCCTTACCTGTGTCTGTTCTGTAAAGGTACAGTCACCTTTCCAATACCTGTCATCTCAGGTATCCTGTTAGATAATCCCATTTCTTTAGCCACCCAGAGCGAAAAACAGCAAGAAATTTGATTGTGTGCTTACTTAAGCCTCATCTTTTTGCTGTGCTCGTAGATCTATAGAGTGGGAGCATGATGAATATTTACAGACATTTATTTATCCATTGCATCATTTGTTACCCATTGGGATCTGTTGTTTTCAAGTAGCGTGTCACAGATCTTGAAAAAGGCCTCACGTCTTAGTTCCTAAAGGCGCGAACGTCTTTGAATTTCTGCAGCAGAATAAAGCAAATATTGTATAGATCACGGAGATCATAGTCTGCTCAACAAGTCCCCCCCCCATTAATCAGCAATGCAAACCCACCTCTCAAAATGCTGCTACTACACTATGGAAGATATAATCTGATACGATACGCACAAAATAAGACAGCCAGTCATGTGACTCTTCCAGTTGGTTCTTTCTGCGTTCTCTGATGTCTGCTATCTGCGGGCTCCCTACAGTGGGCGTCTTAAAAACGGAGTCATTTATCCACACCCTCCCGCAGGTGCTGTAATGCCTTTCCACTCCTTGACGGTAGGCCCCCGCCACGTCTCGAGCAGCACCAGATAAGGCAACCTGCTGCCCCTTTTACATAAAAGCTGCCGCCATCATCATCTTGTATCCTGCGCCGCTGCAAATTGTCTCGTGTCAACAGGGGAGTTGGGCCAGAGCTAAATGTTAATCTTTAAAACAACATCTTTGGCTAATCCCAACGAAGACTGTCTTGGGGGCTCCTCAACGTAATCGAATTGGCTTTCTTGTCCCTCTTATAAACCCTCTACGGGGTCGGAGGTGAAGGAGGAATACCTGTGGCAGAGAAGTCCTGGATCCGTGGGGGAGTTCTCTGAGCGTTTCAATTGCAGAACCTTTATTATTCTGGCAGCTCTGATGTTCTCCATGACCCTGCGCCATTTTCCCCCCGAAATATTATGTTATCTACTTTGCTCAGGGACACAGAATTTGTTGATAACATTTGCATTTATTTATTTATTCTACTTGCTTTCTTATATATCGGATACTTTTGTGCAAAGCAACGTACAAGTGAGCCCTGATAGGTTAACCCTCACAAGTAACAATGGTTCACCTTTGGATGGCACCTCCTCCTCTTCTGCTGAGCCTGTGTTATTTCCCTCGCCCCGAGACGCTGCTTAAGATCGGTCCGGGGAGCTTCTTCAAGGCAACAAAAGCTCAGGAAGGGTGCTTAATGTCGAGAAGCCTGGTGGAAGGTTCGTTACGCTCCGGCGAAGAGAGCCGTGGAGAGCTTCACTGGAGCTCTTTGCCAAAGGAGCAGAGTGTGTTTTTGGAGAGTCTGCAAATGGACGTGTGATATTCCATTAAATGTTGAAAAGGACAAGTATAGCAGAGACATTTACGTGGACATAAAGAAGGGATAGGATACAGATTAGCTTCACTTATGTAACACCTCTAACGCAGCTCATTTGTAAATGGATTAAAGCTTTTTAGGCGGAATACAGATATGCTTTTATGCTTTGCATTTACAGTTTATGAAAAAGGTGGAGTTATCAGCCCAATATCCAGGCTAATTAACCATTTGAGGTTTTCAGATAATGTGGAATAATATTTTTCTCGAGCGCGCCTTCGCCATTACAGTGACGACGAACGGGAACGCTGAACATGTGGGGTCAGATATGTCCCGAAACAGACTTGCAGCTCTGCCAAATGTCACACTGTTTCTGATAATACCTATGCTGGATTCAGTTTAGTGCACCGTTACACCCAAGCATCCGCTGCCCTACCCAGGCCAGCAGAGCTGCTGCTACGCTGGGAGGTATAAGAGGAGGCTTCTTTCAGCGAGAGGGGCCGCCTGGAAGTTGTAAATCACCCGCAAATTAAATTGAATTGAATTTAGTTGCTCAGTCATTCCCACGCAGCCCAAGTCGCAGCTTATTTACATTCTGCTCCTGCCTGCTTGGTCACCCTCTGATTTTTCAGTAATTCCATCATCGGGAGTGACGAGAATGTGCTTTACGCTAAATTGGTTGTGGAGGGCTTTTTCTCCCTATCTACATTTTTGTTATTATTTTTTATTTATTTGACGGTGGTGCTGTGTGCACATTTTCCACACTTGTGTCAGCCATATGCATTATTTATTAGATTAATTGCTGTTTGTATTTGTAATTTGGATCTCGGGAACAAAGGCACCTTATTTACTTGGCGCTCCAGAGCGGGAACTTTGAAAGTGGAGACGGAAGTCGACGGGGTCACGCGTCGTGCTCCGTCACTGCTTTCGACAAACCCATCCGTCTTTGTCAGCCAAGACTCGGGAAAAGCTCCACATCTAGATGTCTCACCGCTTCTTATGACCGCGTCTTCATTTGTGTCCTTCAATCAATTAATTGGTGAATAAACTTAATCGGAAAGGAGCCAGCTGGCTTCCAGCTACACGTGTTTTTAAGTATATTGAGATTTATGGTGACATAAAAGCAGTGGAGGACTAGACCTCTATTTCCCCAGTCATACACGGAAAGGGTCTGCATGGCATCATTGATCTTTCGAGTAATTAGGACAGAGACTGTGTTGGAATTCCAGTGTTGCCTATTCTGAATAATTTAAAACACACAGCATGTAATCGCCCTTTGAAATTCTTCTTTGAAGCCCCCTAAAATAACTTGTATTTGCACAGCACTTAAATATTTATCCGTAATCACTCGAGCCCTTTGTGCGCTCCAGTTAAAAGAATATTTCATTGATTTCACCCATCAGCAATCTTTTTGCGACTCGCGTCGCGGTCTTCCTTCACGTGATGGCGGGCGAGGGACGAAAGCCAGAGGAAAAAGCGTGGATGAGCAGCGCTGTGAGCCTGTGTACAATTTGTGGCCAGTTGTCTGTTGTCGTGCGATGTGGCTTTTCTTTTTGCTTATAATTCCGGAAGATCGCCCATTACACATTAGCACGGAGAAATGACCTCTGCCAGCCGCAGTAATGAAGTCAAATCAAATATGGATTTCCTTTGGTTTGCTATGGATGCAGTGGGTCTTACGTAGTTTAATGATCTTTCCTATAGGTTACTTTGCTTAATCCCGTTCTGTTTTTATAATGAAGGATTCTTAGATCTTGAATTAATTTTACAAATTTCTTAGTGGTATAATCGATCATCCTTATGCTAATTTAGTGTCTGAGTACTGTACCCTGTTCTTTCTTTGCATAGTGGTGTAGTCCCCTGCTCAACATAGTCACCTCACAGCGCTTAACAAAGATTCAATAAAAACAGCTTCGTAAATACATGACTCTGTGCAGTACGGTAGAAAAACCTGAGTGAAACTACCAGAAGATGGCTGCCTCAAGGAAACTCCTGCTGTATTTGTGAAAAGTAAAAGAAATAATAAAAAAAAACACTAGGGGTCCAAGGCCAACTGGCTTTGCAAGCCCTCAGGCGTTCTAACCTTATATGAGTCAGACGTAAGCGAACAGGACTCGTTGGAAGTAGAGTTCAAAGTGGAACAGTGATCTTCTGCTCAGGCCTCTGTTAGGACAGCCTTGTTAAGGTCAGCAAGTCTGCCTGTGGTGTCACTGTATTGTGAGTTCAGTCAAGGCTCCATGCCTTGCAGCTCTTGATCAGCTGACATTTGCTGCAGGCACAGACTCCTACTCAGGCACGGGGCACAGGAAACATTCTCTGCTTATTTCTGAAAGTGCTCTTTAACAGGTAGTAATTGTGATAGCATCCGGAATAAGCATAATCAAGATTCAAATCCTTGACGCAGTCTCCTTAAGATAAATATCAAAGCACACGCATCATTTCAAATCAAGTCTTCACCTGTGCACTCTTAAAAATGTACTTATCTGAACTGCATGTCTTTAATACCATTGCCATTTACCAGCCAATCCATAAAGGTATGGGGTTGATATGTAGGGGTTTTTTTTTGAGGGAGGGGTTGTTCATTGAGAGTTATGTAATCTGTCAAGGATAAGGATTCATTATGGTTGTCTTCAAACAAAGTGCAGTTTCACACTTGAAGGTGACTACCTTTTTTTCGGTATGTGCCATACGCTATTTGTACTCTTTGTGCATACCGCTGTGCATGCACCTTGAAATAAATCTGTGGAATGAGGTAGAAAATCATAAGGACAGTCCTAAAATAAGAACGTCCTCAAAGGAAAATATGACACTGGTTTTAATATCAATTTTATTAATGTAATGGTGAGTAGCGATGGTGTTACCTGCAGAAGCAATGACTTTTGCGTAGCAAACTTCTGGGGAGCATTTTATGAAGAACTTGCACTGGATTTCAAATAATTTTTTCAGTGACATCCAAAGACAGATGACCAATTACACCTACATTATACGGTGCTCAATGCAGCTCTTCTAGTCTTTCGCATTACGGTAAAGAATTAGATGGTCATTGTTAACACACCACAGCACACAGTGCGCAACAACGAAATATGTCCTCTGCGTTTAACCCATATGTGACTTTCGTGACATAGCAGGGGGGCAGCTAATTCAGCAGTGCTTGGGGATGGTACCTTGCTCAGGGTACCTCAGTGGTGACTTGCTGGTGGGAGATTGGAACCTGCAATCTTTCGATTACAAGTGCGTTTCCCTAAGGTCTTGTATATGCAAGTAATTCTTAGTTAACAAAACAGTGTTTGCACTATGTTTACGGGGGGCAGACAGAAAGTACAATGTATAGACCTGTTCTATAGGAAAGGTAACCTTAAATGACTTTTGTTGTGGTCTGGCGCTATATAGAAAATAAATTAACTTGACTTTCAGGGGGGGGGGGGGGGGGCTTGGCGCAACGCCCCCCTAATATAATGGTAGGGGAAACAAAATATTCTTCAATTAAAGAAAAACAGTTAGTGTTTAGTGGCAAATTGTCCTGGTTGTAGAGTTTCTACAACTGTACATCATTTTTTGATGTAATGTTATTTCTCCAGCCTGTGGGCTATGTTTCATCTAGCAGCTGAGTCACAGAGAGGATTTTCTTGTAAAAATTTCTGTCAGGAATACAAATTGAAACTGATCGAGTAATCAAATAAGCAAGGCTGCAGTAGAACACCTATTTCCTTAAGCAAGACTTTGTCTTCAAGAAAAACTCCCCCAACAGTGACTTGTTACAAATACATATTCTGGTGATTACAGATTTTTCAACAAATTTGGAAATATTGTCCTCTTTTCATTCACTTCAGAAAATCATTTGCTCAGTTTTGAAAATGTTTTCAATGTTTTGGAAGCAAGAGCTATTTTATTGTGATGTTTGGGCAACTTGGAACTGTAAACATATCCATATTTGTAACCGGTTTTGAAAATTATTCATGAATGATTGGTTCATTGCAGACACAGATATTATCATTTAAAATTTGAAACTGCATACATTATAAAAATCTATATCAGATTCTTTGAGGATAAATGACTCTAATCAGACTAAAACACTGCAGACATAAATGCAGTGATACATCATCAAGTTAACTATGCAAGTAAGCAAAGTACAGATCATTTTGCATTTATATGCAAATCATTTTACAAATTCTACATTATTTATACCTAGTGGTATGCTATTTTGAATGTCAAACTTGTCAAAGTGAGGATTGCTCATAAAAAGCTGACAAAATACATTTCACTGTCATTGAATTTTAATGCCCTGTTCAGATGATCGGACCACTTTATATCAGATTGTTTTGGCATAATTTTCAATTCACCTGTCTGAGGGTCATCTGAAGAGATTTTTTGAGGAAATCAAGTTTATATGCTTTTTTTAATATTAATTGGCTGGATGTGGTAAGAATTTTCAAATGTGTAATTCTCACCCAGCAAACAAAGCTTCTGAGTAGGTGTGCGCTATCATGACGTAAACTGAAACTGCTCAGTGTAGTAGTATTCATAACTAAAGTGTTCACTTTTCAGTAGTGATGACCAAATATAGTTTCATGAACCATTTGCTGTATTTTTTGACCCCACTAGATGGTGCTCTTGGTTTGCTTTGGGGCGTGCTCTGAGCCCTTTATTAAACAGAGAGCACCTACTCATGAATCTTCTTTTGGCCTTCACTAGCATTCGGTTTGTTATGTGTATTTTTGTAGTATTTGGTCACTTGAAAAATTGATTCTGAAAGCCATCAGCAAGAGAAAAAGAATGAAGATGGTGACCGAATTACACCTTTATTCTAATTAAATGTATTTTTGCTTTTATTTGCTCGTTTTTCCCCAGGCATTGTGTACAAGGGGACTGGGGAAAACCAGTTCATTTCCCAGCAGCCTCCTGTGATCAACACCATCATGGGGAACGGCCGTCGACGCAGCATCTCCTGCCCCAGCTGCAACGGCCAGGCAGATGGCAACAAGCTGCTCGCCCCCGTGGCTTTGGCTTGTGGCATCGACGGCAGCCTCTTTGTTGGGGACTTCAACTACATCAGACGCATCTTCCCTTCTGGGAATGTCACCAGCGTTATGGAGCTCAGGTTGGTTGCTGACTGGCTGAAGCTGACCTTTCTATAATGACCTTGGGGGATTTCCATTGTCCTGTTGTCTTTTTCATCCGACCCTAGTGAGACTTTATGCCTGTTAAGGTAAATTATTTCAGATAATTCTGGAAGAATCCTATGTTGCTTTATCACCAGCAAACAAGACAACTCTGTCTATTATAAAGGTCTTTTTAATTTGTTTCCTACAAGCTATAAATTTTTTTCTTCTCATAATATTCAAGTCTTAAAGTCTACATCACGATTGTCCCAGAAATAATAACAAGATAATTTGTGTGGAGATGGTCAATCCACTATAAGCACCGCTTACTGTTAATGGGAAAGTGGGAGAGATCAGTTTTATTCCTAACCTTCACCAAACACTTTTTTTCACTGCGTTGCACTCAGCCCCTTTCCAAAACCTTTCATTAGCATTTTGTTAATGTCAGGTTGTCACTGCTGTAGTACTCATTACAAACTAGCAATTTACAAACTACCTGGAACTAGATTAAGAGAATGCAAAACAAGTGTTGAGCTAAATATACCCTTCCTTGCCATCAACCGCGTGCTCATTTTAATAAATAGTTTCATAACAGTTTTGCTGCCGCAAAATAAGGAAAAAATAATTTAAGATTTCGCCGCCTTTGTCACTTACGGGTATAAGTACAAAGTGTGGTGTCGAGGCATTGAGTAACACTTTAAAATCATCGGCATATCACTTGACTTTCCAGGCCATTAAGTTTTCTTTCTGTGGTATGACCACGTGACGAAACATTTATAATATGAACATGTGTATTTCACGCGTGTCTAGGTGTGGCGTGTCGCGCTAATCACATGAATAATTATGAATTTAGTCTACGTGCAGTAGCTCTGGCGTAATGCCTTTGCTGAAGGCGTGATTTAAAAAAATGTTTCAATTCCTGGTGGCACAGTCAGTATGCCGTTAAGGAAAGTAACAATATACCATATATACTGTATATATGTATGTGATAGCAAGTAGTCCTATGCGTAAAATTTTGTAGCTACCTTATTTTGATTTACAAATTCTGCTCAAAAGCCTCAGCACTCGGGAACTTGGAAGAGGCCACCGGTGGGACCCATGTTCCGATGTGTTTCCAGCAAATCTTCACTTTATGCCAGCTCTGTGTGTGCTTTTCTTGTAACTATTTCACACTGTTTTATTTTCTTCCTGCCTCCTCTCTCCTAAGAAATAAAGATTTCAGACATAGGTAAGCCTTCTCATTCAGTATACAGTCCTGTGGATGTACCAGTGTTTGTCTCGCATCGCATTACATCTTATTCAATCAATGCACTGTGCAAACTACTGAATTGTGTTCATTGTTTTTTTTCCTTCTTTTACATTCTTCGAGGACCTCATTTCACTTTTCACAGATGAATAAAGAACTTTCTTCACGCAGAACAGTTTCTCTGCGTTGCTCTTTTGCTGCTTTTCAAATACATTAGTTCACCCAGGAATGTTAAGTCGAGATCATTACAGCAACCACAAAAAATCTGGAATATGATCAACAATCCGATTGGCTGTCTCTGCTTGTGTTTTGTATTTAGCGTTTGCTTAAACAAAACTCTGAAATCCAGATTTTAAACAATGCCAGTTTACGGAAGCACGTCTTTTGTAATTTAACATAATCTGAAGTAGCGACTGTGTTTGATATGGTGACTAAACACGGAGGCGAGGCTCTCCCGCACTGATCAAGGGTCTGAGATGTGTTTAAATCCGATTTGCTGTAACTGTACATTCTGCCATATTGAAGAAGAACACAATGCCTCAATCAATCCTACCAATTGATCCCCAATTCCATACTAATAAATCTGAGCAGATTAAAAATTGTACCGGTCCAGAATAGGTACGGGACGGGCCAGAGGGGGAGGTGCCACAGTGTGTGTCGTTCCCAAAAACAATATCTTGAATTATAACACATCATCAGATTACATATTAATGATGTATACAGTAAGCCAAGAAATTGCACTTTGCATTTCTCGGATTTAATCCCCCAGGGGCTGAGGCCTTTCCCGTATTCATTTGAGCACATCGCACTGTATTTCTAAGTGTCATAAAGAAAAGCAATATTGACTAATGCACCACAGAGCCTCATAAACATTAGAGGCTATCGACCTGTCTCTTCCAATGAAGCTGTCCTTATTGCTGTACAGTTAACCGTGTTGGTATTGGCAGTTTACAGACATTTTCATTGTTTTCATCGTGTTTGTCTGTAACCGCTTTCATTCGTGTTCACAGTCCACCTGCTTCCATATTTCGTGTTCCTTTTTCACCAAATCTCAGTTGTCGCTTGTATATATATTCACAAAAGAGTCTCATTGTCTTTCGTGTATATTATTTTACGGAATGCACCTGCGAAACAGTAAATAATGAAAAGGTATCAGTTTCGTAAAATAATTTGTTTTATATGAATGATATATTTTGGTATTTGCTGTTGGTTTTGTAGTACGCATATTGCATAACAGACAGACTCATTGAGGTGAGAAAAATGTTAAATATCCATCCATTTTCCAAACCACTTACCCTTCTGGGTCACGGGGGGTCCGGAGCCTATCCCGGAAGCAATGGGCACGAGGCAGGGAACAACCCCGGACAGGGGGCCAGCCCATCGCAGGACACACTCACACACTGTCACCATTCACTCACACATGCACACCTACGGGCAATTTATTAACTCCAGTTAGCATCAGCATGTCTTCAGACTTTGGGGGGAAACCGGAGTACCTGGAGGAAACCATGACGACACGGGGAGAACATGCAAACTCCATGCCGCCCCCAAATGTTAAATAGTACATTCTTGAATTATAAAAATGTTCAACCTGTGATATATTTCGCATTTTTTAAAGTATCTTGCTCATCATTTTTTAATTGTACACCACCACTCCTCATTCCAGTAATTTCCTAAGGTGTCTCTCGGTATGCATATGTGACTGTACTCCTCAGGTACCCACTTTGCGTCATCTTCCTTTGCTGAAGTACAGTTCAAATACTAAGAACAGAACTACAGAGGGCAGGAAAAATCCCCGGATGATGGTTCTTGCCACGCCACAGACCAAAGATACATCGGTTGCATCCTCGCCAAACGAGGACGATCCCATGATTCGTTCATTCTTGGAGGGAGGGGGGAGTGGGGAATGGGTAGGTGGGCAAGTTAGCAAGACCGTTCTTGCCAAGATCACAAGTACGATCTTTGCATTCTTGGTATGGAGAAACGTTCGTTCATTTCTGAAGCGGTCTATCGCCTGAGTGGTGGTTTGGTTGACAGTGACAGCACTAAGCGTCGGTCCCTTTCTGTCCCCAGTAACAACCCGGCTCACAGGTACTACATGGCCACCGACCCCGTCACGGGCCAGCTGTACATCTCCGACACCAACTCCCGCAGGATATACCGGCCGAAGGTGCTGACGGCGACCAAGGAGCTCCTGCAGAACACGGAGGTGGTCGCAGGGACTGGGGAGCACTGCTTGCCTTTTGATGAGGCTCGCTGTGGGGATGGAGGCACAGCCACGGAAGCCTTACTGATGGGCCCCAAAGGTACCCTATGGTTCCACATCCCAGGATGCTATCGAGTTTACAAGTTGGTGTAATATTTAGCATATAAATTTTGACTTTCAGTTTCTTCCCCGTTTTCTATCTTAACTAGGATTTACTATTTTTATCATGAAGTAACATTATATTCTCACACTATCAATGGAATGTAATAATGTCATATATTGTAGGGATGTACAGAAAACGTTCTTCTTTCAGTAGCTGTTCGTGGAGTGTTGAAGCTCAGGCCTTTATGAGTGGGTTCTCTTAAAGCGCCATCAGACCAGGTCTGAACGCGGTTAGAGGAACGGAGGGATGCCAATGCCATGTGACAGGGGCTGTTTCTTTTCCTGACGGTTGCTTCTGAGCAAGGCGATATTTTTAATTCATCCGCACTTTTGGGGGGGCCGCGTGTCTCCGCCATATTACTGCTGCAGAGACCAATTCATCATGCTGTGTCCTGGCAACTGCCGGCGTGTCAAAGAATATTCTTGCAGTGCATAACAAGCATTAATTTCTAATTTATTTCCCAAAGTATTTGGATCTCCTTGGAACACAAGATCAAGAAATGCCCCTGCAACTATAATCCCGGGATAAAAGTGGCACAGAGCTGGCAGTTAATATATATTCCTGAGGGGAACCCGGGTGATTGCCGCAAGCATGCTTTCCTCAGCTGGGAAACACACACCTTTTAGCCTCACTCTATCAGGCTGACATTTTAGTAGGCCACCGTAACCATGGCAACTGGCTGTCTTTCATCTGTTTCATTTAAAAAATGATGAAAGCTGTAATTTTACCTTCTCCACAGGTAGAAGGAAGTTTGTTGTTATTTTCCCCCTTTTTAATCGCTTTTTTTTTTTGATGGACTATTCCAAGTCTGTCCTTTGGAGAGAGAAACAAACCCAACAACACATCACCGTTTTCTTGAAAAGTACATAAAATATCAGAAGGCAGCATTTAGTTATTTGCTTATTTGAAATAGATCTCGATTCTCGAGTCTTTGGCAAGTGCAATCTGATGCGACTTGTGGGTTTTTTTTTCTCCCCTTGTACTCAGGTATTGTGGTGGATAAGAATGGAATTATTTACTTTGTCGACGGAACCATGATTCGGAAGGTGGACCAGAACGGCATCATCTCAACCCTACTAGGATCTAATGACCTGACCTCAGCTCGACCTTTGACCTGTGACACCAGCATGCACATTCGCCAGGTGATTGTTTAGCCTGTGACGTGAGCAGCCCGGCATATTCCGCATAAGCGCGTGCCGGTGAACACCAAAAGGCACACGGCACCCTCTTGTGGCACGTCAGTCGCAGCTGGGTTCGGCCTGTTTCTCTGCTACGAAATATCAAACTATCACGTATAGCCCATCACATGTTTAATTAGGCACCTGTGACTCCACTAAGTGCGGACCCATGAAATCCCGCGCGTTACAGCAGGAGACCTGCGAGTTGCAGAATGCATTTTAATTAACGCAAGATTTGTGCCTGAAACACTACATTAAGCACGCAGGTAAGGATCTCTGAGATCAGGTGGAGTACAGGGCTTCCTGCGGCTCGCAGAGACTGGACTCGCTGAACCTTGACTTGGTACCGGCACGGCTGAGGTGTCGGTGGTGCTGCCTTCATTTGCACTGGGCTGCATGTACTCCAGTATCACCGCGCAATGCGCTACGTAGCGTATCTGAGGAATGCGAGACGTGGAACGTACAACATACGGGAAGAAATGTGAAATTTTGAATGAGGGCTGCACGTTGAGGAGGATGGCGCTGTCCTCCGGGTTTTGGCCTCGGAGCTATAGATATTTGGCTGGATTATTGGGGTTACTTAGTAACAGGAGGATGGAGGAAAAGTCTGGAAATCAGAGCAGACAATATTTCCCCTCCAGCAAGGCTACCTCTATAGGAGGTAGTCGTGATTAGTATGTAATTAGCGGGTGCGTGTCTGGTTCTCTTATGTTCGCATCGCTCCCAAAACCCCAGACCCAATTGCGATCCATTGGGTGTTCTAGGCTCCGTGACAGACACGCCTACCATCCTCCGTCCAGCGGCAAAACAGCCTGCTCATAACCCACTGAGGCGTGCGTGCCTCCCTGTCACAGGCTGAAGGCCCCCGTCTTTAGCTAAAGTTTTCTCCCTCGGGAGAAAATTTGTTATGTAGCAGCAGGAACACGGTAGGGGCAGATATGCGCTAATACACCAATTCATTTATGCAGACATATTCAGATGAAAATGTCGATGAACGGGATGTAAATCTAATGAATGTAAATGTTCCCGATGGCTCGAGAAGGAGGAAGAAGAATGTGACCTTGACACGAGATGTGGAGCCTGGCTTTGCACACTCATAACCGAAATCCCAGGACAAGCTAGGATTCCATTATCGCTACACTTCTCCGCATCTTCACCCCAGGGAGAGGCTGTTTATTAGCCATTAAACAGGGGCAGGGAGCCAGGATTGGCGGCCCAGGTGTACTGTGGTCCAGTGGAGCAAATACAAAGACAGCACTTGTCAGTTTAATTGCGACGGAGAGAAGAATACAGCCTTTGTAAAACAAAAGACAATACACTGGCTATACACTGCGTGTTGTCTGTGTTATTGGTCTATAACAATGAGAAATTAGTGTATGCCATCGTCTGCCTGAATTGCTGGAATTCCCTTATCTACATGTCTGATGTCAACATTCAGTAACCATGACATGGTATGTGACTGAAAGTAAAGATTGAACATCTGCTGAGTATTTAAGTCTTAGGTTCCCAAGTATAACTAAAGCAGCAAATGGAGATGGGCAGACTCAGTCCATCACATGTCGCAAACATTAAAGCCCATTATCTTCAAAGGGACGATGTCACTGATTGTTGGCTTGAAATTAACAGCCTGTTTAACCGGGGGTAGCTTTCACTGCATCCCAAGTGGAAGATAAGCTCCACATTACATGCCCGTTCATGCCTCCATCAGCAGCATGACCCTGGAAGTCACCTCGTGTTAGTCAAAGCTACCTTCCGCTAACGTCGTGTGTTTCATTGGGAGGTGCTGTCCTCTGCCTTGTCACTATGGCTGCAATACCAGAAGGATAAAAGGAAGTAACCTGCTTCAGCTCATCATGAAATACTTCTGTGATAAGATGTATAAGAAACATATATTATAAATACATAATCTAATTGTGTGTAGTATCATCTATCGAGATTCTGTACTGTTCTACCAGTACAGGGTGACGTTATGCCTGGAGTCTACAGGAAGCACAGAGCATGAGGCAGGGGAAGAAACCCTGGATCAGATGTTTATGGTGCCAGTTATTTAAATTCATATTTATGTTCGTGATTCAGTATGAAATTTTTTTTTTTGTCTTACTCAGGTTCGTCTGGAGTGGCCTACTGACCTGGCCATCAACCCCATGGACAACTCCATTTATGTACTGGACAATAATGTTGTACTGCAGATAACTGAAAACCGGCAAGTTCGTATTGCGGCGGGGCGGCCCATGCATTGCCAGGTGCCAGGCGTTGAGTACAGCCTGGGCAAGAGGGCGATCCAGACCACGCTGGAATCCGCCAGCGCCATCGCTGTGTCTTACAGCGGCATGCTCTACATCGCCGAGACGGACGAAAAGAAGATCAACCGCATCCGGCAAGTGTCTACGGATGGCGAAATCTCCCACCTGGCGGGCGCGCCGTCGGACTGCGACTGCAAGAACGACGCCAACTGCGACTGTTACCAGACTGGCGATGGATATGCAAAGGACGCCAAGCTCAACGCCCCATCTTCTATGGTGGTGTCGCCAGACGGGACGTTATATGTGGCTGACTTGGGCAACATCCGAATTCGTGCCATATACAAGAACAAACCCTTGCTCAACTCCTTGAACTTCTACGAGGTGGCCTCGCCAGGAGCCCAGGAGCTCTACATCTTCGACATCAACGGCACCCACCAGTACACAATGAGCTTGATCACTGGGGATTACATGTATAACTTCAGCTACAGCAACGAAAACGACATCACGGCAGTAACGGACAGCAGTGGCAACACCCTGCGTATCCGTAGGGACCCGAACCGATTGCCAGTCCGCATCGTTTCTCCAGACAATCAGGTGATATGGCTTAACGTCGGGACAAACGGGGGGCTGAAGACCCTCACTGCTCAGGGACAAGAGCTGGTTCACTTCACCTACCATGGAAGCAGTGGCCTCCTGGCCACCAAGAGCACAGAGATTGGCTGGACTACCTTTTATGAGTGAGTATCATCCATCTTTATCCTGATATCCTCTGTTCCCCACATGGGCCCTTTTTACAGAAAGGATTGAGGTGCAATGGAATGAATTTTAAATATTCTTTAGGGTACTGTAGTCCCGCTACAATACTTTATCAAACATCTTCTACGTTACACAAACAGAGGACTGAGGACAGGATTTGTGTCTAAAATTTGTTCATGTTAATGAAATACTATTCTCTGTGGGTCTGGTAGGATCGCATGTATTTTTCACTGAGACCTTTTGTACTCAGTGTTGCTGAAAGGCATGTCCTGATTGTAGACACTCGGACGAGCCTGGGGAGGAGTGAGTGGGTAAAGAGAAGTTAAGAATAAATCACACCCTGCCACTCTTGGCCATTCTCTATAAGAGGTCCACATCACTATCCACAGTCATTCTCAACTTCAGCAGAGCGAATCAGCACAGGGACGTGGTAACATAGGTGTGTTAGCCAGTGGTTTCAGTACGTACAGTTATCAGTAGAGCAGTTGATAAGCTTGTGATTTGGCTTTCCCATGTCCCCCGCTGTTTGCTAAACCTTAATTTGGCGACTGTCCTATTTTGTAATTTGCTGGACGGACGAGTCAGTTCTGAAATGTCAATTGGCGAATCACCCAAACGTGTTCTTGTGGACGCCTGATGGATTTTTCTCTCGCAGCTACGACAGTGAGGGCCGGCTCACAAACGTGACGTTCCCAACCGGAGTGGTGACCAGTCTGCACAGCGAAATGGACGGGGCTATTACGGTGGACATTGAGACCTCCGGGAAAGAAGAGGACGTCAGCATCACCACCAACCTCTCATCCATCGATTCCTTCTACACCCTGGTCCAAGGTACTCAGCAGGTTCCTACGGAAGCCCAGAAAATGATGAGCCAGTCGAGATTTTAAGACAGTGTTTCTGTTGAGACAAAAAGGTCAATGTAGGCCAACACAAAGCCATTCATCACTGTGAGGACAAACGACTCTGGCAACACAGTGCTAATGTTGCTGGATGCGCTTTTTTTCTTTGGCATTTGAAATTAAACAACAGCTTCTTGCGGGCTGTGAACACTATATAACTGACCTGGAGATATTATACAGTTATGCAGTTAGATAAACTATTATACCTGCACTTTTTTGCCATTGGCTGCTACCGTCACGCATCAGTAGACAGTGGACTGAAGTCATTTTAACAAGTACTAGCCCTGAGAGACAATGCATATAGCATTGGTGAGTTGACAAAAGAGATTAAAGGTCTGTTGGTAAAATGTACGAGAAATAATATGTTGAAGAAAAGCAAGACAATCTCCTCACAGGCTGGCTTTCATAGGTTGTCAGTTACTCGCATTCTACCGTTTATTTTATAGAAACAGACGCGCCAAAGGTCACCAAATGCAAAAAATGCCAGGCTTAGCGTCGCTAGGCTGTAAATCTTAACTGCCTGCTATGCTCTGTTTGTCTTCCCCAGACCAGTTAAGAAATAATTATCAGGTGGGCCATGACAGCTCCTTGAGGATTGTCTATGCCAACGGGCTGGATACACACTACCAAACGGAGCCACACGTCCTGGCCGGCGCCGCCAATCCCACGGTAGCCCGTCGCAATATGACGCTACCAGGGGAGAACGGGCAAAACCTGGTCGAGTGGCGTTTCCGGAAGGAGCAGACAAGAGGCCGGGTCAATGTCTTTGGAAGGAAGCTCAGGGTAGGGAAATATACCGGTCGTCATATAAGGAGCACTCTGGTAAAGCAGCTATGCCTCACGTCCAGTTAAGGAGCTCTAAGTGGGTTGAGGTTGCTGACTCTCTCTTCCGTATCAGTGTATCTGCTTTTTATTTTATTTCTAAGGAATTCCTACAGCATTACAGCTAAAATGTATTAAATGTAATGGATATTAACGACACATTTTAATTAATGCATGTTTTGTTTGACGTCAAAATCGCATACTTTCCTTACTTTTATATTAAGTCCTCAGACAGGAACTCCTAAAGGATTAATTACGAAAAAATGTTTCATTTTTTTGCAGAAGCTGTTTATTATTTATTATGGTCTTTTTACAGCTTTCGTCTCTTAACATCCCTCTTGTGTAACTGAGTAAGACTTCGCATAAGATCTCCTAGAACTACTTCTTTACGGGTTCACGAAATTCACAGGAGCTTTCGTTTGCAAGGTTTTGGATGAACGCCAGACAGTCTCTCCTCGTAAATGAACCTTGTTAAATAAGAGTTAATCTGAGCTATTCCACCAAAACTGGGAAAGGGGCAAATTAATTTACTGTTGCAGTATAAATTACAGTAAACGGTGTTTCCTCATTAGGAAGTTGTTTATACACCTATAAGCAAGCAGCTTAGAAGTCGACTGACTGTGACGGCCATCTTTAAATTTTTTCAGGTGAACGGTAGAAATCTCCTATCGGTTGACTATGATCGAACGTTACGGACAGAGAAGATTTATGATGACCACCGTAAATTCCTCTTGAAGATCATTTACGACACCTCTGGCCACCCCACGCTCTGGGTGCCGAGCAGCAAATTGATGTCGGTCAACCTGACCTACTCTTCCACGGGCCAGATCACCAGCATCCAGAGGGGGCCGACCTCTGAGAGGGTGGAGTATGACAGTCAAGGAAGAATCGTCTTGAGAGTGTTTGCCGATGGCAAGACTTGGAGCTATACCTATTTAGAGAAAGTGAGTAGGCTCCCATGTCTGACTTGCCTAATACTCATACAAATGACTATTTTTAAGTGTAATAGGTGCGTTTTCTACTTTGAAGTTTCAGAATTTTAGAATGCAATACACTTAGTTAATAGACTTTGGTCTTGCTTTTATAGTGCAAATAAGAAGTAAAAATCAATATTGCATGGAACATTGCCTATTATCATGAAATGGTTGAAGTGGCAAAAGAAAATCTGTTTGCACCTATAACAGAAACAGATCTTTTGTAAAAAAAAAATAAAAAATAACATGACAAAAAAAAACATTTACTGGGTTTTGAAATGCGACCATATTGCAGGGAGGCCACTTATAAACAAACATATTGGTGTGAATGCATTCTGAGAACTGTTAGGGCTCTTGTTTGGTAGGAAACAAGATTCACTGAGGGCTATTCCTGGCAGCTAGGAGGTGTGATTTGGAATGATAGCTGATATTGTTTATTTATTCTGGTGGGTTTAGGAAGCGCTTAAAAGTTGCAAGGTCAAAATTTGGCATGAGAACATTGGGGTCAGCAATGAGCCCTTATCCACTCTGTTATTATTAGGACCATTTGGTCATTTCATTCAGGAGGCATCATACACAGAAAATGGTAGGTGTTCCTTGTAGGGCATGCAGGCATCTTTTGTGCCACTCAAATGTCACTTGAAGCCAACTAATGCCAGCATGTTTCAAATACACAATGGACTTGACAGGTGGATTTTTTTCTCCACCTAAGGCTGGAAGTAATGTTCTACAGCGGGACTCCAAGGAAATTGCCCCAGAGTAACTCAGAGTATATTGAATATGCAAAGCTTTTTTTTTCTCAACTTCTGCCATGAGTGCAGGTAGCGTGACCAGGTAGAAAGATATAAAAGTGGAAACAGATGTCACTCTGAGAGCCTGGGGAACCAGGGCCTCGTCCGTCCAAGTACAAGTGACAAGGTGACGGATCCTTTTGGGAACTGCAGAGAACCACTGGAGGCACATTTGGAATCAGGGTGCATGTTTGTTTTTTTTTTTTGTTTTTTTTTTAAAAAGAGATGGTTTGCTTCTCAGGCCAATGATTTTTAATTTTTTATTTTTTTTTACAAATAAGTAACTTTGCATAAACAGTGGTAAAATCGCATGATAACATTTAAATATGTGTGGTCTTATTCTGGTTTAGATTTTTTTTTGTTGATATTTAGATATCTGATAAATAGCTGCAAATGCACAATACAGTGAGGTTGTTTTTTTTATAAGTATAAAATAGCTTAGTTCCCCTTTGAGTCATACAATCTTGCTTTTTCAGTTTAAAATATGACCTTTTTAAAATGTCAAAAAAGCTTGATTAGGACCTGTTTTGTTAAGCGATTGTAACTCTAAATAGAGACTTATTGTAAGTACCAGAGCACTTTAAGGGCCAAACTCATAATTGCCAAACCCTCTAGAATTATGCATTTGAGTGCACAAAGGAGGGCAGCATTAGAAACTCGTGGGTCAAGGATAGCTCAATTAAAACATGTATGTCATCGTTAAAACGGAACATTAATACCTTCTGTCATTTGCATTGTAATACTGATGAACGCTCTTATTCTGTCTCTCTCACTCCTCCCAGTCTATGGTGCTTCTGCTTCACAGTCAGCGGCAGTACATTTTTGATTATGATTCACTGGATCATCTGTCAGCTGTAACGATGCCAAGCGTAGCTCGGCACACAATGCAGACCATCCGCTCCGTCGGATATTACCGGAACATTTACAGCCCCCCGGAAAGCAATGCCTCTGTCATTGTGGACTACAGTGAGGACGGCCAACTGCTGAAGGTGGCACACCTGGGGACCGGGCGGCGGGTCCTGTACAAGTACAGGAGGCAGACTAAGCTCTCGGAGATCCTGTACGACAGCACACGGGTCAGTTTCACATACGACGAAACAGCGGGGGTCCTGAAGACGGTCAACCTCCAGAGCGAGGGCTTTATCTGCACCATTAGGTACCGGCAAATCGGACCTCTGATCGACCGGCAGATTTTCCGCTTCAGTGAGGACGGCATGGTTAATGCGCGCTTTGACTATACATATGACAACAGTTTCCGCGTGACCAGTATGCAGGGAGTCATCAACGAGACGCCTCTGCCAATTGACCTCTATCAGTTTGACGACATCTCAGGGAAAGTCGAGCAGTTCGGAAAGTTCGGCGTCATCTACTACGACATTAACCAGATCATCTCCACTGCGGTAATGACCTACACTAAGCATTTCGACGTTCATGGCAGAATAAAAGAAATCCAGTATGAAATTTTCCGCTCCCTGATGTATTGGATAACTATACAATATGATAATTTAGGCCGTGTCATTAAGAGAGAAATTAAAATCGGGCCGTTTGCCAATACCACGAAGTACAGCTATGAATACGACGCCGACAGCCAGCTTCAGACGGTCTACTTGAACGAAAAGATTATGTGGCGGTACAACTACGACCTAAACGGGAACCTCCACTTGCTGAATCCGAGCAACAGCGCGCGCCTCACTCCACTCCGATACGACCTGCGTGACCGAATCACAAGGCTGGGAGATGTGCAGTATCGCATGGATGAAGACGGATTCTTGCGGCAGAGGGGGACCGAGATCTTCGAGTACAACTCCAAAGGCCTCCTCGTGAGAGTCTACAGCAAAGGCAACGGTTGGACGATCCAGTACCGTTATGACGGCCTCGGCAGGAGGGTGTCCACCAGGACGAGTCTCGGCCAGCACCTGCAGTTCTTCTATGCTGACTTGAACTACCCCACCAGAATCACTCATGTATACAACCACTCCAGCTCGGAGATCACCTCGCTTTATTACGACCTGCAGGGCCACCTGTTCGCTATGGAGATCAGCAGCGGGGAGGAGTTTTACATCGCCTGTGACAACACAGGAACACCGCTGGCTGTCTTCAGCAGCAACGGGCTGATGATCAAGCAGGTCCAGTATACCGCATATGGAGAGATTTACTTTGACTCAAACCCAGACTTTCAGCTGGTGGTCGGCTTCCACGGCGGCCTCTATGACCCACTGACAAAGCTGTTGCATTTTGGTGAGCGTGACTATGACATCTTGGCTGGACGCTGGACTGTACCTGACATTACCGCTTGGAAAAGAGTGGGCAAGGATCCAGCACCGTTTAACCTCTACATGTTCCGAAACAACAACCCGGTTAGCAAAGTGCACGAAGTAAAAGAATATGTTGCAGGTAAAGACAAAACAAAAAGCATTCTATCATATA
>JAODKE010000015.1:13780547-13792034 GCA_026779605.1 Mormyrus hasselquistii
GCAAGTTGTGGTACCTAATGCCCTAAATTAATCAGTCATGGGTAAGTGGGATGGATGGATGGATGGATGGATGGATGATGAAATAACTGTTTCAGAAGTTACAAAGGCTGACTCCATGCTTGGCTCCCAGTAGTCCACCCCCGACGTGCTTCCGGCTATGCTGCTTTGACGATAACGAGACCTGAGAGATGTGATTATGAGATGTTTAATATGATGGTCAAGCAGTCAATGAGTTCATTGCAAATGAGGACGGCAGTGATGAAGTGGAGACCCCAAGAAATTTAAAAAATGTTCCTGCATTAGAGAGCGCTGAAGAAGCACGTCCGAGAGAAACAACGCAACAACGAGGGTAATGAATGGTAATTCCCAGCATGCCTCAGTGCCAATCAGCGCCGACTTCCAGCAAACCAAATGTGTGACTTCGGCTTCTGCAGCAGATGCTGAACTACAGCGTCACCTAGTTTTTCAAATACCAAGACCTGAAATATAAATCACAAGAAGACGGCAACAACACTACAAAGGTAACTGTTTAGGCAACGAGCTTTTTCAAAGCAAACTGCCTTGGTTCTAAATAGTCTCCCATCTACAGACAGACACACCTATTTCTGCTGGGAGCCTGGATTTGGGTGTGTACTGGTTGAGAGGCTGGGGTGTTGAAATAAAGAGGCGCTAAATACAGTCTATGCAGGTTGCAGTTATACACAAACAAAATAAATAATACAGGGCATTTTAATAATAATAAAAAAAAACTTTAAAAGACTAAACCATTTATTACCGTTACACTGTAATTGTCTCAGAAGCATTTATGATACGATCTCATTTACGCACTACTTTCTGTCATTTTTCTTTTAATAACTGACTGAAAACGAATATCAAACTTCTATTAAAACGATTGTTTCTAAAACAGAATAAATACCAATAAAATGCTATAATGCTATATTCTGCAATTTCATTATTTTCAAATAATCATTTATACTAAGAGTTCAAGTTATTACTAAGGGCATTGCATCATATATTGTAATTTATTGCATTTGCAAATGCATAGGCATATTTGGTCACAGTAGCACATCATGTGCGTATTGTGTGCATAATTGATAAACCTTCCTGGTAACAGGCAGTTTAGCACAAGTTAATACCGTGATAAAGCGTGCAAGACAAATCATTCCAAGAAAACGAAGTGTCCTTGTCATTAGCTATAAATCAATCAGGACAAGTGCTTCTCCTGCGAGCGGCGGCCGGAGATCCAGTGGGCCGAGGGGAAGTGCTGAGAAAACGTGAAGTCTGGCACATTGTCTGAGAAGGACTCGTCATAATCTGCTGACACTCCGCTCTGGGCAGCGTGCGAGCCCGACGGCTCCATTTGCGTCCGCGCAGCCTGAAGAGATTATCGTCAAGCGGCCCGGGAAGCTCCGCTTTGACATGCACGCTGAAGCAAATAACTATATCTTTTATTTGTGCTGTGCTTCCACCAGGAGAGATTAAGCTGCCCATGTCCCAGGGGTGATGGCAAACTGGAATTGCACTCGAGGCTGGAGTAGTCCTCAAACCAGAAACAGCTACAATGAATTACACTGATTTGTTTATTTTCTCCTCCCACGAATCTGGAAATAACTGATAATCTGCGTTTTCTTTGTATTTGTTTCTGGCGAGGCGTGGAGCCATGACGGCAGACTTTCTCACCATCATACTGTACATCTTACAAAAAGAAATTTTGGTCTCCCTTAGGTGCAAAAATCCCCGTCACAGCTGCGAGCAATTACTTGGGGGAAAAAACAGCCAAGCTTTCCTTAGTTCAGGTAAAGAAAAAAAAAAAAAAGATCAATTGCAATGTTAAATTTTTTTTCCTCAGAGGGCATGGACTGCAATGTATGGACCATATAGCCATTCCAATTCATTCCTTTATTGATTATAAGTATTATTATTATTCTAAAATAATGTGCGTGTTGTTTCCATAACACGTTCTCACTCATGTAAGCATTTACTAAGTAAGTGTAAACTACAAAATACATGCTAACATAGCTAATGTAACTTATTTTGCACCTACATTTGCATGTTACTCACTTAACATTTACTTAAAATATACTGTGTTCTTTGCCAACAATTAAATTTACAGTATGTTTACAATTTGAGTACCTTTATTAGCATGAAAATATATCTTTATCAAAGTAACCTCTAGCAGTTATAACAGCAGAGAAAATTCAGGGCATTCTTCCTACAAGGGACATTAAATACTGTTCTGTTTCATCGGAGGAAACAGTTAACTCGTGCATTTATAGTTAAAGGACAGCCTAGAATTTGACTCTGCCATCATCACACAACCAGTTAATAGAATGTCAGACATGCACTGTTACGCTTTACTTTCCATGCTTATTTGACTTATAGTTGTTCGCTCAACTTTCCAGTGCTTACGAATGAAAAAAAAATGTGTAGTTTATGAATTAAATGGAAAAGTGGTAAAAATCTGTGGTGTGCAAAAACTTTTGACTGGTGGTGTAATTAGAAATATTCAAAAAATGATGCCCAGAAGGCGGAATCGAATGAACAACTGACGAATGGCAGGATGTCCGAGGAACCGGTAGGGCATCCACCCAACTTACGGCACGTACCCAAAACTTACGGCACGTAACACTAGGACGTTGTTAGATATAGGGAAGTGGTAACGTATTTAGAGCAAAACTCACCTTAAGCAATTTTAGATTTATAATGGAGAAGACGATAGCAGCTGCGTGACGTTATATCTTTAAACGGCGGCGGTCTCAGTCTGTAGGGGGAAACCCTAAACGAGCCAAAATCAACGCGCTGCAAAACATCGCCGAAGCCACTGCAGAAATCGTCCGCAGCACCCGCATTAAATTACAACGCTCTGCGCGTATCGGCATTTTCCTATAGGCTCCTGTGCGGTGCGTTGATTATAATTCAATTTATGTCTGTATTTGCTTAACCTTGTGGTTTTACTCAACGGCTCGCTCTGGCTCTATAATGCAAATATATCCTCTGTTTCTTTCAAAACTGCGAATGCAGCAGATCTCTTGTGACCCGTGTATCACCGAACGGAGGCAAGATCCGGGGCAAGAAACAAGCGTCCGGTGAGAGACAAGGCAGACCAACCCACCCTTGGTGACCTGTCAGCTTCTGCACAGTACTGAATTCCAGCCAGGGACTGACCTAAAAACTAACACGGATCAACCATTACTCAGATCTTCTAGCATAATTAGTGAGGTCATTTTTTGTCATTTTTTTTGGAATATGCTTTAATGTTCAGCAGAATTAATATAGGAAACCATGCATGTTCTCCACCCCTTCTACCATATCCTCTGACCCAGAGGAACCACAGGACAGGGGACACCTAGAACAAGGTGCCAGTCCACCTTTGACGGGGGACACCTAGAACAAGGTGCCAGTCCACCACAGGTTAGACAGTCATGCTTAAGAATCAACTTAAGAATGACACATTCACCAAAATTACAGGTTTTTGGATTGTGGGAGGAAACTCAAATACTGTATGAAAACCAGATTACCATGAGGAAGCTATACCCCCCCGTCCGCCCCCACACACACAAACCGAACTGAAGCTAAGGATTGAACCCCGTGTTACAGATTACTTGTCCAGAGATTTAGCTATAACTGTAGATATATGGACACCAGACATTCCACTAATCCCAGTAGGACTGTGACATCATCTTTTGCTTTGAATTATTCTCATCAAGGCCCCCCCCCCCCCAACATCCCACCCATCTCTGCGGTGCTCACAAGGTCTCGTTCTCGGGCCTCTCACGTGACGGACGCCGGTGAGGGAGGTGCAATAATAACCCCAAGTGATGGATTAAAAACAGATGTAGCTGCACCCGACTAAGTGCCAAACGTCCCAGGGCACTTGATCAACATGTGGAGAGGAGCAGCTGGTGAAGGAATCGGGGGAGACGACGGACCGACCAGACTCCGCCATCAGATGGAGATGGCTCCCTCATTAACTTCAATCAAGTGTTTAAGCTCCCTTTAATTCTGACTGATGCCCTTTAATACAGCACTGCTGCTGCTCCTGGTGATATATTAATATAACAGGCAGTAATGCTCCGTCCCGCTTTGAAAAACATGACAGCCATGACAAAAAAGAAAAAAAGTTTTAGGTAAAACGTAAGTGTGAATTTGCCATCGTCAGATATCCGCCTCCTCTGGGATTTATTTATGTTCTTTTCTGTAACAAAGTCAGACCAGCAGGACTATGGCAATCAAGGGCGTGAATCCCACCAAGGACAGACAATAACACAATTCTCTCCTCCAGTGAGTGCAGTTTAATTCCAGCAAAATGTGTTTAATGAAACAATGTCATACTGCAGTGGCAGTCTCGCCTGATACATCATGCGCATCCCAGTGGCTCTCAGCCCTTAGGCAGTGTTGTGAGTCACTGGATCGGCGTGCGCAGGGGCTGACATGGTCTTCTGGTATTTCTTGCTTAGCATGTGCTTCCCACTCCACACCTTTTTTTAAAGACTCGCTGTGCAGCTAAAGCTGCAGCTTTCAACCGCTCTTATGATATTTCTAAGAAAGGCCCTACGAGGGCCGCCATGTTTCTCGGGAATGGTCTGCGATTGCAGTGACCGTAACCAGCTGCTTATGTCCTGAAAGGTCCCTGGCACACTGTTTTATCATCATCATCATCATCATACCTTATTCACAACTGCCATCAAACCGTTGGGCAGTCTTCATTTGATCTCTAAGGCAGAATTCCCACACTTCTTGGACTCCCAGCATCCTCTTGGCTCACTGAGCCGGTGACGATAATTGGCCGTCTTCGCGCGCCAGACCGTCTGGTGCTCTGCACCCGGCTCTCTGTTGGCTAATATATCTGCTGGAGCTCGCAGACAGCAGGGCAGCTTAAGAACTCAACTGAAGTGAAACAATCCAGATTTTGCACTTAAGTGCCGAATAAAGATATCGGAGATTCCCGCTCACTGCGCGTTCAAAGATCCGGGCCGACATGGTATGTGCGCGCTTGGCTTTCGGAATCCCAAAATGACATACGGCTTCGTATTTTCCGATCCATTTGCGATAAGCGTTCAAACGCTCAGAATCGCAGGGATCCAGAGCCTAACCCATCACATACAATGTGATGTACACGAGGAGCAGTGCATGCGTATATTTATCTGTCCAGACATTTTCTAAATCATCTTATCCAGGATGGGCTTGGAGTCTGTCCCAGTAAGCAAAGGATCCTGGATGTGATTTCAATTCAATACAGCATACGAGTGTAATTACACTGCATGGTCAATTTAGAGACCTTCACCTTGCACATGATGTTAGAGTGTGGGATAGAATGTGCACAATCACGGGTAACAATAATCCTTTATTGGCCACTGAATGAGTATGAGTACAGGTACATACAGTAGGCATTCGTGTCTCCTTTCCTCATCCTGCTTTTCATAAAAAGGGGAGAGCATGCGATAATATTTTTCATATGATATCATATGAAATGTGAACTACAATAAAAATGCATTTATTCGCTTGGGTTAGCAATGAGCCGGTTTGTCCGACATGCAGTTAAACCGTTATCCCCTAGATCATTTATCTAATTAAAACACGTGGGAATGACATGAGCACAAAAGACCTGTAGATGTTAACTCTAGAGACAACTATCTTCAGGAAAAGCATTCAATCGCGTTTTCAGCATCTTGACAACGTACAATCTAAATTTACAGCTGCCTCTTGAAAGAAACCAGCATTTGTATATCAGAATTGCAGTTCTTTGAAAAAAAAAAAGTTAAATGCATCAATTGTGATATGTGAACAGGAGATCGGTTTTTAATTAGCAGCTTGATAAAACATAATTGAGCCAACAGCTTATCCAAAATCTACTGCTATTCAATGCCTATGCAAAGGATATGTCATTAATTCATCAGCTTGAGAGCTAATAATGCATAGCAAGCCGCTATCCTGTTTAAAATTCACAAGAAGCAGAAAACAACCCCCACCCTACCCCCTATGTGCTGGCGACATGTTGCATTTCACAGTTGTATCAATCATAATTTCTCCCTGTACATTTGAAGATTATATAGTCATTATTCATGTAACATCGCAACAGTGCATCCAGGTAAAGGGTGTCGCCCAATGGGGTTTAGTACACTGTACCTGTGATCGGAAGGTCACTGGCTCAAATCCCAGAGATTGCAGAGCGTTAGGCCCTTAAGCAAGGTCTCAACCCCCAGCTGCTCCGGGGACCGTCTGACCCCACTAACTCTCAGAAATGTATGCTGCTTTGACTAAAAGTATTTGCTAAATTTGTAAATGGTAAACAAGTAATTGCAGGATGACTGATGTATTGGTAATTGTGGCATAATTTCAAACGTAATTACTTTCAAAAATAAAATCATAAACCAGAAGACATTTTTATACATATTCATGCCTAGGCTAAAACACAGATGAATATTAGTGATTTGATCCCTTTAAGAGGCAGAGCATTGGAACCTGAAACTGCCACTTACATAGAACACAGTCATTTAGACTCATGGTTCCACAATGAGCCACATATATGACCCACGGCTTGGGAATCTGCCACTGATCTGTGAGCTGTGAACGACAGGAGGGCCTTTCATTGCTCCTGGCAGATATTATCGGCAGGTAGGTGACAGATGGAAGGGATAGTGAAAAGTGTAACTTTTTATCTATTTGTTTATTAAACCAATACCAATGGTACATTAGCCAGTGCCTCTGCAAAAAGAACCTTTGAGGTCGGCATTGTTAAATGATCGAATTTGTTGTCAGGAGTTGCACAGGATGCCGCCTGGGAAGAAAGCAGGTTTACGTCCTGCCCGGACCATGCCTGTAATCAGGTTTGTGCCTGGGGGAGTCCAAGCCCCACTTAATAATTATATAGGTGAGATCTGATTACAAAGGGTGTCAAGGGTGGGTGGAGCCAGCAGGTTAACAATTAACGGCACCGGCCGCACAATTACAGTGTAGCTATATCACCTTCAGCTCCTTATGCATGATTATAATGGCATTTAATGTACTATTTTACCCCGACTTTCAAATCCAATTTCGGGGACTTTTACCAGGTTCCTGCTGCTGTACTCATTTTTTTTCCAGTTGACCAAACTATCAGCACAGTCAAGTAACAATGGACCATGGGTAAGATCTCATTATTTTTAATCACACTTCTCCAGGTTGTTTTTTTTCCTAATTGTAGGAAAAAAAAAAAGTTTAGTGGATGAGAAACCAGAAAAACCTAATGCCGGTACTGGTGGTCGCACGGGGTCGCCTGCAAACATAGAAAATTCCCGTTTGAACACCATGGGCTTTACTCATCCCAGGGGGAAATTTCGGGACAAAGATGATAAACAAACACTCGGGAGCTGCTGCGGCGGGCAGCCGCGCGGGACAGTGCCAGAAGTTTCCAGAATGCTACAGTAGCTACGCTGCATTGCTGAATTATGCATAATGGATAGGTCCTTTAGCTGGTCCTCCCAGGCAGAATGAAAGATTACAAATGTCCATATTATGCTCACCTACTTAACCTGGTCGGGGTCGCAGGATGTCCTAGAGACTATCCCAGGCAGCTGAGGGCACAAGGGAGGGGGTACAGCCTGCAGGGAATGGCAGTCAGGCGTAAGGGACATACAGACGCACCGTGGGCCATTTAGCGACGCCAATTAGCCTAACGGCATGTCTTTGGATGGAGGGAGACAACCCGCATGGTGGGAGAAAGAACATGCACAGAGAGGAGAGGAGGAGGGACTTCAACCTCCTGCCAAGTGACCGCGTTACCCACGGAGCCCCCGTGCAAGGAATGGCAGAAGTACGGCGCACATTCATTTATGTGAAATTGCACGTTACGTTATTCTCAATTGAATGTAGTTCCCCTGTGAAATTAGTACTTTCGTCAAATCTATGACGAAGCGCAATTACTGGTAAATGGTCATGCAGTACAATTGTCACTCTCAGCTCATGCATTAAAACTGTAACTGCGGATAATGCATCAAAAAATAGAAACACTGTGCCATATCTGCCATTCCTGTGAATTCCATTCCTGTGAATTCCATTTCTGCCCACTCTCTTTCAAATGCAGAATCATGAACAGCGACTATCTAAGGTAAACAAGGCCTGTGGTTCCTCAGATACAAATCTGGGCTCTTTTGTTGCTTCCTGGGCGCATCGTCGATATAACCCTTGATGAGATTTTAGTAGGTCACCCAGTCCCAGTAAGATCCACCACTGGTCAAGGTTTTTCCAGTTTGGAGGTAGTGGCTCTCACTTTGGTTCCAGTCCCAAAGCCTTAGGAATGATGTAACCCTTTCTGGGCTGGTATACGCTACCAGGTTTTCACACTCGTACATTCTTTACATTTGCATGTTACTTAACATCTACTAAAAATATAAAAAAATCAGAGAACATGAGGCATTCGTCATACAAGGCATATTAAACACTGTTGTTTCATGGGATGAAACAGTCAATTAGTGCATTTAAAGTTAAAGGACACAACACAAGCAGTTAGTATGCTGTCCGGCCAAAAAAAAAAGTCGCCATTTGAATTTATAAAGAAATACTTAAGAGCCAATGACTGGATCATTATTACAGCTCAGCAACATTATGCAGCAATAAAGTGAAGTCAGCTGAGTACCTGAATCTACTGAATGGCCAGGTTACACCTCCATCCATCATCAGTGGGTTTTTTTCCCTGTTGGCATGGGCATATTCCAGGACAAGAATGCCAAGATTCATTGGGTTTGAATTGTCAAAGAGTGGTTCAGGGAGCAAGAGGAATCATTTTCACGCATGACTTGGTCACCTCAGAGTTATGACCTTAACCTCACTGAAGGTCTTTGGGGTGTGCTGAAGGAGGCTTTATGGAGCGGTTCAGCTCACTTGTCAATACAGGATCTTGGTGAGAAATGAATGCAAATCTGGATGAAAATGAAGAGTGAGATGTTGCATAAGTCTGTGGAAACGATGTCATGAGAAATGTGCTCCATAATCAAAGCTAATGCGGTGCAAGAAAAATTCAAATAACTTTTTTTTTGGCCGGACAGTGTATGGAGTCGGACGTGCCCTGTCGCATACTCTTTCCATGTTATAAAGGAAACTTGTTTTATTTGACTTGCAGTTTCATTTGTAGTTTACTCAACTTTCCAGTGCATAACAAGAATACAAAATCTGCAGTTTATGAAATGAATGGAAAAGTGTACAAACTTCCGACTGGTGGTGTAATTTAATAAGGTTCTTTCGAACTTCCGATCACAGCAGACTTTTTAGCCTAATTCATATCGCTGAAAAGGTTCTATCTAAGTGATATTTATATTCAGCAGGGCTGGCAGCAATCAAGCCTGGGTCTGTCTAGTCTAATTGAGCCCAATGTTCAAATAAATTTGGTTAATTGGTTGCTTGAGTAACTACTAATTACTTTTGTACACAGGGTCAGCTAGTGTTGGATAACTTTTTTCCATGAATAACTGAAAAGATTATTTCAAAAATGTATTTTATGTTGGCAGCATGGTGGCGCAGTTGCCTCACACCTCTGGGATCAGGGTTCGAATCTCCATGTTCTCCCCATGTCATTGTCCCCCCACACAGTCCGAAGACATGCTGAGGCTAATTGGAGTTATTAAATTGCCCGTAGGGGTGAGTGTGCCCTGCGCTGAACTGCCCCTCCCCCCCCATCCTGGCTTGTGCCTGTAGCTTCTGGGATGGGCTCCGCACCCCCCGTGACCCAGAAGGATAAGCAGTTTGCAAAATGGATCAGTGGTATTTTATATTTACTCAGGCTGTCTTTATCTTATATTTTTGTTTGAAGGTCTGAAAAGTGTAACATTTATGCGAAGGAAGGCAGATACCTTTTCACTACACCTCATTATTTTACTGTAAGATGTTATTTTAATTACTAAAAACACAAAAGCAAGCCAGGCAGAAAACCAAATTTTATACTATGGTCCCACAGGTTAGAAAATACTTGCTCGTTTTACCATTTTCCCTCCAAAAGAAGGACGATGAGGTTAAGTGTCTTCCTGGGTGGCGTTCCAAAGAAAAAGGCAATTAATATAATCAGTTGCCCCACCGCCTGTCTCACACACAAAAAAAAAACCTAGCTGAAGGTAGAGAAAAGACAGGTGCTGTATGTCCATGGCAAGACATACTGGAAATGCCACAAAGCAAACTGAAGGGAGTTACATGTCTTTTTTCTCTCTTTTTTTTTTTTTTTTTAGATGCAATATGGTTGTCTTCAGGGGGCCTTGCCATTAACCCCCCGGCCAACATTGGATTCCATTTGCTAAATCTGGAGGAGGGCCCATTAGAGAATTGAGAGTCCCCGCCAAGAAAAGGACGCCGACATTCCGACGCAATTAGAAATCACGCTGAACAATGAATCACGGGAAAACGCGAAACGTTTCCAACGGCACACGATACTTTAAGGCCACGAATATGCAGCAGCCAAGAGGGAAGCTGCTGCGGCTCGTTAATTGATAAACAATGTATGTTTCATCTAGAACAACATGGCTTCTCCAGATTAGTGTAAGACAATTGAAGGAGTGGCGTGGAACACTGTGAACATCTGGCGCGGTGAACAGGCAGAAAATAAAAGTTAAAACAATGGAGAAAATTACCACAAGAAGTTTTGAACTAAAACAAGCAAAAAAAAAACAAAAAAAAACATGAGGTTTTTGTTATACAAATACCATCCATCATCTAATTACTTATTCAAGTCCAAGTCACAGAAGGTGGGGGGGCTTGGAGCCAATCCCAGCCAGCACGAGGCAAGGGTATACCCTGGACAGGACGGCATCACTGGGCACATACAGTGACCCTCAATAGGCAATTCAGAAACACCCATTAGCCCAGTTTTCTTTGGGCTGGGGGAGGAGACCTTGATGAAATACTGCCACCAAGCGTAGAGATGGCTTCCAAACTACAGGAGTTACCAACAGCGCTGCCCAATGAGCCACGATACCAACCCCTCAGACAGCTACCATTCCGACAGGAAATAAACAAATACAGCCATCCCTCGATCTGCATCGTACCGAGAAACATCCGAACGTACTTGCGTCCCGTGGAAGCTTTAGTAAAATTTATCGAGAAACATTCGGAATGGACGTCGTGGACATTAGCGTATGCATTATCATTGTATCATACGTTATACAGTATAGACTTGCGTACAGATTTACGACGGACCACCGGACGCAAGTCATTTTGGGGGTTCTTGACATTGCAGCTCTCTAGCCCATATACATTACTGTATGCATACTGTATTACAAGGTACATATGGACAGAGGGTCGATTCACGGCTGGCAGAGCTGCCCATTGTCCTGCACTTGATACGTTAAGCCACACCACACGACAACGTAACGAAACGCAGATTTACCCTGCCATGTAGAGCTGTAATCGGGCCTTAAAAGTTAGGCCCGACCCTGACAGAATTCCGCCTGAGCCCGACAAGTACATATTGATTGACAGCTTTTTAAAAGCCCGAACCCGTTTACAGCCCGACATTATTCAAATGTG
>JAODKE010000015.1:13840121-13868131 GCA_026779605.1 Mormyrus hasselquistii
TTGTAAAATATATATATATATTTATATTTGCAGCCAGCCTAAAGAAGTGAAAATTAAAAACTAGAAAACAGTTGTGCTGCAACACCAATAGAGCAGAACGAATTTTACCATTACGGGAAGTTACCATGGTATTATCATGTCAGTATGGTGGTACTGAATTGTACATCCAGTTTTTTTTTTCTATTTTGTGCATGGTACATAAATATGATATATGTTCCTTGTTGTGATCGTGTCCGACAGGCAGGAAGGCAGCGAAGCCAGGGAGTCAGGAACAGGGGTTTATTCACGAAATGCAGGCAAACAGAGACGAACATCGAACGACTTCAACAACTTCAATGACAGATCTACCAGACAGACTCAGACGTGGACTAAAGTACACAAGACTGGTAGAAGTTAACAGGAAACAGGTGAGTACAAATTGGGTAATACACGTGGATAATGAGGGGGCGTGGCACACACGAGGATCGGACGAGCCGGGCTTGACACATATAGTATTCTAACGATATTTAATTTCAACCTATGGTACTTTCTGCTAAGATGGTCTTCTGTTATATCCCATGGTATTTATTTCCAGCCTGTATTTTACTGTGGTATTTAGTACTCCTGCTATTGACAAGAACCACGTATATAATGTATTTCCTTTACAAAAAAGTAGCTGCATATTAAACACTGGACTGCGATCATTTCACTTGCAGGCCTACTGGATTTGGTGATGGAACCTGAGACTTTCACATAAGCAGCTCACAGAAAGCAAAAAAAGTATTTATGATGTTGCATTTCATTTTTGCCATCTTAAGTAAATACACAATTTAACATGTGAACAGTTTTATTTAATTTTATTCTTGAAAATGTGTTTTGATAAAAAATGTTTCCTTCAGTTTTTGCCATTGAAACACATATATTAGTAAGTGGTGAATTGGTTTGATGCATGTGACTATTACTACCGTTAAACTGTTAAACTTTTTTTCCATTAAGGCAAATCAGACGGATTTCATACATGGTACATTTCATGTAATTATGATGCCTAATTTCAGTGCTGCATCATTATAATACTATAGTAAACATCTTGTTATTACCATGGTACAATACAAAACGTCTAACGGATTACCATTGGATTTTAATGGAAGACACATAGTAATAAGAAGTAGTAGACCGTGGTACATAGGTGACCAAATTACAATGGTTTTATCATAGTGGTACGACTATGCTATTACTTTGATGATAATACCACAGTATTTTTTTGTAAGGGGAATTCCAGAAGCAGCACATAGAACTTGGAATGTGTGCATAAAGGGATTAACCACAGGGGCGTCAGAAAACACAACCTTATCTTTAAAGCAAGGTGGAGGAAGTGCAGTTTGGCTGGAACCAGGTAACTACCAGCGATCTGACTAATGACGGCAAAAGTGGAAGGAGTGTGAAGTTTATAGAAACATTTCCGCTCATGCAGCCCAGAACAGCCCTGTACTTGCTGGGGAGCTTGTGGCGTCACGATGATCCGAAACAAGGCTGTAACAATCAAGGAGTTCGCTGAAGCATCGCATCCCTCTCACAAACTCGTCGACAACTTTTCCATGTCATGAGCTGCTTACAGATGCCAGCTAATCCTGGGTTGTTCTACACACCCCTCCCATGCGTTGTCCATCCCATCTGCTCAAACTGGGACTCAAACCTCATATACAGTAAGTGCGACCCCCCCGCCGTCCCCTGTCTTCTGGTGCAGCACCTTAAATATCATTCTCCAGGCTAACAACACCAGTCAGACAAGTACAAGTTTGTAGAATAGACATCACTTTCTACAGATTGCCTTGACATCTGACACCCACGTAACTCAACAGCCCCATCTCCTGGACCTCACTGAAACAATCTTCTCTTCTGCAGTTGGTTTTTTTTCTGGACATAGTTGTACTTCTGAAATGTCCCTCCAAGTCCTATTGCACTGTTTTTTATCCACTTCTAAAACTCTCATTATATACTGAAAAGATCTGTCTGCCTCAGCAGGAGGTTTAATGAAGCTTTCGTAATGAAACTACAAAAATGTATAATGCATCATCTCTGCCTTTTTGCGCAGGGTTCCCTCAGTAATAACGAGATGGCTACTAGTAATGTAACTACAGGAACAGAGGAGTCAAAGAATTGCTGTGCTTAGGGGGCTTTTCTAACTGCATTTCACTTGTTCCACAGGGTGCCGTCTTGTGACATTCCCCCAGTGGCTTGGCAGAAATGAGTTTACTGGTGCGCGTGCTAATTAAGATAAAAGCAATATGAGACAGTTTGTAATATTTGTGTTCCGATTAGTCAGCATTCGAAACATGCGCTCCCGCAGCAACGTGCGTTACGGAAGGCTTCGGTATTCAGTAACGTCAGTTGTGCGTGGATCACAGCAGGTGAGACAGAAGCAATGCGACATGTGGCAAGATGAGAGACTGCAGTCCCCAGAGCCTGACTGGGAGCTTCTGCTGTTGGGGGATCTGTAGGCCGCAGTAGTGGTTATAAACTCACACCGAAAGGCTCTTGGTTTAGTCACGAAAGACAACAAAAATATACTGTAATGTACTACGTTAGAACATAATGTATGAATGCACTTTATGAATCGCTTCAGGATTTCATTTTTCTCTGAAGATTGTCTAAAATGCAGCGACATTCTTCAGTGACCAGTCATTTCTAATGGTCTCTGCACGAATTATGGATTTTTAACATCCTACGATTCCCACGAATATATTCTGTGATGCGACAGATCACGGGGAATCCGCCTCACACCAGCAGGAGGCGATCAGCACCACGCAGGCCTACGGTGATCATGGTTTCCTCATGGCTGAGCACAACGAGGGCCAACGGCACACAGCTGATGGCTCCTTATTGCCCCAACCAAGGGCAGCTTAATGCCTACCCTGGGGGGGTATCAAAGCCAGCTGCCCCTGTTCTCTTTGACCCTGTGAACAGTCTGCTTGGAGGACGACCACCCTGATGGGAACGTTGCCTCCCAGCTGACCTTGTGGACGCTGAAGGATCCACGCTTGTTCAGGAGAAGTGATGCTTTTCCCCGGCCATGACCAGAACTACTTATGAGCACCAGCCTTATAACTCCCCCCACCTGCCCTGAATAAACCTCACCTTCAAGGGGTATTTACCTGAACCCTTGTCTCCTCTGCCAAGAGATTATTATAATTATTATTTTTATAATAATAATAATGATTATTTTTATTATTGTTGTTGCTGCTATACATTTTCTGTGGCATTAGTGAATCATGAGACAGGTTTACCAATTTCAATTGTACAATTTTGGTGTTAAATTGCAAATATGACATAATGGAAGCACAAATTATTGTTCAATAAGCATTAATCTCATTAGCAATTAAATACTCCGTGTCACTCAGATAAACCCCCCCATTGTGTTACTTAACTAATGCTTAGTGAAGTGAATGAATGTTCCCATAGCCACAGTTAATTGTCTGTTGCCCAGAGAGGCCTTTGGTTTTTTGGGGTTTTTTTTTTCAGTACCGTAGCAGCTTTTCAGTCGTTTTCTTTTGCTCTGCCGGTGTGAGTTATTCCTGCAGATATGCTCTCGCAGAGACCTTGGAATAGCGCACTGGCCGACGTTCTGATGTGGACGACGCCCCGACACTGCTCCCTCACATCTTCAGCCGCTCCGAAGCCGGTTCCAATTTATTCTTATCAACCCTTTTGCCAGCTTGAACGGCACAAGATACTCGGCCTCACAGCACCGACTTCTGCCGTCAAATTAATTTGGACACCTGTCTTTGGAAAGAGCCACAACAAAGCTGCCAAAATCAATTTAGCAGAGCACCTAAGGCCTGGAAGAGCTCGACTTAGCAGTTCTCGTTTATAGATCACTATTAAACTGTTCATCTGTGACAATTAATTGCAGGGAAAATATTCCAGTCTGTGTCTCTTTTACTTATTCATGATGCTGTAAGGCTTCTGGAACACTGACCGGCTCATATTGTTTGGCTCAAAGCTAATTGAAAACCCACAAAACTGACCTGACAGTCCTCTGAAATTTTCCTCTCCAGTGCCGCTTATTATCCATCACTCACTTGTCATCCTACTCCTGTCTCCACAGTCCACATTAACTCACTCCTTCCTCCAGTCCTTTCTATTGTTTTCCATCCCTTTGAATGTATTTTCCTTAAGCAAGGTGTCATATTCCTGCCCGTCTCTTCCCTGTCATGGCCCTAACAAGTCACACCTGTCCTTCTCGTCTTACCTCTCATTCCTAACGCTTGTGTGGAAATCAGTCACAGCTGCCTCTCGTTAGTTCCCTTGTTAGTCCCATATATATGTGCTTCCCAGTCTTGTGTTCCTCAGTCCCGTCATTGATGTTGAACACTCTTGTTGCCTTTGCCCTTCCTTGTTTTACTCCTCCTGTTTCGTGATGCCTTGTGATCCCGTTTATTATTAGTCTCTGTTCTTCGAGTTCATTTAAACCCCTTGTGTTTTGCCCTTGAGTCCTGCAAATGTTGACACAGTTAACTGTAACTGTAACTGTACCTGTGACCGTTCCAAGACCCCCTTGTCCATTTTGGCTTGGGATTCTGGGATAATTAGACTTCTTGGAGATCTAGCTCTTAGATGCAAAGGGGACTTTTAAGTCAATGAATGTAGGTCTGTACTGCAACTTGATTTGGATGGTGTGATGCCAGGGAGGACTTGCATCCCAATTTCCACTCATCAAATATGAAATGCATAAAATGAACATCTGCAGCATCTCCAGGACAGGAGGCTTGAGTTGGGAATATTGTTTTGTTGTTGTTTGTGGAGTGTTTGTGTGTTTTTCCCGCTGTGTTCAAGGGGGCTTCCACTGTGTATGGTTTACCAGTGTTTATTGACAAAATTGCACGTAATCCAGTGACAAGGTTCCCAGAATCTTAAAATAAAAATCCCGCTTTTTGAAATTGTTGCAATTGTTTTAAAAACTGGCAACAGGAGTTGTACTTTAACACGTTACTGAACATGTTCCTTGAAATACAGCCATAGCAGTAGTGCAAATCTGTAGTTACACTCCATCCATACATCTTCAGACTGTTTCAAATAGGGTAGCCTGTCTTCATTGGTATTTTAGAGAGATTAAATAACACATGTAGTGCTAGATTTATTTAGTAATGCAAACAGTTAAATATACTACATCAAGATTCAGGTTTTAGTTGTGACATATGCAAGCATACACTGTGTATAGGTGTGTAGTGAAATGCTTTTTACATCTGGGATTGCAATCGTGGTAGAAATTCATAAAACAAAGAAAATAAATAAATAGCAAAAGAACAATAAAAATAAGAACATGTTGTGTTTATTAAATGTGGTGTTTAATATTTCGGCAAAAATATAATAATGCATGTGGTGTGGGATCAGTTATGTGACGTCTCTTATCATTTATAAATAAACTCAGAGTGCAGAGCCCTGTGGACGTTCACTGCTCAAAGCAATTATACATATTATATTAATACTGTACATTACCTTGCTTAAATTGGCTGGAACATATTATCAAATGACATGTCATTAAGTGGCATTCATTTAAAATCTTTAATACACTCCTGTTGCCACTGGACATTTTAAAAGAACAATTTGCGAAATTAAAAGCATAACCCGGTTCTCAAAGGAAAATATGCTCTTTGCTTTTATTACATTAAGTCAATGAGGGAAAGGGAAAATAATGTTTGTATATGTAAATCTTATAATTATATGAAATTATTCAAAACCCATTGAGTGCAGACTTTTCTCCCCATGGTCTCTAATATATATGATCCCCCTATGATGTTCAGAAAAAGTTTTGAAACAAATTTAACAAATTCTTATTTCTTATTTTACTGCCAAACTGGCGGCAGAGGTAATAATTCATTCAGTATGGAATCAATATTTGAGATTAATGAACCACCACTCAGCAACCCTCTGGGAAGTATTAATAATAATAATAATAATAATTATTATTATTATTAATAATAATATTATTGTTGTTATTATTATTACATACTTCCAGATATTATGGTACCACAAAGACCTGCTGTGCAAAACGAGGACTTCAGCCTCTGAAGCACTCACTAGCTAAGCAATACATCAACAGGGCATGTTAATGCAGTCAGCTACCAAGGGTGTGTGGGGGCAGATCGAACATGGATCACATGACCTGTGACTGAATGACTCATTTCTGAATTCTACAACGGCTTCAAAGGAGGTAATGGATTGTGTGCCATAGTGTACCGAAGACAGCACCCTTACTCCTTTTTCCCCCCATCTTCACCCAGTCTGGACTGGCCAATTAATCCCAGCACAGGTCTCAATGCACGACTCCCATGCCCACCTGTGCGGCTGCAGACTCTGCACACACTCACTCCTTGGCCTCTGTTTGTGTTGTCTGCCGTCCCATTTCCATTTCTGCTCCATGGGTTCCACGCTTCATCAAGCAGGCTAACAGTCCTGGAGGACTTTGAGGAGCCATTCACTCGATTCCACTCACAGCCCCACGGGCGCCCAGGAGACAGCAGACTTCACTATGGAGTGATGAGAGGGGAAGAGAAAGCCAGCCATCTAATCCACCCGATGGAACTCAAGCCAATTTGCATTCTCTGGGCCTCTGTGCCGTGGGCGACTTATGCAGCACAGTGGGGATCAAACTCAGGCCTGTACTGCAGGGTGCACCTTGATTTGGACGGTGTGATGCCAGGGAGGACTCGCATCCCGCAGCTTAATTGGTGCAAGACATAAAACCAGTGTAAGATCTAGCACTGGAGAATTAGCCAGCCTTCTGCAATCATTGCTGCCGTAGAAATGTTCCTCAATAGAATCGGTTTTATGTGAGTGTGTATGGGACCGAGCCACCTGTAACGCAGAACGGATATACAAGGATCTATTCTCAAGAGGAATTCTCCACCACCATGATGAAAAGATGCATGTGTTTCAGTGACCCCTGAAGCTCCAGAGCCCAGCTATAAGATGTAGGGTGGGCTGCAGGATTCCATGGAGGAGCAGAGCATCGGGGAAGATGTTTGGTTAAAAAAAAAATCCATCATAAAAAATTGGTTTAGTCCTTCCTATTTACAGTGGTGAAAAAAATTATCTGTGATTGGTTGGAATTTATCCATTCATGGGGTGGGGTAAGCTCATGATTGGACCAGAGCTGGGCCTGAAAGCTTCTGATAGGTCTGCCCAATGTCTACGCTGATATCACTGGTGATTGGCTAGTTAGCCAAACAACAGCTCCGGTCCTTCATCAGACCTTATAGTGTAAAATCTGGCCAGGTTGACAAAGCTGGTGTTGCTTACGTGCATTAAGATATTCAGAACTTGGTATATGGCAGTGTTCTCCAATTCCAATCCTGGGGGGGCAGTCTGCAGCAGGGTTTCCAGATTTCCTTGGTCAAACAATTGAGGGAACCCTGGTATACGATCTTTTTAAAAAATAAGCATGACAGATGGTTCTCATTTCTTCCCATTTTGAGAATTCTTCTTCAGCATCCCCATATAATAATCGACTTTCTGTAAAACCAATCAGAACACAGCATTCTTTGATATACAAATCTAGTTGTTATGAATATTGTCCGGATTTTCTCATTGATAATCTGAAAAGAAAAAGTTAAGTTTCCTGCAATATCATTTTGTCAGTAGTCAAAGAGTTGTGTCCTTTACAAAGCAGCTGTTGTATTTGATGGTTTGTGTGACACGAGGAAGTTCAGTGAAGCATCTTAGTTAGCATATTACTTTTTGTAACGTTTATAAAATAAACATTGTGTTTTTTTTTTGCTTTTTATAAATGGAGTATGAAGGGGAGCTGGGTGGGAGCAAAACTGCGGACTATCTGGGGGTCCCCAAGGACCGGGTTGGGAAACACTGGCCCACTGAAATAAGGCCCGCAGTATAGCTTGAGCTAAGTGCTTTCTAAAAAATCTCTGAATAAATGTCAGATACACATGCAGTGTATGACAGGTCCAGCACTTCATGATCTTTCGTAAAAGCGTGTAGATCTGGAGAGTCTAGGTTACGGCTGCCCATCCTGCTTCCAGACATCCGGCACCCTCTGGAGCTTCGGTGCGGCGCGAATTTAACGCACCTGAGGCAGCTCTTACACTAACTTGTATCAGGAGTGTTAAACTAGGGCTGCAGCTACGTGGTGCCGGAGTTCCAGGAGCAGGGTTCAGCAGCCCGGTTCTAGGTATATAATTAACATAATCCCATCGACTTTGTTATTGGACCATTTTACAGGAGTCAGACTCTTTGTCTCTGTGTGTCAGTTGACTCCTTCACTTGCTCTGCATGCATTTGTAGATCCTTCTATAATTATTTGATATGTTCTTTATTTCTGAGTCAAATATCAGACAAATTTGCCATAGTATTGTGTCATGAGCAGCTTAACATCATAATATGAAACATAAAAGTGCCCCTATTTCAAACAGACACGAAAGTTTTTCTTTTTTTCTTCCGGTCGCCCTTCAGAATGGAGCTGCAGGAAGAAAACAGTAGTGAGGTTATTACCGGAGGATATGTGGAAGAGGAAGAAGATGAAGAAAAAAGGAGAAAAGACTCTCTGGAGAACAGAAGGAGCATAAAAGAGAAACTGATTAAAGAATAAGAAAAGGAGAAATTTTAATATCCACCAAAATGGTCCTGGTTCCAATATACAAGGAACGGTTCTCTTATAAATTTTTTTTCTCTTCTTCTTTTTATTAATAACAAAAAAAGAAATTTTAATTTAGTGAGTGTCTAATTTAATACTGTATATACTATGGTATATAAACAGTTTATTTGCTGTTTATATGAGGAAATGTGCTCAGAATGGGACCTGATTGTGCACCCCAGAGAAGCTTTAGAAATTGTGTACTTCAATTTCAATGCCTCCCCAAATGCTTCTCTCACCCAGCGAACCTCATCAGCCATTCCCTGTTATTGAGCTGGGTTTCCTGCCACTCTGGGGGGAAATCACAGCCTGCCAATCTTCCTTTCTAAAGGAAGGTTCACAAGGGCCAACGGGACCCTATTCTAAAACACAGATTTCTCATTTCGGGGACATTCCTCCAGGAAAGCTTCAAAACAAGGGGGAGAAAAAAGCCGTTATTGTCTGTGGCTGCAACTTCATTTTGTTGGGTAGATAGATTTAATTACTGGAAAAACAAATGTAGTTCTCTGGCAGGCAGCAATGGCCAGCAACTGGTAATGTGAGGTCAGGTGTGGGTCCCAAGTGTTGATTTAGTCTTGAATGGAAGCCCTGTGAGGTAAGTAAATAGATGGGATCTAAAACACTTCACTTGTGGAGGAGTTAAAAAAAAAAGTGATTCCGCCAATTTTTAGAGCAGCACTGGATTTAAGATCTCTGTGATTTTCTCATTACTCATATGCTGGATCATTAACATAAATAAAAGTTCGTCATTTTCCGAAAAAACGCAATATTTACCTAAGCTATTCAAGGAATATAAGCCATTGTTGGTTGTCAACCTACCACCAGTTAGCCGATTAATGTGATCCGAACTCGCTTTTATTCTCTCAGATATACAAAGAGAGAGAACGGAGGAACTGGAAATGCAAACCAGTATAATCAAGGCCACAGATGGCTATAAGTAGCAGAAGGTGCGCATTAACCGGGCAGGCTGTCTCCAGGCAGCATCAATGGATATCCCGACTGTCTCATCCGCTTCACCCTGCCCCCACAACCAACAACTGCATCCATTCCATTTAGTCCAATGCTATTAACTTTCTAAGATGCTCTTCTGAGCTGCAAAGTTAATGCTCAGCACCTAACCTTGCCTGTCGTAGAAGGCATCATGGAACGTCTGCAGATACTGTAAAGTCTCCATGGGTAGGAATGGCTGGTTAGTGGATAAATTAACGGTGCAGTAATTGACTCAGGATGACATACGACCTGAACATTTATGGAGTCTGTTCCAATAAACGTTCAATTAATGGATGGTGCGATGAACTGGAGAACAATGTTCCATCAATTGCGCCTAGTTCATCTGGGAAGCTTTTGATGGCCTAAAATGCTCCATTTGTCTCTGCGATTCTTCATGTTTATTTAGCGGCCATATGTACGGGAAGGGATGCATTTGCTGCAGAGCTATTTTCTGGACTGTAGCACGCATGAGGCCTGCGACATGCCAGCCGCGGGTGCTACCACATGCTGCAACCTAAACCTCAAACACTACTCTCTTCCACTTGTGTTCCTGACATTGGCACTCCGATAGTTACAATACGCTTTACGGAAAACATACAGACGTTCGTGATTTCCTATTTCCCCATGTTCACAGACATTGTATTGTCGTGCACGTTGTTAAACTGATCGCTCACTTTGTGACACTGCATTGCTTTTGGCTCTCGGTCTCTGCAGCTTGAGTATTTACTGTTCCCTTTCTGATTCATTTTTCATCCCCAAGACCTATCAGTAGAATTGTTGATTGGCCAAACCACTACTCAGGGATAGATGCAAAAACACTTAAAATGCTTTTTACACAAATTAGTACTTAATCCATAGTGTTCTCGCCACTCATTTTCCCTCAAAGCTGTCGCTATCGAATATAAACAATCTTAGACCACCGTCAACCGGTGAGATGGGATGAACTCTGTTCCCAGCTATCACTTATCCTACATTCACTCAAGTAACTGACAAACACTAGCAAAACCCTTCAGAGGAGTCCTTGGTATTTACACTAACCTTCAGGGCCTGACAGTATTTTGAAGAACAGATAAATGTATCTCTCGGAGTCTGTGCTGAGGTGTCCTCAGCTCCGAATGTGAGGTGTACTTCCATGGGAAACCTTCTTTGTGGATTGGTCAAAACATCTTCTGAGCAGGCCTTTCTGGACAAGGGACAGTGGTGAAGACCTTCTCCCATGTTACTCAAGCTGCTACGTACATTATTACTGTTCCATAACGTTTAGTCCTTGTGCCATTTCTGTGTTTGTGTCAGCATGTTTTTTAGCCTTAGATTTGGCAGGGTGTCCTCCCTGCTTCATCCTGTCACCTCCAATTCACTGTTTCCCTCACTCGGTTCAGGACTGAGATCCAATGAATTGCTGATATTATAGTGTTGAAAAAAGTCTGAACTCACACATACTCAGGATATATTACGGGGAACATGAAGTGCCTCTTTCAGACTGAAGGAGACACCTGTCACCTTTCTATTATTGGTCAAGTGTTTCCGCACCCATGCGGAGCCTTCTAGTCAGTCTCTACCAAGAAGAGTCAGGCAGACGGGCTCCATCGGCCTGATCAAGCTGCAGCAAAATCTGTGGTCAAGGACAGGCAGGTAGGGCATTTCTCTGGGGTTTGTACATTAATGACTTTATTCTTGGGATCTGCAAGTTTAAGGAACTATGTAAGGCACAACGAGGGCCATCCATTCATCCATCCATCATCCATCCATCCATTCTTCCATCCATTCTTCCATCCATCCATCCATCATTCCATCCATCCATCATCCATCTATCCATCCATCTTCTGTATCCACTTGTCCGATGCCAAGGGTCTCCTACTCCAGCCCTACGCAGATTACTTCTCTCCCTGTTCCACCACACCTGATTGAACTCAAGAAATCGGTGGTAATTTGCAGAGAAGTTAAATGAGGGAGAACCTAAAAATGTCCGGGGCTGACGCACTAGTTGGAGACCCCCGTCCTATGCAGAGCTGTGGAGGTCCAAACCTTCCCTGGAAACTACAGCTGCAAGGCCAGAATTGGGCGCCAGCCACCAGAGGGAGCACACACCTTTTCATTGCATTATATTTTATTTGATTGAGTGGGGCCTACATTGTAGGGAAGATTGTTGTCTTATATTCTATGTGACCCCTGTAATAAAGGCTGGGGAGATGCCAGTAGTGCTACGGTCATGTGAATGGTGCTCTGCACCCTCTTCCAATATGGTACTGATGGTGTAACCATAAGCAGAATCAGGCAAGATGCTGTCAGTTGTGAATGCCAAGACCCCGGAACAGGGGCCTTTAGGTTATCCATATGTAATTATAAGACCCTTAATACAGATATGGGTCTCTTCTGCCTTGGCTTGATAATTTTATTCTCACCAAGCTGTCAATGGTTTTCAATTCAGTGCCCATAATCTGGGCTAGAACACGAAACATTCCGAGCAACTATATTCTGCTCTGGATCTGGCACATAGAATATTCCACTGGGGGAAAGAGGCTGCATTATGAATTGGAATTAGTTTCATCTATAATTATCTGTAACTTTTTTTTGCTACAATTAATTAGAATCTCAGTCGGAAGGAAAACCCGGCATCCTCGGCGGTTCCCCAGGATTCGGATCGAGAGAAATTCTCTTAGAGTTACAGTAACCTTTTAATTAATGACTGATTCACACCCCAAACGCCAGGCACAGTCACTGACTAATCCACATGATGACTTTCATTAAGGGCAATTACGACCATTAACGGTTGAGCTAGAATGAAAAATTGGGTGCCCCGAGGCTCTTGAGGACTGGGATTACATACCCTCCAGTCTACTTAGTCTCCCAGTACTGTTTTCCTGCATATTTCATTCTGCATAGCCTCCTAACCCAGTGTCCTTAATGCTGCCACTGCTGTGTTCATAATGCATCCTTTCGTCTTCCAGAAACCCAGGGACTTTCATAAGTGTTTTCTAAAGAAAGAATTCAGCTGTTTGGAATATGATTAAAAGTGTTTAAAGAACATTTCTGTTCAGGTGCATTAATTTTGTGAGTATGTAATAATATATCATTGCCGGCACCTAAATGTGTCCCATATCAGCCTTCTGGGAATCTTTTTTTGTTTTGTATTTTTGTGTTTGACATTTAAAACTGCAAGCAGTCTTCAACATCGTGTCTTCAGGGATAAAACGGCCTATTTCACCAGCATAAGATAAATGTACCATCACATCCAGTTGGTATGATTGCATTTTAAGCAAATTATGTCAAATGGGTGATTTTATTTTATTATTTTTGATTGGACCTAAGATTTTGGTATTTAATGATACTTAGGAGAAGGCAAGGTATGGCTTGTCTCATAGCCCTGCGGCTGTACCCAGAACAGATGTGGTCTCACCGTAATGCCAAACCACGGGGGAAGATGAGACGATAACTGACACGTAGCGACTTTGCTAACCGACACGCAGCTATTGGTGGGTAACATACTGGTCTTTCAGCACAGTAATAACAGGGCTAAAACCATGACAATAAAACCCCTACAGTCCCACCCTGGGACCACCGACAGCCATAAGCAGGACGTGGTTCCGTCCCCAGTCGTCACACACCAGGGATACATAAATCATCTTTTACTTTACATGCAGCAGATTTAAGGTATAAAATCCCCTTGCTGTGTTTCCCTTCGCACATGCCCTACATCTGCTCCGAAGTAACTGGGCCCAAGGAAACAGCATCTCTGCATTATTTTTATTATTGCTACAAAAAAAACACAAAACACAGAACACCCATGTCAGCTCCTCTCCCCAAACCCCCCCTGCTATAAACACCGCGTGGCCCAGCTCCCTGCTGCATATCCTTGCAATCCAAAACCCGGCGCGGCATAAGTGACACGCTCCAAATATGGCACCTAATCTCCCCCCCAGTGACCTCACCTGGCTGCGCACTTTGATTCGGGTCCTGGAGCAGCCCAGATCGGACCAGCTGGCACACGGCTGAGCTCCCGTTAGGGATGGATGCGAGTCTCGCCCCACCATCGATGGTCACCTCGCTCCTACGCGGGCCTAGCCTGCGTCATGGAGTATTTATCATGCGAGAAGGGCCTTCTCCATCCCGCCTCCGTCATTTCCCCAACTATCACGCCTGTCTTTGCTTTCATAAGAGTTTTCTAAAGAAAGAATTCAGCTGTTCGGAATGTGATTAAAAAATGTACAAACGTTTTTCGACTATGCAGGGATTTACATATTGTGTCTGTTTTCACTGTGGCACTTTGCACCCGTAACACATCCATCGGTACCTACGGAGGCTTAGGAAGTTAGCTAGCATAATATCTTCAGCAATTTAATAGCGCGTGCGTATCCTGTTCATTTTTCTTTTTGTGCTTGAAAACGTTTCCGTCGCAAAAAGCCTTAGGTCTAAAATTGAAATGCGTTTTCAGACACAAGCTATAATAGAAATGACAGGTAGAAAAACACCTGGATTCGTGATATATTTTTAAATCACAGAAAAGGAGTTTTAGGTTATCACTGTTTCTATTGCGGTGCAGTAATTATGCTGTGAATAATAACTTAACTACGAATAACCAATATGTGTTAAAATTTCAACAAATTAAACAATGATGTTTCTTTTTTGGTTACCATCGCACTTTGTGGAGGAGACCTGGTTTTGGAGATAATGAATTTCTCCTGTATGAAAACAAACGATGCAATGTCAAGATGTGTTGGGGGCACAAAGAAGACTGATTAACTGGAAGGGGAAAAAATGATCTTCTTTGTAATGGGTGCACGTTTCGCAGTGATGAATTGCTCACATTTAGAATCAGATGGCCCAGGATTTGTATTCTCTTCCCTGAACCATTCCGTTTCACGAGTGGATGAAGAAATTAAAAACCTAGGACTCGTTTCTCATTCAGCGCTGGGCTCCCGCGCACAATACAGGTATAATCCCGTCGAGAGATTGCTCCCCATTAACACCAACATTTGCATGAATGCTACAAGAAGGCTCATCTAGGTTTGCATGCTGCTGGTTTCGTGGTTGTGGCGATTTGATTGATTCGGGTGCTTGTGCGAAAGATGTGACTGGGGCCGATTTCCTTGCACTCCGCTGCCTGGCCATACTGGGGGGTTGCTGATAGTGTGAAGAGTAGGAGGATGACGGTGCAAAACGTCACGCGATTGCCGAGGCGGGGGAACGAGGCGATTGGGTACAGAAACATTCAATATTCAAGGGGAAAAAAAGTACTTATCGCACAGAATGAATCTTAAAGCTTTCCTTAACAGACTTCATTCAAGGACAGGTGACATAAGATGGTTCTTTAATCCATCTGTCTGACAATGGCCTGGAACCACAACAACAACATGGCCTATCACTCAAGATTGCTTGCTCAATACAACCAAAGTCAATAAACATGTGAACAGATCAATTACCTGGAATCTGCCAGGCTGCTGAGTTGCTCTTCTTAAGCTACAATGCAGCAGTTTCCTATTAACTGCCTTCACGTCTAACCCCACCCTCCTGAGTCCTGCACACTCTTTATTAAGTGCTGACACCTTTAATGGAACCACATGAGACGGCACCCTGTGCAAACAATTTATGGGTGAGGTTGTATTTTTACCACAGGAGTCGATCGAGACAATGAGTTAATGAACTCGTCTTCCGTAAGTGAAAATCAGCCGAGCCGATTGCAGATAGAACCGATGCAGTGCTTACAGCCGGGGCGGCAGGTAGCACTTTAGGACATGGACTCGAACCAAAAGGTTGCCACCTGTCCCTGGAGGAGCCCCGATGTTGTATCCTTGAGCGAGGTACTTAACACAAATTGCTCAAGTAAAACATCCATCTGTACAACCGCGACATAAAGTTGAATAAACAGCAAGTTGTGTTGTTTCCAGGATAAAAGCATCTGCCAAGCAATTACTACAGTAACAATAATGATGACGACAGTATGGCAGTGAGATGGAGGTCCTGGAGATGTGCTTACGCAGTGTGATTGTCTTCATGCCTCCCCTGGCTTGGCTGAATGCTGCTGATAACAGTTGGACACAGTGATAGCAGAAAAAAAAATTGTACCGGCTTTTTTTTTTTAATTTCTCACCTCCGGTACTCATCAAATGAGACGTCATTACCCAGCTATACTCTGATTAAACGGCTTTTCTATAACGTCCCCAAAAGGCTCTGTAAAATCCTAAAATTAACAAAGTTGGTGTCAGTGCCTCTGTAGATGCCAAATGAGGGTGGTGGGCCAGGATGGGTGATCAAAGCAGGTGTGGTGGGGGGAGACAACTCAGACAAAGTCTTGCACTTCTAGCTCACTTCCATTTCTGAAAGGAAATGGAGCTGAAAATGAGAACCATCTGCTCTGCTCTCGATGGTTGGCCTCCGCAACATACTTCTGGCTACGACGAACCTCTGTGGGAGGCGGTGTGGAGAAGACCCACTCCTGAAGGGTTCGCCGGGCCCGACCCCAGTCTCTCTCGCAGGCCTGCTTTCCAGATGTCCGCCGTCCTCGCAAAGGTGATCACCGCACAGCGAAAACGCTGCTTGCAAAGTCCGAAACAGATGTCCGCAATTGTCATTTACACCAAAAGCAAGCTTGTTTCGCGAAAGAAATTACGAGATTAAATGCCTCGTGGAGTTAAAGCATCCATTCGCATTGCTTGTCTGGCGGAGTGGGGCAGTGAGCATATAGTCCATCCAAAGAAGGCAAGGGCAGAAGGCAGGGGATACTCGGAAGGAGATGGCAGGGGATACCAGGAAGGGGGTGGCAGGGGATACCAGGAAGGGGAAGGCAGTCCATGACAGGACTCAACACAGCACCAGGATACAACCTGTAAGGGGGGCACATGTCACTCGCCACTCAGAATCAGATTTAAGGTTTAAACCCCCATCCCTATAACCCTGAGGCTATACAGGCTTAGACACTGCGCTCCCCCAAAGTAAAAGTACCTTTCTTCTAAATATCTAAATATCATAAAAATGTTTGAATCTATGCCTTAAATCCAAAGACACAAACTCAAGGCTGATTGAAAAAAGTAGGAAAAAAAGATGAACAGTACATAGTTTTGCTGGTGCCCTTTTACACACACAGAAGGCCAGAAATTCTCTGTTTTTCCTGTTGAGTTGTTGATACTTTGCTTACGTTGTCTTACTGTCCGCATTTCATGAGCCCTTTTAATAACGAATTGTCTTTTGTAATTCCCCATGTTAATAAGCTTCCCCCCACCCCCGAAAACACAGACGGAAGGGTATTACACGGCAGGAGATGCAGAACTGTCTTTTACTCGATCGTGCGGAGCGGCAGCACGCATATGGTGGGTGCAATATGCTGTCCGAACTGAGAAAAGGGATCCAGTCTTTCAGACCTGAGGGGACAGTTTGGGGAAATCCTGGCAGAGCCACTGTAAACACCACACAGCTGGTCTCTGTGGGCACGTCTATCAGTAAAACGTCATGCTGCTCATGTTGAATTTATAATATCTATATTATAGTTATAATATAACTTACCATATCATTCCAAATTCCATCCATTCACTTTTAAAAACAGATCACCTAGATATACCGTAGACTGTGTTATTCATGCAAATGTCGGTATATTTCTTGAAACTTTTCAGGGAACAACCTGCTTCAAGGTCTCTCGTTAGAATATATAGCGAAAATGACAGCAGAATTAAACCGTTACGTACTGGATGATAAATTATGATTAAAATAATTTTCACCATTGATCTCATTTCTGCAACCAACCTTTTCAACTATCAAGTATCATTGAAATTTTCTAATGTCATATACAGGACATATACAGGCAAAACGTTACTCATATAATCCATTCATTCAGTCGGAGCGGTTTTTAACGATTTTGTTAAACTGTAGTATAACATTTATTCTACGTGAGTATTTTAAAATCTGGTTTTTTCTGCCATCTAGCGAAAATATTTTTTAACTGCACAATTGCGTTTAGAGCGAGGTGTTACACGGAAATGTTAGATTCACCGAAAGGAACACTGCTTATAATTCCTGTTGGTTTCATTCTTTAATCGGACGTATACAAAAAGGGATAATTAATTTATTTTACCTTCCGCAATTTTTATGTTAAACCAGAAGTAAAGTATCTCTCTCTTCGCAAAAATATTTTTACTGACAGCAGCCATATCATTACAAATTCCATCCATTCACTTTTAAAAACAACTCACCTAGTTATAGACTGTGGTATTCCTAGGATCACAGCCCTCATCCTATTAAGATAGATCTAGGCCAGAGTTAGAGTATACAACCAGAATAGAATTGCAGTCCACCTTGCAGATCTGTGTCATATTCAACAGGGATGAAGTACAGACCATTTTGGACAATATTACAGCATTGGAATTAAACTGTTGCACTGAGAGGCGCACCATCCTGCCTGTCAACAACTTCATACAAAAAAAAACAAGATATTCTCCTACAACAAAGAACTTGTGTGCTTACCTTGCATAAGCCTGAGATATTATTGCTATTTGAGTCAAATAAAAAAAAAGAATAACAAGTTATTCCTGCCTGCAATTGTAGAGCTTTTCACTTTGTAAAATGTATTTTTACTGGAGACTCAAACAGACTGATATTTTATTGTACTTTCAAAACAGCAATTTAGTTACACTTAGTGATTTACCATTGAACTTAATAGTTTACTGCTGAACATTGTATGGTTTGAAAGCAATCAGCAAGACTAAAAATGAAAGCATTCTGCTCTATAAATGATAGTAGGGGTATTTTATGACTTTTCCTCTTCTGAATTGGACTTTCACTCAGAAGACAAGCAGTCATTGAAAACAAATAGACAATGTCCTTTAACAAGTGATGTAACATAATATTCCTACCCCCTTTTGCAAAGGACTGTATCATATAAATGCATTTCTGTGAGAGGATTAGTCAAGGCTGAAATGTTACTGCTTCTTGTTACCACATATCCACCTCTTTTCTTGGCTTAGCATTTATTGTTCTAATATTCGATTTCAATTAAATTTTTTTTATATAGCTCCTTTCATAACAGAGTCACCCCAAGCCGCTTTACATGGATGCGTTGCGATACATAAAACATCATTAGAGAGAGATACAGAATGGAGAAAGGGAAGGAAAGAAATTAAATAAAGAAAGTCGGATGACAACGGAGGAGAGGAACCGAAAACTCCCAAGTAAGGAGAAGGAAAAACCTCTGGGGGTCCGAGGATTGTGCCAGGTGGCACTGAAGGCGGCAGCCACGATGATACAGTTGTGGCCCATTGTGATGTCACATGTCAACCCTTCGTGGGACTGAACCAGGACTCCAGCCCTCTCCGGGCACCACCTGGACATGTGGGAAGGCAGAGAGCGTGAATGGTCAGAACATGCGCTGACACATAAACGGACAAGCATGGTAGATAAAAATGACACGTACAGCAGCACTAGCAGCCATTGTTATGGTGCGGTAGGTGGCAGGTAAGCTAAACTGAAGTAATGGGTCTTCAGTCGAGATTTAAAGACTGAGACTGATTCAGCATCTCGGACATAGACTGGTAAACCATTTATTTATATGTGGAATGACCATGTAAAATGGATATAACTTCCTCTACTAAATAACTAGTGTTTTATGAATGTGTATTGCACGTGATTTGTTACATTACTATTACGTTTTTGATGGTGACGTTGGGAAAGTGTTCTCTCTGTACGTGTTTTTCCCTTGAGTTTGCTGGTGTTTGTGTTTGTTTCAGCTAAGTGACTTTTGTTGCAGATAGTGATTTCAGGCTTAAATGGAATTAACACCACAATGCACCCATGTAAACACTGATAGAGCTGCAAGAGTTAATACAAATAAACACAGTCCTTGAAGGTGCTAAGGGGGCATTAAACAGTTGTACTGCGAACGTGTTAAAATATTTAAAGGAGCACTTCACCCCAAAATAAAAAAACATACTTTTCATATATGCTGTAGGGATATTTATCCATTTAGATTGTTGTGGTGAGTGTTGCCTAGTTTTGGAAATATTGGGCGTAGAAATATCAGTCTTCTCGCGAATATAATTCGACTGAATGTCTTGAAAAATTCATCAGCGATGTAACTTACTGGAAATCATGACCTGGTTACTCAAGATAATCCACATACCTTGCAGAGAGGGGCATGTGTGCCTGTAATCAGAAAGTCACTGGTTCAAACCCAGCCTCAGCATGTCTGTGGCTCCTTGGACAAAACCCTTAACCCCCAGCTCCCTGGGCGCCCCAACAGGTGGCTGCCCTTTGCAGACAGTTTACTTTTAGAGGAAGTTAAGGGAGGCATAAAAAGACAATTTCCCCACTGGGATCAATAAAAGTATCAATTATTAATGTAGGAACTATTTTCTTCTACCAAATTCTGCACATTAATCATATCATAGAGCAGAAGTTAGGTACGTCTCTGATTTCTTTGACCGGTGTTCTGTCCAGTTGAGCTACTTTGACAAGTTAGGCTACCGTAGTGCTAATCGATACCCTAAACCTAACCTCTAAAACCTAACCCTAATCCCAAGACGGTGGAACTGCACATGCACAGAAAGGCTCGATAGCACATCTTGATAGGTAGCTCAACTCATCAGAACACCGGTATTTACAAAACTAGGCAACTCTCACGGCGACAATCTAGATGAACAAATAGCCCTGTGGCATATCTGAAACATGTGTTTTTGTGATTTTAGGGAGAACTGCTCCTTTAAATTCTGAACCTGCTTACTGGAATACCTCCCAGAGGTTCTAAACGTATACAAACAATCCAGCTAACAAAATGAAGTCTCCATGATGTCATGGGGACACGTTCGCACGAACATCCCAAAGACTTTTTTTGTGGAGTCCTTTAAACATCCAAAGGGACATCAATGGAACATCCAGTGAACATTCTGGAACTTTGGGGGAACATTCCTGGTAGGTTCTTTAGACGTTCTCATGGGATGAGCAGTGAACAATTTTGGACGTTTAGGGAAGATAGATTTTTATGGATATTAACTTCTTTCACAGTTTGTCACAAACTTAGCCAGTAAGGTCCATATGTCCTTCTAAGGTATATTTTCTACCATAGCATTCCAGTATGAAATTACACAAGGCAAAGAGCTTAAATCTTTGAAAGGGTCTAGCAATGGAACAGCAGGAAAAACCAAATGGTACTCCCTTAACAGCATAACGGCTCCATTTTTGTTGACTCCTTTGTCTGTCCTCATCTGTCATCCCAGCGAACAAGGGACGTCCTCTGGATGTTAGATGGTGTCCTCACCAGCGAACAAAGGACGTCCTCGGGATGTTAGATGGTGTCCTCACCAGCGAACAAAGGACGTCCTCCGGATGTTAGTTGGTGTCCTCACCAGTGAACAAGGGACGTCCTCGGGATGTTAGTTGGTGTCCTCACCAGCGAACAAGGGATGTCCTCGGGATGTTAGTTGGTGTCCTCACCAGCGAACAAGGGACGTCCTCTGGATGTTAGATGGTGTCCTCACCAGCGAACAAGGGACGTCCTCGGGATGTTAGTTGGTGTCCTCACCAGCGAACAAGGGACGTCCTCGGGATGTTAGTTGGTGTCCTCACTAGCGAACAAAGGACGTCCTCGGGATGTTAGTTGGTGTCCTCACCAGCAAACAAGGGACGTCCTCGGGATGTTAGCTGGTGTCCTCATATGGCTGTTTTTATAACATTCACTATTGGATGTTTAGAGGACATTATTAACATTACCAACAGATCCCAGTAAAATCCTGGCAGAACATTTTGAAAAAGACATTTACAAGATGTTAAGTAACATCACAGTATAGTTCCTCATACATTATCTTATGATGTCTAGGAAACATTAGAGAGCATCCGGGTTTGGTATCACATGTGACATAAATATTTGTGGATTGTCTTCTGGGCATCAACTTTTTTGTGCAAAAATATCAGTGACACATATATTTTGGATTGTTATATTGTACATTTTATAGATTATAGATTATTTAAGAGAACCCAGGCTGCAACAATTTGCTGGAATAACTAACATAGATTTATCTTTCGTACTTCTTCTTGATAAATTCTGGAAAATGATATGATGATCACCAGGAAATGTGCAGATCCTGAGCTCACTGGAGAAAAATGGAAGCTCCACATGGCAGTTTGAATTAATGGGCTTTCATAATCGTCTGTTGATGACCCCGGCGTCATATTTCAGGGCGGTGTGATGATAATACATATTGAATAATGAAATAAGAATGTCCATCTTTTCAAATTATTCTCTATCATTTATTTCGTGGAGTCGCAAAATACACTGTTTACAGCAGCATTTTTTCATCATTTAGATGACAGTTTTGCAAGGTTACATGCCACCACATGAGATGTGCCACTCGTATGTTAGTTTTTATTGGACTTTATTATTTGTAACCCACAGAAGACGATCCATAGAATGTACTTTATCTAAATGCAGTTAAAATGTTTAACTAAATACCATAGCCACAAAAACAGAGTGATTTTTACACATGAAACATGTGCAGATTTGTGGATCACATCCTGTCTAATAGTTTTATGTTCACTCACAATATTTTTGTGATCCCACTACAGTTACCTGCTTGCTATTTGCTGAAACATGACGGCATGGATAAACATAAATAATGCAGACATGTCCTGTAAAGTGTGCTTTATGCATTAAACAATAGGGGACAATGTACACTGAGTAATTTCAATAATACGTGTTTTATAAGTATTTCTCAATAATCGGTGTCCATTCACCACCAGTGACTGTAACCCCGGACAGCTGGGGTATTGAACTTAAAGTGCGCACATACAAACAGTGAAATATATCACAAACATTGAAAGATATTACAGGCGGAAAACTGCTTATAAAGCTGACTTTTTCAAGGCGTTGGAGTTAAGGTTTAAACTGGAACCCGCTTTCTGCAATATTTCAGTATAGATCCGCATATCCCTGTATACATCACCAAACAATACAACGAGGTATACTCAAAAGCGGGTTTGGGTTTAAACCTTAACTGTAACTCCACTGTAGCTTTATATTCACTCACTCACAGCCCGGACCTTTTCCTCATCGAACTGCACCGGGTTGGATTTGGTGCCCGGTGAACCGAATTGAACTCCGATAGAACTCACTTTTCTCTTCCTTTATGGAGAGGTGGTAGTTGCTCAGTCTCTGAAGGACCTGCCGAACATGTTCAACGTGCTGCTGAAAGGAATAAATGTCATCAATATACACAGTGACAAAATGGTTAATGAACCCTGTTAAAACCTCATTCATAAAGGACTGGAAAATGGATGGACTATTGGCTAAGCCATAAGGCTTCGCCAGATACTTGAATTGCCTGACATTTGTTAAAAAGGAAGTTTTCCATTTGTCCTCTTTTTTAATTCAAAGGAGATTATAAGCACTATGCAAATCGAGCTTCGCGAGCAGACAAGCATCACGCAGCTGCTCTAGCGCTGAGGTCTCTTCATATAACCATAATGGCATTAAGCGGCCAGTAATCTATGCAAGCGCGCAAATCCCCGTCCTTCTTCTTCATGAAGTAAAACCTGGAAGTTACAGGGGATGTGGAGGGGCGAATAATTCCTTGCTTGAGCCCATCTTGGATGCATGCTTGCAGCATTGTTGCTTGCAGCATTGTTTCCTTGGGCCGAGACACGGCAAACAGACACCCCTTCTGGAGCGCCGCGCCTTCCGATAAATTGAGCGGTCATTCACTTGATGCGAAGGGTAATCCGAATACTACGGACTCACTGAGCACATCACTGCAGTCATGGTACTCTTCTGGGATGGATGCCAGGTTCTCTGGCTCAGGGTTTTGTATAGACGAGACTCAATGTGACACCACCACATACCGAGAGAAGCAAGTTGGTGACCAAGATAGCAACTTATCAGTTGTCCAGTTGATTTGTAGATTACGATGGCATAACCGTGGATGAACCAGTCGAAGTGGTAAGTACCAGCAGCTGGATCTCTTCTCAGCGAAGAATTCCCACTTGCAGTGATAATGACACCACGCGGTGAGTAACCCTCCCTGTATCTAGAAGTTTCCATGTGACTCCAAGCACTGTTTGGGGAGAGGACAATTGTTCTAGAGGGTGATGCAACCATTTAGAGAACTCAGCGTCAATAAAAATTTCCTGCAGCCCTCTATGACCAATTCATCACCCCCGCAGGACGACATGGCCGGGACACCGCCTGTTTTGTGTTGTTTCTAAGAACACCGGCAGTCGTGTTAGCAGACGTGTCCTGATGAGGCAGACAGACTGAACAATTGTTCACGTTGTGCCCCACGCCTCCACAGTACAGACAGAGCTGTGGGGCCGATCTGTGCTGTTTCTCCACGGCTGTCAGGGGAGGTCTACACAGCTGCATGGGTTCCAGTTTCCCAGCGAAGGGGCTAGAATTGAAGACATTGGCTTTTAATCAGCTCCAATGTTGACAACAATCCCGTATCTTACTGTCAGGCCTTTAGGAGGGGCTGTGGGGGTCAAGTGTCATATAGATTGGGTGGCAGTCAAAGGCAGGAGCCTCAGTGGACTGATTGTTGGTAACCAAATCTGGCTCTAAGTATATAGAATGTAACCTCTCTGGTGGGAAAGGAGCCAGAGCTGGTGTTGAAAGTAGAGAGAAACCAACTAGATATAGTTGGGCTCACCCCAATACACAACTTTGACTCTGGCAACAAACTCCGGGAGAAGGGCTGGTCTCTATTCCTCTCTGGAGTTGACCTTGGTGAGACGAGCTAAGCCGATGTGGGTCTACACATAGCCACCAGCATGTCGGTGTTTACACTGGTGAATGAGAGGGTAGCCTTTCCTGGATGGGGGGCTGGAAGGGGATTTTAATGCTCACATTGGTAACAACAGTGAAACCTGGAAAAATGTAACTGGGAGGAATGGCCTGCCCAATATGAACCTGAGTGGTGCTCTGTTATTGGACTTCTGTACTACTCACAGTTTGTCCATAACGAACACCATATTCAAGCACAGCAGTGTTCATAAATGCAACTGATCGCCACCTGATGGTGAATTGGATATGGTGGTCGGGGAAGATAGACCTGACAGACCCAAACATATAGTGAGGGTGTGCTGGGAGGGTCTGACAGAGATCCCTGTTCAGGAGATCTTCAACTTGCACCTCCGGCAGAACTTCTGTTGCGTCCTGTTGGACTCAGAGGACATCGAGCCTGAATGGGAGATGTTGCTGGACTCCGGCTGTGTAGAGCTGTGACCATAAGATTATTGATGTCCGGTGGAGGTTAAGAGAGTTGTCAGGCTGTAGAATGTGACCTTCTGAATGTGGTTGTCATGTGGGATTTCTCAAACAGTTGACAGGTACTGGCAGGTCAAGAGGAATGCAGTTTTGGCAGTTTCTGAAGCAAAAACTTGGGTGTCAGAGGAGTTTGGTGAAGCCATGGAAAATGACTTTCGTTTGACTCTGCAGGGGGAATCACGGCTTTACCTACAGTATGCTGTTTACAGCAGAAATGGAGAACGGTTGTCCTCAAATGGGGATATAGTCAAGTAGTGGAAGGAGTATTTGAAGGACCTCCTGAATCCCACTGGTGCACCTTCCTTGGAGGAATTAGAGCTGGAAGACCCAGAAGGGGACTTGACCATTTCTAGGGCTGAGGTCACTGAAGTAGTCAAACAACTCTTCAGTCGCAAGGCTCTGGGGGTAGATGAGATTCACTCTGGGATCTTAAAAGCTTTTGATAGTGTTGGGTTGACTTTGCTGACACGCCTCATAAAAACTGCATGGAAGTTGCAGAAGTTGACTTTGGATTAGCAGGCTGGAATAGTGGTCCCAATCTCTAAGAAAGCGGACCAGAGGATATTTTCCAACTTCAGGCAGCGATCACACTCCTCAGCCTCTTTGAGAAGGTCTACGCCGGGGTACTGGAGAGGAGGCTCCACCCACGGGTCAGACCTTGGATCCAGCAAAAACAATGTGGATTCTGCCCTGGTCATGGAACAATGGACCAGCTCTTCACCCTCACAATGATACTGGAGGGGTCATGGGAGTTTGCCCAACCAGTCTACATGTATTTTGTGGACTTGGAAAATGAATACAATCATGTCCCTTAGGGGTCCTGTGAGAGGTGCTTCTGGTGTATGGGGTATGGGAACCATTGTTTCAGACCATCAGGTTCCCTTTATAATTGGGTCAAGAGTTTGGTTTTGCATTGCCAGCAATGTCAGACTTGTTCCTGGTCGGTGTTGGACTCCACCAGGGCTGCCCATTGTCACCACAGCCAAGGGGCAGAAGAGGCAAGATAGCATCTTTGCTTTTTTTCAGATGATGTGGTCCTGATGCCAATTGCCATAGCTGTCAACTGTAAAAGGGTGGATTGAGCTCTCCTGGTGGGGGATGTATTACTACCTCAAGGGGAGGCGTTTAAGTTCACGAGTGAGGGAAGTAGGGAGTGGGAGATCGAAAGTTGGATTGGCGCAGTGTCAGCGGTAACACTAAGACAAGGGTAAACAGACAGGAACCTGTGCAGACAGGTGTCTACTTAGGACTGGTAGTACTTAGGAACACAGGACTACACAGGGCACCACAGGACATAGGACTAAATGCTGGACACCTCTAGGGACAGAGCAGATGGGGGCATGACCAAGAACAGCAGGAGGAACCACAGGCATAGCACACACCAAGATAGGGTCAACATACAGTATGAAGAGACAATACTGACCTGGACAGAGACGAAAGGGCACACAGGGGAGACAGTCTAAGGAAGAAAAGCAGGGTGAGAGAACCAGGATGGGGGCAGCACAGGTCGAGACAGAAATCAGGCTGTGCAGACAGGGCTTGGTCAGGGAGGTTCTCTGGACCCTGGAACACAGGGCACCTCCCAAAGGAAGTGGAGGGTCCTGTGCTCCTGAGGGTCTGTCAGACCAGGTGTCACTGCTGGGACAGCCAACTCACGACCAGAGACTGATGAGGGACCGGTAGGGCAAAAGCAGGGAAGGGGGCTGGAGCTGGGGCAAGAACGGCCGCAGTGTATGATATGTCCCTGTCTTCCTTTCCGGGAGGGAGAGACGCAGCCCCCCCCATTTATTTGGCCGCGCTGACACTGGTAGCCACTTCAGAACCCAGGACTGGAGCGGCTTGAGTTCTGGACAGGGCAAGGCCCCACAGAGTAGAACCCAGGACAAGACCCAGAGGGTCCCACTCTAAGTCCTCTAGTGGGATATCCTCCGAATCCATTCCCTGTGGACTGGCAGCAGCTGGGAGTTCAGATGCAGGGCTGGTGGTGAGCGAGAGTTTGGACGCGGGGCTGTTAATGAGCAGGGGGTGAAGCAGGAGCTGGTGGAACTTCAGGTGGTGACAAAGCAGGCGCCAGAGGGACACCAGGAGCTGCTGACAAGGCAGGTGCTGGCAAGAAGCCAGGAGATGAGGCAGTCACAGGTGGGTCTGTGCCAGGTGCCTGCAGTAAGGAGGGAGCCTCTTTTCCTGGGTCGGACATCAGGGCATCTAGGGATAGCACACAGAGACCGAGCAGAGCAGCACCAGAGCATTTGGAGACATGCAGAGCAGCATGGAGGCATCCAGAGACAAGCAGAGCAACAAGACCCTTTCTGGGTCGAGAGTACAGAGAGCGACCCTCCGGGCCGGGCACCAGGGAAGTGACGGAGGTCATACCTGTGTTGACTGCTGCAGGCATAGATGAGACGATCCTTCCTCGCCCAGCCGTGACAGCCTCTCCTGAGCCGGCCAAGGAAGAGGCAACAGCAGGGAGAATGAGTTTGCAGTCAGACTGGGTTGGGTCAGGAAGGACAGGGTGTGGTGCTGGTTCGGCCCGCTTCCACGGACTTCTCTATCTACAGCGGGAGCTGACAGAGAGCTTTGTGGTGTCGGAGGATGGTTGCCCTGAACCAGCTGAGGGAACATTTTTCCTTTCTGTGGCGGAATCCCCGAACCTAACCAAGGCAATGTCTTCCAGGTTGGGCACTGGGACTGTAACCTTGCCAGTGACGGGCTCAGCTGGGTGGGGCATGCTTGCTTCACTCCAGACAGCCTGGAGCGCCTCAGCATTCGTTGTCCCCGCTCTGTCATTTTACATGACCTACCACTTTGTCGCTGAGTTGCTGTTGTTCCCAATTACTTTCACTTTATTATAAAACCACTAATAATTGACCGTGGAATATTTAGTAGGGAGCAAATTTCATAAATGGACTTATTACACGGGTGGCATCCTATCAAGGTACCACGCTTGAATTCACTGAGCTCCTGAGAGCGACTCAATCTTTTGTAAATGTTTGTAGAAGCATGTCTACGTGCTGGATTTCATACACCTGTGGCTATGGAAATGATTGGAACACCAGAATTCAATGATTTGGGGGGGGGGGGGGGGGGGGGCCAATACCTACTGGTGAAATAGGGTTTTTGTGTAAAAATACTGTGGTTGTTGAAGGGCTTTCACACGTTGTC
>JAODKE010000015.1:13868231-13879478 GCA_026779605.1 Mormyrus hasselquistii
TCAACTTCTTGCTTATGCCGTCGCCCTGCTCCCAAACCACCAGACTCGCTATTGGGAGCGGGGGGGCTCGGGAGGTGGGGGGGGTCTCAATACTTACTGGTAATATAGTGTATATGTGTAAAAATACTGATGCTGTTAGAGTGCTCTCAGCAGTTGTCCTATAATAAGAACACCACATCAATATTGAGACATTTCTGTGCTAAGGATGAGAATGTCCAGAATGTTCCATCCACAAATCAGTGTAGAAGAAGTCCTGGTATAGTACAGCTATACTAGTAACTAATAACTTACCACTACTACTAGAAATAATAATAATAATAATAATAATAGTAATTAATCTTTATTAGTCTTTATTGTGCTCAAGAAACAGTTTAAATGTCAGACTTGGGTGAGGGTATTACCCAATAATCTGTATAATGATACTGTGTATATTTTCAGTTCCCATTACAGAGACCAAAAAACAGAATGAAGTTTTGGTCACAATGATTGTGAAGGATTCAGGATTTAGGGGGTTTGTATCTTAGATCCTACATTCTTCCATCCAGGGGAACACTGAAGGGTTTGGTAGGAGAAAAATTTAAGAGAGAAAAAGAGAAAGCAATGGAAGAGGTGAAAAGGCCAAAGCAGTAAGTGTAACATCTGTCACGTGGACATCCATACATATGGAAGCTTATTTACAGTAGCAATCAAATGCCATTTTATAAATGTCTACAGCATTATTGGGAGCAGGAAGATTCCCACAGTCTCATTCTGCAGAAAACATAGCTGCAGTCAAGACAGCCTTGATGGAGGGGGATGCAAGATAAAGTCTGACGGCTTGTGACTGATGTTGCACCAAATCTGATTGCCTGTGCCAGAAATCTAAAAGTCAGGTGCACAACCTGCATTGCACACGCACTGAATTTGGTTGTGAAGAAGGCCATTGATCGGACGCAAGGACTTGAAGATATCAGATCCGAGGAAAGACAGATCGTGACCTACTTCAGAACCACTACAGCTGCCAGAGAAAGGCTTTGCATGATCAAAGATAGCCATTTGGTGCTGCATTAGTCAGACAGCTATCAGAAGACAGCTGAGAACCCTCAGAGAAATATGACATTATTTATGAGTGTCTGGGTGTTTTACGTCATTTCAATGAGGCAACTGTTGAACTTTCTAAAAAGAAGAGAGCATCAGGATCCAAGGTAACTCATCCACGTGTAGATAGCTTGGAGTGCCCCCCCGCTATCGCCATCGCCTGCCGTGGACCTGAAACTGCCCCAGACACAGAATGTCAAGGGCCAGCAGTTGTGTAAGCACCTCTTGAAGTTGCTCACCGAGAGGGTGTCAATCTATTGGACCATGAGCATTATGACACTGGCCACACTGCCTGTCCCAAGAGGCAAAAACTGCAGGTATCTGTAACCAATCTCATGCTCAGGCTGCTGTGAAACACTGTGCATCCATTGTAAGACTACAGGAGGCCCAGCATAACCCATTCACACCCACCAGAACCGGAGCCTGCAGGAACCTCATCAAGTACTGCGATGCTCACCGGTACTGTTCCAACCTTTCGCATTTTAATAATACTGTTCAATTAAACTGAATTGAGACATACAATTATTATTGCACAGTACAAAATGCATAGCGTATATAATGACTCATACTTTTACATTTTAATTCCAGGTCTGTGGGATCTTCTGAACAGTGATGCGGGGGAGAGCAGAGAGAGGTTCTGGTATATGCAGAAGGCGGTGTATCCACACCAATAAGAACTTGCAATCCAACTTTTATGCACTGCAGAGTCCTCTGTTCCATGTGCATTCTCTGAAGTAGGAGAAGTTGTGAATAAAAAAAAATGTAACCAACTTGGCCTCCGCGTTGTTGAACAAATATTGTGCCTCAACAACAATCAGTAGACTAATGGCCCCTCTTAATTACAAAAGCAGCCCTTCCCAGTTAATTCAAAGATTGCCCAATTCACAAGGACAATTCACTATTCCAGCCTGCTAATCCAAAGTCAATTTCTGCTGAAGCGTTTCAGCAAAGTCAGCCCAACACTATCAAAACTTAACGACGACATTCATGTTCATAAAGCAGTACAGACCTCTTGAAATTTTACGTATTTGTATATATTCCGAAGCACTACGCTCAGTCAAAATGAACTGCTATTTACTTATGACCACCTGGTGTCACTAATGTTCACCATTTATAAAAGCTTCGAGTACCGAACAATTTTTCGACAAATGGAGAGGCACACAAGACTGGGGCACAACATCCAAGACAGAGAAGCACTTTTAAGCACGGCTAACAAGGGATCCAACAACAGGCAGTTGGAGTGAATCACTGGAGAGCTGGAACGACAGAAAGGGCAAAGGATTAGCAGGCGTGGCCATGCCAGGGAGGAAACAGCAGGGTTATGCAGAGCAGGAAATTACATTTGTACAGAAGTTTCAAATGTATTAAAAATAAAAACCTGAAATATCAGAATATTCATAAACATTAAGATTGCATGTAGAAAATTAGAGCTTGATACGAAGATATTTCAAGATTCAATATGTTGTTGCATAACAGTTACAAAAATATAGAGGATTTACCATCGACTACTTTTTAATATGATGCATGGAGAACATTTTTGTAATTAAAAAATAATTTTAGTCCATTTTACAATATTGCTGTTACGTAACAAAAACAGGAAAAATTAAGCTGCCTGAATGCTCTGCACAATGTATAACTGACAGTTTCATTCTAAGACTGGTTTATATTTCATCATTTATTTCATAGTAAAATATTGTTCATTCCGCTACCGCTAGAGTGTTCTTTATTACTTTTTGAGAAAAATCAACGTGAGAATTGGACTGATTCTCAGTGGCCTGCGTAACTCCGAAGACTGTTAAAAATTTAGCCTCCTGGCCCAATGATCAAAGATGTGGTGCCTGTAAATTCACAACGGAATATAAAGCATTATAACTACAGATAACTGATTTTTAGTACCAAAAGAAAAAAGTATGTACTTTTGTCTTGGCCGCGTTTAGTGAATTTTAGTGCATATAAGTTGGCGTCAATTCTGTCAAGTCGTTGCATTGCATTGTAATAATTCATAATTATCAGTACAACCTTCATTCTCGTTCAAGCTTCGACTAAGTCTGCACAGACAGCGCGTTTGCGCCTTGGCGCATTATGTGTAACGTATTTTCACAGACGACGATGAATTGTTTGCATACTGGAAATGATAAGAGCTAGTATGCCGCAAACATTCCCACAGATGCTTAAAACAGTGTCTAACCGACTAATATAGAACTAAAAACAACAGATGACATTTAGTGTTGTTCCCGTTTATAAGTGGAATATTCTGTATCTAATAAATTGTCACATTGTTTACGAGAGCTATCGTCGTTTCCATGGTTACTGCAAAGAAACAGATGTGGGCTTGGTGATTAAACGCCGATATTTTCTTGCTCCCCACCACATAAGACTCTGTCATGTGATGCACTCATATAGGTCAAACAACATCTTTTTGTAAATTAAGGAAATCAGATAGGAATACATGTAACAAATTTGAGCTGCAGAGTGACGTCACCGCGATCATGAACTTTGACCTCAGCAGTGCGGCCCAACCCCCTTTCGAGGAAGCTGCGGGAAAATGCAAAAAACGCGGTTCATTGCCTTATAAGGAATGTTTTTACGCATGCGCAGAAATGGTAGTTTTGTTTGAAGTGAATTGCAGTTAGACTGGCGGATTGAGCTGTATAGAAAGAATAGAATCGTTATCCGTAACTGTAACAGTTCTTGTAAATGTGGTCACTTAAAACATTTATTTCTCGTCGTAGGTGTTGTTGATTCGTTTCATGCAGTGCTATCATTATGTTGGGGCATCATTACCCAAGCGTGGAAAAGACACAACTGGTTAGCTATGTGGAAGATTATCTGGAATGTGTGGAGTCTTTGCCTTTGGACATACAGAGGAATGTTTCGTTGCTACGAGAAATTGATACGAAGTATCAGGGTATGTAACAGTTTATACACACTTACAATACGGCAGTTGTTGAAAGCCACACTTATCGCGGTGTTCTACAAAATCGCAAGGATATTCCTTGTGGTTCCATATGCTTAATTTAGCAAAAGGTTGTTCTTTACTTCTTTCAAATGTTTACATGACTATAAATTAGTTAGTTTTTTCCCCTAGATATAGTAGTGATATGCGCTGTTCAGAGTCAAGTATGACTCCAGAAGAGGATCAGCCATTTTGACAACAAATAGGTGGATAAGTCGGATAGCACGCCTACTAGAGTACTGTATACGTTCAATGTAGAGTTGGAACCTGCGTTATATCTCTAATGACGACGTTTTGTCATGCTGTAGCTAGCTTAAATAAGTTAAACGAACAATTCGGGTGTTTTGTTGTTTCACCGACTAGAAGCAACTATTGGGACGTATTTGTCGGAATTTATCTAAAATTACAAACGTAAATTGTCGGATTTACAGCGTCACTTGTTAGTCTAAACTGTTCAGTAGTTTATTTGGTTTTTGAGCGATTACTTAAGCAGTTGTTCAATTATCGGGCAGACCGCTTCCTTCTCTTTACTCCAAGTCCGCTCGCAGAGCGAAATGACAAAATAAGCAAATTAAGTTTTCACTGATCATCGAGTCGTTTTGTGCAACGTTTCCGTCCTGGTAATTTACGTAATCCTAACAAAATCAGGATACTTGGAGACAATGGCCAAGTTTTCCCCTCGTCGGGAACGGCACAGCTCGCGTTTCAGTAAGCGAGTCACAGCGCGGAGGGTTGCATGTCGTCACTTCCTGGAAATGAGAACGCGCTCGATGCGGAAGTTGGACAGCAGACTAGCCTTAGATCCCACGTCAGCCTCAATATTTAAAAAAACAGCTATCTGCCATGACAAAAGCTTTAGTTTACATTATTAGCTCAACTCACCAAGTAAAACGAGGGAAAGTACTTAACGATTTATTGCCCCTGCATATACCAAAACGCTTCAAGTATTTATGGGTTGTGGGTCTTACTCCGGTTTCGATTTCACTTCGTTTTTTTTTTTCTAGGAATCTAGCGAGTGGTTGATATGTGAATAAATAACCGTCTTTTAATAAAAGTAGCATACGAAAATTATTCCTTGTCATTCATACTGGCATTAATATCATTACTATACTTATTATTTTGAGTGTTTAATATAGCATAACCTCAGGACTTTCTATGCATTTTGAGTATGTATTGAAATAGAATTTAATTCACTTTTTAACTTGTTATAGATGTTGGTTTATTTCCAGTACTGAAACTTTTATATCGGAACATATCGAGCCCTTTTGAAACAAATATCTTACTGTCTTTTTCTGTGTTTAACAGATGTACTGAAAGAAGTGGATGATGTTTATGAGAAGTATAAAAAAGAGACTGATGCAAGTCAAAGAAAACGACTTCAAAACCAACTCCAGCGGGCACTCATCAGCAGCCAGGAGCTGGGGGATGAGAAGATACACTTGGTCACGCAAATGATAGAGTTGGTTGAGAATCGCGCGCGGCAAATGGATTCTCACTCGCATTGTTTCCAGGAGCCCAGTGAGGCTGAGACAAACGTTGAGAAAACTAAACAAGAGGTGCAGCCCCCAGAGCGCTCCTCCGCCCGGCGCCAGCGACGGCAGCGTAATAGCGAGAGCCGCGATTCCTGCTACACGGCCAATGGCGTCGATGAGCAGGGCGATGAGCCTCCGCCCAAAGAGAAGAAGTCTAAGTCCGCCAAGAAGAAGAAGCGCTCAAAGGCCCCGAAGCGTGAAGTTTCACCAGTGGAGTACACCATCGACCCCAACGAGCCTACCTACTGCTTGTGCGACCAGGTGTCTTATGGCGAGATGATTGGTTGTGACAATGAACAGTGTCCTATTGAATGGTTTCACTTTTCTTGTGTCGGACTGACCTACAAGCCCAAAGGAAAGTGGTACTGTCCAAAGTGCAGGGGGGACAATGAAAAAACAATGGACAAAAGCATTGAAAAGACTAAGAAGGATAGGCGGTCAAGGTAGTGATCTAACGGCTGTAATTAATGAACAGTCCTACAGCTTGTGAATACGGTTGTGCAATAGCTTGCACTTGATGGCATCGGCGCATTATGAAAGTTCAGATTCCTACAATTAATAGGTTGTAGCACTTATTAAAAAAAAAAAAAGAACCTGACTTTAGAAGACAGTGTTGCAACACTAGTACTTTGTAGACATAGCCGGATGACATCCCTTTTACCGCAGACTGAAAAAGCTGAAATCACAATTGCTGCCATTGACAGGTCATTTAATTTATTTGATGTTTATTTAATATGCCCAACTGAGTGATTCTATGGGTTTGTAAGAGGCCAAATCACCAGACCTGAATAGAAGCGAAAGCTTGAGTTGCGGAGTATTAGAGGCACAAAGATGAAGATGTTTGAGATTCATACTCTCCACAGTAATAAGTGAAGACATTCAGTTTTTGTTTGGAGCTTTTTTTTGTTTTTCTTTCAAGTCTTCCAGCTTTTCTACATTTTTAGAATTTGTTTGAACTCCATATTCCATGGTCCCCTTACCATACAACCTTTGGCAGTATTGAAATAAACATGTCTGAGAAGCATTTGATACAATTGTTCACTATGCCAAAATGGTTATTATGTTGTACTTGGTCAAGCGCAGTGGGTCTTTGGAATTTCCGAGCATTATTCGTTCGTCCTCCAAAGAAGCAGGATAACGCTTTTTCGTGATCGTGTGTATCTCATCGTTTGGACTTTTGTCATGTTGTGAAATGCACACTCATATACAGCCTATCAAGTGCAGTCGGCGAAGTAGACCATTTTGAGGTGGTTGCAGGGGAAGACTTTTTGTAATTGAGAAATGTTTTGTTATTGCTCAAATATTTACCTTTAAGTTAGCATGTATGCTGTTTTTACGTTTTAATGGGTGGGTCAAACAGAAGCCAGGCAACATGTACAATACTCTCTGAAATGTCATTTTTGATTTTCACAGTGTGGGCAAGTGGGATGAGCGAAAATACTATTTGTAAACTCTGCCCTGAAGATGTTCCCCACTGTGTTCCAAAGGCGTGTTCCTGAAATTGATTTGCAGATGTGGTTTGGTTATTCTCTGCGAACAATCAGCCATTTGTTTGACGGTGCTTAGATGTTTTCATTGGTGCTTTGATGTCTTCGTGAGTAAATTAATACGTTCATGATCTTTTATAGAAGATGACTTCTTTTTCCCTTACTTTTGTACAGTGTTTAGTGTGGCGGTTCATGGACAGTATTAACTAGGCTTGGGTGGTATTTGTTTTTTTCCATTCTGTCATTCCTTCAAGACGTTTCACCCTGGTATACTGTATGTGATGGTATTCAACAAGATAAATCTTGTATGCTCATGTAAACTTCGGAATCAGCCTAAACTGGCTCATCGGTCTGGAGTGCTATGGAAATGAGACGGCTTAAAAAGATCCCCCTTTGTCAGTTGACACTGCTCTCAATACCCAATCTGAAGCCTGGGTTTCATGTATGTCACACATAGACCAACAGTTCACTGCCCATCCAGTTCATAGTGCATTTTGTTTTTCTGGCATTTAATCTATACCTATGAGTTATTTTTTTCCCTTTTTTCTCTAAACCTGAGGTTCTAATCACCATTCTGTACACTATGATACTTCACCTCAATACTGTATCTCCATTTCAGTTTAATAGAAAGAATACAATGTCTTCGGGATCTCTGAATACCGGGAAATACCGTAATGCCCTCAAATCACCCAAGCCTAGTACACATTTTAGTATTTCCAATAGAGGAAAATTAGGGGGAAAAAAAGGAATATGCCTTCAATCCTTCTCACCTTTTTTTTAGGTTCCCGTTGAGCGGTAATAAAATGTGCAATGCGTATTTTAATTTATTTTTCAGCTCCTAGACTTTATATAGCTAAGCAACTGAAAGATGTATGTTGAGCATTGACTTTATTTCAGTGGAGAGGTCACAGCGAAGTAAATCCTCAAAATCAACGGAATCCTTTTATTATTCTACAAGTACAATGAAACTGAGTGTGAAACACACTAGTCAGTGCTACAGAAAACGAAGCAAGTACTGGATGGACACTTCTGATTGTGGTGTTGCACAAGAGCAGTATTATATGTATGAACAGTATTGCACTAGTAATGGGAGTCCATGTGTTCGGCTGGGTAACCACTGCAAAAAGAGCTAGTCTACTTGTGTGGGTGTCTATGTTCCATAGTGTTTAAAAATTTGAGTGCTAAGCCACTATCTGTTTGCCACCATGAAACTCCAAATGAACATCTATAATATTGCTTAGTTTTTATACTGTATCTAATCTTTGTATTCATCTTTGTTTTAATATGTAAATTACCTGATTGACGGTACCTCAAACATCTCTTAAGCTAAAATATACCTGTAATCTCTGGAGAGGGGATGTACCTGAGTGCAGAAAGCCCAGTCGGTGGGTATTTTGTGCGTTTCCGGTGACCATTTGCTTTCATAAAAGCCCAGTATGCTGCCGTATGAACAGAATGTGATTACCCCTTTTATTTTGTTTTTTGGTTGATGTACTGAAATTCTGTATGTATACAGTCTTATTAAGAAGCCGAGAGGCTTCAGAATGTTTGTGGATAAAATACTTTTACTTATGAATTAAATATTTAATAATCAAATATGTTTAATAGGATGTGCTGTGTATTGCTGGCTGTCTAAGTCTAGCAAGATGCGCCCAGATTTGTAACTATAAATCAAAGCTGTCAGACGAATGATGGTGGTCTTAGAATTTGGTTCAGCGGGTTGAGCTTTGTGGGCCTCCTAGGCTTTAGCGTTGTGCTTTGGAGAGCAGAAGCTCAGGCAGCAGAGCTTCGGATTCTCCAGCTAACAGACGGAGACTCTCTCTTGGCATCCCCCATGGGCCTTCACACCAGATCGCGTCCTCCGTGCCAAAGGAACACAATGGTCCCCAGTTCCCGGTGACAAGAGGCTTGATGTTGCTTGTGACCACAATCCTTGTGGGTATTCCAAGCTGCAGCATGGAAATCAGGGACGCTGACCAGGGACGACCCTGGAAACTGCCAATTTCTGAAGAGCCGAGGCCGCTCTTATAGGGATTGCTTCTGAGGTATGTACATAATTACGAGGGCAACAATGATTCCTTGTTCATGTTTACAGAATGGTCAAATATATTGATCTCTACCTGAATTTACGACATGTAACTCATTAGGTTTATTCTCCTGTTAGTTATCGGACAAATGAAAGACTTCCCAGCTCCAGAGCAAAACTGACTCTTCCAGCTCAGAAAATGGAAAAGTAATAAACAGTCAAAGAGAATTAAGTAAAATATATAACACAGAATAGGTATCAAATAAACCGCGATACAAACTCTGGGAGAAAAGATATATGATCCATTTTCAATAAAGTATATAGTTATGTAACTAGTTCCTTATAAGGGGTAAATTAGCTTAAAAAAAGCTATACAGTAGAGGTATTTGATAGAGTGCCTCTTGTCACAGTAGCCACTCGCCTATTACACCGTGATAATATGAATATTGCACATGGTGTCACGGTATGTCAGTAGAATCTGTGGTTTTCCATCCATCCATCTATCTTCTGAAAGCACTTATCCTATGCAGGAGCCTGTGGGCACAAGGCAGGGAACAACCCAGGATGGGCCACCAACCCATTGCAGAGCACACTCACACACACGCCATTCACTCACACCTATGGACAATTTGGTAACTCCAGTTAACCTCAGCATGTCTTTGGACTTTGAACCCCACAATGACATGAGGAGAACATGCCAACTCCACAGTGCTAACTACCACACCACCACGTCACCCCATCAGTAGTATAACCTCCATGAACACGTTTCCTTTGGGGTACATAAACTAAAAATGATATGACTACAGTCAGAAGAAGAAATGTCAAGGATTGTGGGAGGCAGGAAAGCACAGAGTCCATACTTGTTTTCATTAACTTTCTCTAAGCACAATTGCACCACTGTCATAGTTAAACTGGTGGTTATATTGTTGCAGGTGATGCAATCCTTTGGTTTTGGTATACTAGGAGTTCCGTTGCTGGATGGTATATCAGATGGCATTTTAACATTTGAGCACGGCAAGTTGAAAATCTTCCAATCATTATTTTTAAATGCCACTCAGTTGTATTATAATGACAAATTCTTATACATAAAACTTAAAAGGAGTAACTCTGGACATTGGAATAAAAGAGGGAAGTGGAAAGTCATTGCCATTTTCTTTATTGTAACAACACGGCATATAAAACTCTTAATGTATATGCAGACAAGACAGATTTCAAAGAAAACATCAATTTTTCATTAAAAAACATTTAATCTCAAAAGCTGTTCTGTGGAAAAAAGAGACAGGTCTAAACATTCGCAGGAGCAGCATAAACATTCACTGGAAAGGTGGCACCTGACATTTTAGGACAGCACAATGTACCACACAAAATGACTAGTGAAGTACAGGCTGATGTCCGTCTCACACTGAACGACAGTTCAAGCCATAATGCTCATTCTGCAAATATGGTGGGTGTGTGTAATAGGCCAGAAAACGTCCTACCTTATTTACTTCATTTACTCAGTGAGAGATATTGTCTACTGATACAGGCCTTTGGCAACTATTCTGAAAATGACCTGTGCCTGAGTTAGTGTTGTCAGAAAGGTTAAATGCAGATCTGATCTCGCCTGCTAACTCGATCTTTTGACTGATGATACAAATCCCCAATCCCCTACAGTTTGATAGCTGTTCTTTTAGTTGCTAAGATAAACACTTGAAACAACACTGTCTCACAGTCTGTTATCACGCCAGCTCAGGACAGAAAACTTACAGGATGTCATTGAAACAAAGGATGTGACAGAAACAGCCACCCCGTACATCAGAGTCACCCTGTTACAAAATATACAGTTCTACAGATGTGTTGCTATCACAGACCTGTCAATCTCTTCCCAAAACCTTGCTTATATTACGGCAAAACAAATAAAATAAGAGAAACAGCTCTCTTGTCACACAATGGCCTCTGAGGCATAGACAGACCTACAACAGGAGCAATGACTGAGGTCAGAAGAGTTCATTGCACTTTGATGTCAATCCTCCAGACACCTTCCTGGGACTTTATTCATCCTCCTTCCCTCCTGTTTTGCTCAGCTGTAAAGGGGAAATTGAGAATATATTACTTAAACCAGGGGTCTCCAACTCCGGTCCTGGAGAGCTACTATCCAGTAGGTTTTCTATCCTACCTGGCTTCTGATGA